>VZTN01014295.1:83972-225576 GCA_013400515.1 Erpornis zantholeuca | reverse complement strand
AATGCAAAGAGCAAAGAGAGATCTCTTTCTCCCGAGATCCACACAGTGAGAGTGTGGATCTCTGAGATCCACAGAGAGAGAAAGTAAAAACACCTTTTTAAAACATCGATAACAAGCAAAGAATGTTTATATCTTCATGCCTGGGAAAATTATCCACAGGCTCTCTCTGACCTTGAAGCTGTAAGAATCTCTCACAGACAGAAATGCCTGAAAAATCCTTCATGCATTTCCATGCCCATCTCCTGTCCCCCTGGGCACCCCATCCCCTGGGCACCCCATCCCCTGTCCCCATGAGGGCACCCTGGCCCTCTGGACCAGTGGGCACACTGGTGAGCAAGCAGTGAGGATGGGGGTGATGGTGGTGATCTGAAATGGGGGGAGGAAAAACAAGTGTGGCTTTGGGATGATGTGGGTGGAAGGGCTTGGTGGTCACACACCTCGTGCCCTGGCTGTGCCTGCCCTGTTAAATAGCTGGGAGTTGTCACTCCCTGGGTATTCCTTTGTCATTTCAGAGTTACTGAGACACTTAATTGGCTGTTCATTAGCTGCCTTAGAGAAAAATACGATTTGATTAATCATCATTTCAGCAAATTATAGCCTGTTGTACAGGCTAGTGCAATGAAGCAGCGGAGAGCTGGATCCCTGCAGGGAGCTGTGCCCTGCCCTGGCTGTGCAGGGCTTGGGGGGCACAGAAATCGGGGTCACCCACATGAGTCAGGGGTGGGGCAGCCAAGGTGTGACGTGAGGAGCACAGAGTGCTGCTGGAGTGTGCTGCAGATGTGCCTGGGGCTGGCAGAGGTGCCAGATGTGGATTCCTTACAGCGAGGCCCTGGCACAGGTGCCCAGAGCAGCTGTGGCTGCCCCTGGATCCCTGCCAGTGCCCAAGGCCAGGCTGGACATTGGGGCTGGGAGCAGCCTGGGACAGTGGGAGGTGTCCCTGCCATGGCAGGGGTTGGAAGTAAATGAGCTTTAAGGTCTCTTCCAACTCGAACCATTCCATGATTCTATGATATAAACACAGCCATTGGCAGAGACGACTGTTGGCCTCAATTCCTAACCTTTGAGGTCACCTCACTTCCTTTTTGTTGCTTTTTTTTCTAAGCAATTGTCATTATAACCAATCAGGATCAGATTTCAGAGCTGAGATGTTGAATTCATCCTTGAAGAATACTTTTCTCTGCAATAGTCCATTACATTATTCCAAGTTTTACCTTACCCACATGCTAATTTCAAACATAACTGGGTTTAGTAAATTACGCAACAGGGAAGAGAGCTCTCACCTTTGCTGTAGAATAAAGGTCAAGAGTTTGAAGACAGGAAAGCTCAGAGATGCAGAACACAGTTGTTAGAAATCCCACACAAGGTATTTGTAGCTGTTAAATACCAGGGCAAGAATTTAAAAGCAGGTTCCTTACGTGAAATTGATTTGCTGCCTTCTGGCCAAGAGTTAAAGTTCCCCCAAAGGTTTTCTGTCTTCTGCCATCTTTTTGTCTTACATCTTTCCTTCTCCAAGATCCTGGGCTGTTTCTTCCCTTTAATCTCTTTCAGGGGCCCTCTCCTGGCTGTTGGAAAGCAGCTCTATCTGCTTCCCCATCTCCCAGGGCTGTGGGAGAGCCACAGAGCCCTCCCATCTCCCTGCCAAGTGGGGCTCCCTCAGCCTGGCTTTAGCAGTGGTAGGGTCACTGGCAATGTTGACATTGGGATTATGTGGAATTTGCTTTCCCAGAAGTTGGGAATAGCATGACCACTGCAGGTTTGCACTTTACCCTCTCCAAGACCAAACATTGAGTGTGTACCAGGCTGGTGCTGGTGTTATCCCCTGGGTTTGGGGCACAGCATTTAGGACCTGAGTGTGGGGCTGGGGCTGCAGTGACAGGATTTGAGGACTGTTCTCCCTCTTCTCCTCTGCACCTCCTCTGGTGCATTGGTGCTTGGCAGCTTCACACCAGGTTTAACTCTTCCCTGTGCAGAATTTGGGAAGAAGAGGCATTTCCTCCTTCTCTCAAGTGTAGTGCTCTTGTCAAGCGTGATGAGAATTGCAAATTCAAACCAGAACTAGATCAATAATGATGGAAGAAGAGTTAACTGATGAAGTTGAGAGGTTTGATTTTTGGAGGTTGTTAATCCACTGGAGAGGAATGGATGGGACTCTTCCAGCCCCACTTGTGTAACATCTCCATCACCAAAGATCCCAGAGCAGATGCCCAGGGCTTTGCTGGGTCTGGAGGGGCCTCACCAGAGCCACCTCAATGAAGAGCCTTGGCTTTGGCCCTGGGGATAGTGGTGGCCCCAGCACTGTGGTGGTGGCCCAAAGCAAGGAGGGCTGGCCCCTCTGTGTTTGGGCTGCAATCCCTGCTGCACCAGGCACCCAGGGGAAGGGAGACAGGGGCCTCAGCAGCCCCTGAGTCCCCCCTGGGGTCTGGTAGGGGAAATGAGCTGTTTTAGGGCCCCGTTGGGGTGGAGGAGGCAGCCCCAGCGCTGCCCTGGCTGTACCTGGGTCAGGCAGCCCTAGGCTCAGCTTTGAAATGTGAAGCAGCTTCCTTAAGCATTGCAGGGGGTAAAAAGTGAATTAACCATATCATAGGCACATGGTACTTCCCTGCTCGGATTACACTACAAAATCTGGGCAGTTCCGCAGCTAGAGCTGGAGAAGGGATTGGGGAGTGCAGCAGCACTCGGAGCAGAGCACAGCTGACATGGCTGGGAACAAAAGGTGACAGGAGAACTCGCCACAGCTGCACTGCTGCTCGGGCACAGGTCAGCAGAAACCTTTCCTAACCCCACGTTTGCTGCAGATTTGCTGGGAGAAGTGTAAAATGACTTTCTTTGAGTGCTGGCTTTGCTTTGTGCCTTGTGTTCTGCTAGTTGCAGAGATTCTATCTGGCTGGGTTTCACTTTGATTTTTGTACTTTGTTTTCCAGATTTACTTTTTAACTGTTCTTTGGGCTCTTAAGCTGTTGTTAAACGGCTCCAGTTTGATGCAGTTTAAAGACTTAAGTAGAGAGGGGTGGGTTTGCTTTGTTAGTTAAGGCTGCTAAAGCTGGGTCTTTGCTGCTTGTGGACAAAGCTTTTTGCTTTTTTGCAAAATGCTCCATAAGCAGCACATGTTTGTGCTATTAGTCAGATCTTCATGGGCTTTTTTTCTTCTTGTTTTCTCCTCAAAGTGAGCTTCTTACAAAAACAATTAGTTTTAATGCCACTTCTGGCCTTTTGACTGGGAATTCGAAGTTTTACCTCACAGGCTGGAGCGAAAGTTAGGTTTGTTTTTGTTAATGTAAGTGAAGGAGTAGCAGTGATTCACTGTGACAGGCTGAATGTGAGCCATATGAACCGAGCTGCACAGGCATAAAGGAGGATTGTGCTGCAAAATATCTCCCAGTAATTTAGGTTTTGACACACTTACCCCTTCTCAAGTTGCCTTTCCCTGTTTCCTCACACTCCTGCCCTTCCCCCACCATCCAGGATCTGATGTGATGGAAAAATATAAGCATTGTCTCTGGGATTAGGAATGGTTGGGCTAAAAGTGCTTTGCTTCTGTGGGTTTTATTATAGCAGTGCAAGAGCTTCCCAAAGAGATGGTAATAATTACAGACACTTGCATGCAGGGTCTGAAAGGAGGATGACTTTTTGGGCTGAAATAACTGAGTCTTGAGGTGATCTTTTGTGCATGTTTTTGGGGTTTTTTTGCTGTAGATCTCTTTTTTCCCCCGCTCTTTATTCTGTGGATTTTTTGCATGAATGGCAAACCAAGGCTGTTTTAGTGTTGACTCAGATGATGCAAACTCACAGCAGGGCTTTATGTCCAGCCTTTTTATTGATTGAACCTTGTGGCATTGGGGTGTAGAGAGGAATAGCAAGTGGCAGTTCATTTCTGGCTGGGTTTTTAACCAGTCTGTGAAGGGTAGAGTGTGGGAGCTGTGTGTGAGTGCAGTAAGTGTAACATCTGTAAAACAGGACGTGTTTTAGTGGCTCTTAAACTCGAAGATTGAATTCTGTTCTCTTAGGAAGTGTATCCTGCAGATACAACAGACATGTGCTAGGGGAAAGGAGAACAGGATTTGGTGTTGCAGGGAATTTGTTTGTGGCCCACTCTGAGCCTCTCTCTCCCTGAAGTTACTACAAAGGATCCTGCTGGAAGTGGGGATAAAGCCAAACGCTAAGGTTTCATTGTGACCCACCTTTGCTGTTTAATGTCCAATGTGAAGCTTCTAAAGCAAACCAGAAATAATACATTGGCTACTATTTTTAAGGCAAAATCCCAGCAAAGTGTCTGTCATCAGGTTCCAAACAATTCCTTGCTTCACTTTAACAATGAGCTATCCATTATATGGTCTTAATTTATGGAATGTTAAACAGTTTCTGGCATTACTGTACCCCTGCAGGAAGAGCAGATGGTACTTTTGAATGAGTTTTGCTATGGGATAAAATGTTCCAGGTCTTCAACAGATCATATCCATCTGTAAGAAAGGAACAGCATTTGTGTTAAATAAACAAGATAAAGTCAAACAACTCAAAATCTTCTACTGAAGGAAAACCAGTGCCTGTAGGCTGAGGTGGTAGTACAGATTGGAAGGCAATGTGGAAAGGAACTGCTTAATATTATTTTAAAGGTGAACACTTACCTTGATGGAACATCCCACAGGGGAAGTCTCATTTTCCAGGCCTTGGGAGGCAGTGGTCAGTATGTGATATGGTCAGCCTGTACTGGCAGTGGCCTGAGTGCATTACACTATTACTGGATAGATGGCCTATGGCTTTATCGTGTCCCCACACAATAAAGTCCTGTCTGGTTTGATTTCTAGAGCTTTTGGCTCTCTGAGAAAGCATGGAAACAATGAAAACCAAGATTTCTGGTTACTGAGAGGAACATCTCCACCGTGGTGCACATCTCGCACCCTTCACAGAAGTTTGTGGCATTGCTGGCATCTCCTGCAGGCTGACCAGGGCTCCCAGCGCTCCCCATCCCATCCCTGGGCACATCCCAAGGCTGCAGGAGCTCAGCATCTCCGTGGGCAGCCCGGGTGCAGGTGCAGGGCATGGAGGAGGTGCCAGGCAGGGTGTGTGTGCTGGGGCTCTGCAGCCTGACCTGTGCCATGGCCCCGAGGAGTGAAACCTTCCCAGGGCTCCTGCCCCAGCGAGGACAGCACAGTTCAGCTCCCAGACCTGGGGCTGTGCAGTGACTCTGCACTCCTGGGCAGGTCCTCACAGCTCTTGGGGTCTGTGAGGGGTAGACCCCAGGTGGGAGGTGTGTGAGTGGGGCTCCTGCCAGCTCCACCTGGCACTATTGCTGTCGCTGCACCATGGGCTCCGAGGTGGAAGAGCAGAGCAGGCTCCTTTCCTTTCCACTTTGGTATCCAGCAAACCAAATTAATTCCATTATCTTGTAGGGGAGGTTTGTGCAGGAGCACTGTGGATTGATGGATTACATCTGTGGCTGCTGACTGATAGAAGCAGCTTCATTTGCAGGGATTTACTTTCATTCATGAGGAAAAATTGAAGGTTTCTTTCCAGCACTTTTTTTTCATTAAAACTTTTCAAAGTGCTCAACAAATGGTAGGCTTTGATTTCCATTTGTTTAATGCCTGTGGTAATTAACATTTCTATGAGAACATTTTAACCAAGTGTTCTAGTTTTTCCTCCATTAAAATAATAATTTTTTGCTTTAGCAAAAGAATTTAATTGGTATATATAATAACCCTGATCCAGGCTTTCTTTTGTCATCATATGAGAGGAAAGTGTTCCCAAGGAATGATCGCTGCTGCTCTTTCTGGATTTTATTAATTTATAATTGGCAATATGCCTTGTGGTACATCCAGTCCATGCTCCAGATATGCTCTTGTCTGCAGTCCATGCAGGGAGAGATGTACATACATACATACAATGTATGTACATGAGTGCTGAAACCAATCTGAGTTCCTTTTCTTCAGATGCTCAATCAGATTAATTAATTGGGCATTTTTTAATGCAGAGTTGCAAGGCTGGATCCTTAACCCAGCCTGCTTTTTTGGAGCTGGTTTTTAAATCCTGTCTCCTTCGTGGCTTGTGGAAAACCCTGGGATTGGGAATGAGGAAGAGAGGCTGAGCAGCAGCAGAGCAAAGGAGAGGACTTTCAGTGGTCCTGGTTCCTTTTGCTGTTGGGAGATGCCTCCACACCAGGGATGTGTGCAGGGATCTGCTGTGCAGGTTCAGGCACAGGCTGGCCTCTGTCAGGAGAGGCTCTGTGCACCCACAGTGAAGCTCAGAGGTTTTTGTTCAGGCTTGCCTCAGGTCTCACAGGCAGAAGGAATGTTCAGGAGAGTTGTTTCTTCTTGCTGCTTCTTGTCCCTTCCTCTGGATGTGCCCAGATTAGAGCCGAGCAAACTCTGGGGGCCACGGTGAAGAGCAGGACTGGGATTATTCCAGCAGCAGTAATGTGCTCAGGATCACACAGTGAGCTGAAAATTTTGTAAATGACGAATTCTGAGAACACCTACTGTAACTGAGAAAATGCAGTCCCAGTGACTCGAGACAAATACTGCCTTGAAGTGAGAGACGGAGGTGAAATGAGAGCAGCGATGCCTCTGAACCCCGAAAAAGATCCCAAGTGCTGGATAAATTTGAGCCAGCATTTTATCTACAGGAGGTTAAGGAGTCTTCTCCAGTTCCCACCCCAGCCTTTCTCCTGAAGAATAGCACAGAGAATGCCCTCTCTCTGTGGAGCAGAGACAGGGGTGCCCTGTGTGCTGTTGTTTGTGTGGGGGCAGAGCAGTGTGAGTGTGCAGAGCTCACCTGCTGTCCCACAGCCTCGCTGGGTGCCTGCTGCAGCTGGGGCAGCACAAGGTGTGTTTTCTCAGCTGTGGAACAGAGTGTGGCTGAAGGAGCTGGTTTGTTGTTAGAACTGGTTGCTGAGAGCACATTTATTCTCTTGAGGGACAGGTTTGGATGCTGTTGAGTCATGGAGGAGAAGAGTTTGGTCTTGGGTCCTTGTGGGAGTGCTGCTCTGTGTAAAAGCATTGTGCCTTTTGAGTGGAACGTGTCAAGATTGACAATCCCCTCCTGGAGGAATCCTGAGTGCAGGCAGCAGCTGTGTGTGGTGTGGATCAGAGGAGGTACCTAGGCAGAGCTGTCGTGGAGAGACTGGGAGTTAGCAGGACACTATCCAACGTTCTGTACATGCTCCTCTCCTCGCACTGTCGGCGAGACTGTCACCATTCATCGCGAGAGTGACAAAGTCAGGACGCAATTACTGAACAATTATTTTGCTACAAACATACTGTATTGACATTTTGTTCTGATACTGCCTTGGCATCAATTGGCAGGCTGGAGCAAACCCCTGTGGGTTACCCTGGAGTCTCAAATCCAGCTCTCCAGTGGTGGGGCTGAAGCTCTGCTCCTGGGGCCGTGAGCTGTGCTGCCTCCCAGGTACGCTGTGGAAAACTGCCTGGCAGCCCCTTCAGCCTTCCCTCTATGAAAACCGCTGTTAATTATTTCCAAATTGCCACATGGCAGCGCACAGGGCAGGAAAGGCCACTTGCTAAGCTGTCAGTTAATAGCAGGCTGCCTTTTGCCTAATGTGGGTTTTCAATGGGGGTGGGGAAGTGTTCAGTTTGAAGTGTTCCGAAAGAGTTGCCTGAAATAGGTAGGGAGTGCCCAGATGTTCCAACCTCCACATTTCCCAAACAAAAGGTCTGTGTTGCTGGCTGTCACTGCTCAGGGCAGCAGGGCTCAAAGTGCCTAACAGAAGACTGGATTAAGAAAAAGAGACAAACCCAAAACTTAAATCTGCTGCCTACAGAGAGTTCTAAGTAGCACCAGAGTTCTTTCATGGAGGAAAGAAGGAATGGGGAGTGGGGATCGCAGAGGGAGCTGGAATGACATCTCTGCATGTCCCTGGGGCTGCAGCAGGCTCTTGGCAGCCCTGCAAAAGGGAGCCCTGTAAAACAGTGGGAAGGGGCAGGGGGCTGGAGCATCCTGGAGGAAGATTAGAGAAAGGAAGCAGAGAGAGAGAGAGATCTAATCTGGGATTTTGACAGGATCTATTTGAGGGGCATGGTTATGAGGTTGTGCAGGGGTGCCTTGTGCTTGAGTCCCTTTTGGTGGGAAATGGTAAATATCTAAATAATGGGGAACTCATGGATGCTAGGGATTTGTTCTTCCTGAGAAGGAAGAGAGGAGTGCGGCTCTGGGAAAAAAATGAGAAAAAAATTCTTTCTTTCACTGATCAGAGCAGCCTCCAGTACTGACAGTGCTCATCTGAGCCCGGAGCTGGTGCTGGCTCCTGGGCAGGGCTCCTGGGAGCTGTGCTGCCCCATCCTGGGGCTGTCTCCACATGTGAGCGGCTGCTCGAGGTGCTGCAGAGCTCAGGGACCTGCCCGCTGCCAAAAGAGCTCTCTCTGTGCAAATTAGTCCATAACTTATGAGCTTTGACAAGTTTTTGTTGGCCGTGCCTTGGGAAACATTTTTGAGTGGCTGTTGCTGAGTTTGCTTTAATCTCTTCCCAGATTTCTTTGGCCGGTGTGGAAATAGCTGGATTATTTAATTGTGTTTTTGAGGAGTATGTATAGTCACCTGAAACGTGGTGATGTAAAAAGAGGAAGAAAAAAGTGTATCAATAGCAAACACGTCTATTTTCACTCCAGTGTAAGAGTTTGGCTCCTTCTGCAGCAGAGCTGTGGCCCCAGCCCAGCTGCCAGGACTGCTGAGCCTCCTGTGCATTGTCCAGAGGGGAACCTGGACATGGTCAGTGTGTCAGGGACCCTGGGGTCAGTGTGTCAGGGACCCTGGGGTCAGTGTGTCAGGGACCCTGGGGTCAGTGTGTCAGGGACCCTGGGGTCAGTGTGTCAGGGACCCTGGGGTCAGTGTGTCAGGGACCCTGGGGTCAGTGTGTCAGGGACCCTGGGGTCAGTGTGTCAGGGACCCTGGGGTCAGTGTGTCAGGGACCCTGGGGTCAGTGTGTCAGGGACCCTGGGGTCAGTGTGTCAGGGACCCTGGGGTCAGTGTGTCAGGGACCCTGGGGTCAGTGTGTCAGGGACCCTGTGGCAGAGCCCTGGGCCTGTCCCCACTGCCCTGGTCCCTGCTCTGCCCCGTGCTGAGCTCTCCATGTCCCATGTGAGCCCTTCCTCAGTGCTGCTGTGCTCCCACCGAGTCACTCTGGACCTGCTGACTCCCCACGACACAGAGTTCCACTCCTCTGCAGTCCATGTACCTGCCCTGTTGTTTTGGGCTGGGCTGGGATGAAGGGGAGCAGACACACCAGACCTAAGACATGATTCTCCCCTGCCCAGCTCTGTCATACCCTTGGAAAAAGTCTGCCTTCACTCCCTGGGACTTCAAAACCACCTCCAAACGCTGCACATTCTGGAAGAATGAGTCCCAGAGCTGCCTGGTCGCTTCTGTTAACGCTTGGCTACTTCAGCTGAAATACCTCGGGTGATGCTTTTCCATTACTGCAGCGTGTCAGGTTCCTGCTTGGATTTGAGCGTGGGGAATGTCCTGGAAATCTTCTGGAGCATCTCTGCCCAGGGGCGCTTCTGCTGGGAAGGGACTTCTGATCGGAGTGGCTCTTGGGAGACTGTGTGAGTTTTCCTCTTGTTAGTCCTGCTCTTGAGTTCGCTGTTGAATTAAGTAAAAATCCTCCAGACTCCCAAATGTCCATTTTTTAAAGCTTTTCCATGAAAAGGGGGTTAATGATAACCGATTTCTTACTGAAAACAAAGCTGAGGAAAACCGCCTGCAGAAGCTATGGCTTGTGAACATGGGCTTGTTTAGCCAAGAGCCAGAGCATCGACAGCTCCAGAGTGCTGTACTTCCACTGACAAGGAGCAGCTCGTGTGATTGGGATTTACCCTGGGGTTTATCCTTCCCCTCTGTGCCCTCTGCCAGGCACAGGTGCCCCGGGTGGCAAGGCTGGGCTCAGCTCAGCTTGCATTGAGGAGCAGGCAGAGATGATGGGCTCTGGGCACTCAGTGTTGCATAAGAGCAGTGAGGGAAACATTTCTCCCTCTTCATTCCTGGTCCCGGTGAGCAGCACTGCGGTTCGCTGTGCGAGGAGAGCAGCAGTCCCTTCCAGCAGCAGTCCCTTCCAGCCCGGTGAGATCACAAGTTTCCGGATTGAGAGGGTGTGAAAGAAAGATCTAATCCATGGGTTGGCACAGCCCGCTCAGGAGTCACCGGGCTTGGGGGTTTTTTTCTGGTTTTCATACAAGATTCAAATACTCTCACAAATTTCCATTTTCTCTTGCATTTAAAAGGGATTGTTTTTAAATTGTTACTTCCTTCCGTCCCCTCCCTTCTTCCTCCCGTAGTCTAAACTGTGACCGCAGGCAGTGAGGAGCTGCTGGCAGCTGCAGCAGCCCAGAGCTCTGGCTGGGGAGAGGTGTGAAAATGCACGGGCTGGGGAAATACATTCCCCCTGCTCTTGGGGATGGGCGTGCACGTGTGCTCCTGCCTACTGCCCTGCTCTCTGCAGAGCTCTCACCACCGTGAGAAGAGATTCGGCATCACCAGCAGATCCCCCAGCACAGAGCAGGGCTGTGTTTGGTCCCTGGTCACGAACAGCTTGAACCCAGAGAGCTGATTTCAGCTGGCTGGCACTGGGAAAGCAGGAGAATCCTTCGGGCAGCTCTGGGGCTGATGGGCTTGCTCTGTGCACGGGTGGCGAGTGCCAGCCCTGCACTGCCTTTCCCACAGCTTATTTCTTTGTGTGTCCCAAACCTGGGTGTGGATCCACGGGCAAGCTCAGGGGCTGCCCCCAGTGCCAGCCAGCAGGGCATGTGCTGTGCCCAGCACAGGAGGGCTGGCACGGGTGGCTGCCACCTCCTGCTCTCACATCAGGCTGGCCTCTGGCCCTGCTCGCTCTTCCAGAGCTAAAAACACAGATCAAACAGCATTTCTGTTACTGCCATCCCTGAAAGTGGCAATTTAGTGTGGCCTGAGAGGTAGGACAGAGGAAAGAATTGTTCTATGTGAACCTCTTCACAGGGATTGCACCTGGTGAAATGACAGGTACATCTTCAAAGGTGGAAGTCAGTGGCTTCTCCTACAGTGCACTGGACTTATTCTCTTTACTGCTCTTTGTTTGTCAGTGGCTGTCTCTTTTTGCTCAGTGAACATCTGACAGAATGCTGTTGCTCCTGTGGTGTCTCTCCCACATGTGCACTCCTTCTGCACATCTCTGGGGCAACCCTCACACGGAGAGGTGGTGTTTGTGTGGAATCTTTGAAGGAGAGTGCCTCCTGTCACCTCTGCTTACCTAGCATAAGCTTTCTGGTTCAGCACTGAAATGAAACCATCTGGAAAAAGAATCTCCCAATAAAATGCTCCTCTTAATTTAAAGAAGTTGCACATTTAAAATGTCTAGATCTTCTGTGGGAACACACTGGTTTCATCAACATTTTCGGGTAATACAACTGAACAATTTTAATCAAGTCAACATTCTTCCTTTTGGTTTTATGTTATGGCTTTGATTGAAGTAAATCACTTGGAGTATATTGTTTTGCAAAAATGTCAGAATTTATAACTCTTTGGCCCCAAACAGAATTGAAATAAGCATCTTGAAATCTTGTTTTATTCCCCTGCCAGGAGACAGGAATATGATGTTTTTCAGCCAGGACTAGTTCCCATTTTGATGGCTGCTGCTGTTAGCCTTGGACGTCCCATCACCCAGAGAGATACTGGGTTCATCTGCTTTCCTTTTCCATGAAAACATGTGCCTGCAGTCCATGCTTATTTGGACTCTTTCTAAAGCTGGTTTCCCATAAGGTATCTTTACTTTGCCTGTCCTAGGAATACTTTTTGAAGATGGAATCGAGGCATAAGGAACTTCAGCAGTCTGACCTACTGCTGGCTTTTACCTCATGTGTTTACTTGGGTAGAGTTTGAGGGACTCAGCCTCAATCCAGAGCATTGTCCCTCCCTTGCATGGGCACTCCTGCTTGCTCAGGAATCAGCACAGGAACAGCAAGAACTTCTTATATAAAGGCCCAGTAAAACCCAGTAAAGCCAAGAGGGTTAGCTCTTGAACCGAAGGAGAGTGGGATATACAATGGGAAATTCCACAATGGACATGAATGGAGTTCTCCTGGGACATGAAGCAGTGCAGGAGGGCTGGCAAGGGTGGCACATGGTTCCCTTGCTGTAGAGCTCTGTAAAGCTTTCAACACAGCCTTTGAAAGAGTTTTATTTTAGGTGTGCAGGGCTTAATTTGTCACCCAGCAGAACAGCAAAAGTCAGTGATGTTGGTAAGAGTGAGTGAAGGGCATTGGTGAGAGTACAAAGAACCAATTCTCATTTCAGTGAAGCCCTTGTGTATTGCCCCAGTTGTGTAAAAGGACATTGAGGGAAGCATTAAAATAGTTAATGGAAACAAATTATTGCAATAACATCTGCTGGTATTAAACTCCCCTGTCCTACAGAGACTCTATTTTTCTTTACCCTCTTGGTTCAGACACCTTTATTTACAGCTCCAGCTTTTGATGCCGTTCCCAAGTAATGAGCTGCTGTCTCCAGAGCATCGTTGCAGTGTTGGGGAAGGGCAGGGGTCCAGGGGTGGAGCACATCAGCTGCAGGGGCTGGCAGGAGCACAGCTCTTGGCTTGCAGGGATGGGGGCTCAGTGGGGCTCAGCAGCCGCATCTGTGCTGCGCTCGGAGGTGGTTTTCTCTGTGCCTAAAGTAGAGGCTGTGTCTTTGATATGTGAGTTTATGGGTTGGGGGGAGTGATGGGTGTGGGGAGCAGATGGAGCACAGGGAAACGCAGTGGTTTAAAGGAATAAAAAGATACTTTTTGTTGGAGTCCTTACACCAGAAACGAGGAGGCTCTGATGAAGGAAGGTGAGCCTGGGGAAAGGGAAGGTTGTGGTGTTCCTCCAAACCTGGAGGACGGGTTTGTAAGGATTTCAGCATTATCAGTTTAGCTTGAAAACCCAAATGCTGAGGGATGTGGCAGTGGTGGGAAGAGAAGGGCACAGGGGGAGCAGAGGGTGTGAGAGGCATGGACAGGGCTGGACCTGAGCTCTCTGGGCTCTCCGTGGGCGAGAGGCGAGGGAGCAAGGATGGGAACAGAGGAAGCACTGGTGGTGACCTGGGCAAGCAAACAAAGCCTTGGATGGAAACGGGCGTGGGTGAGGGGGGCAGGAGGTGACCCCACAGGGGAGAGCCACCGAGCAGCTCCTTCCACAGGAGCAGGACCATCCTGTGATACACCCTCAGCTCTGTGAGACCCTGACAGGAGTTATCCGTAGTTGTCCTCCCATTCATTATTTCCCAGCTAAAGCAGTGTAACAATTACAAATTTGGATTACCTGGAAAAATCTGCTGAAAGCAGGATAAATTATTAATTCCCAGGCTGCGTTCTGAAGAATTAATTTCAGCACCACATATTGAAAATTCTTCTTCCTACGAGAAATAGCCTGGTTTTGAGAGCAGTTCTCAAAAAGTGAGATTCTTCCAAGCCATTACTGTATTTTCTGACAATTTCATTTTTCCTTCAGCCACTCTGCTTTAGCACACTCAGCTAATACACTCAAATTAGCAGTAGGAAGCCTACATTTGTAAGAATTCTATCTCTGCACAACGTCCTGCAGTAATTGGGATTCCAGGGCAGAGCTGTGGAAATTCTTAGCACAGTTTGTCCGTATCTTATCGGAACAGGCACGCTTTTCCCACAGCCTGGCTGCCTGCCAGAGGGACCGAGCAGCCTGCTTGGAAGCCCCCTCTGAATGAGAAGTAATCTTTCTGAATGGGTTTTCTGGCACAGTTCCTGTTGCGTGTGTGGCTCATTGTTCTGGGTGACGTGACTGTGTTTTACCCCCTAGATAAATGTTTTAGGGTCGTTGTTTTTTTTGATGATGGGAGGGGTCCTGGGGAAAATAATCAGGTTGGTGGTTGTATAAAATTCCATAGGCAAATTGTTGTTCTGTTGTAAGTGGTTTTCCACGTTAATTGTGTGGCTTTTTGAGCGTAATTTTGATAGAAAGGACAACAGTCGATCAGCCCTTGAACTTTTTGATGCTCGAAGGGCTTAGTAATTAAAAAAAACCAACATTTTCTCTTCTTCAAGGCATTTTAACAAAGAGTTACTATGCCAATTCATGTATATATATATGTATATTGTGTGTTCATACTACAGTAATTCACAAAAAAGTACTGCTGGGGTTGTCAAAGCTAAAAGAAGTGGTTGCCAGTGGTGGCACGCCCTCAGTTGTTGTAAGTGTCCTCCAGTGAAGTTGGAGTCGATTCTCTGTGCACCACAGTCCTGCTGTGGAGCTGTGCCAACCCCCGTGAGCAGAGGATCCGGCCCTTAATATGTATTACAGGATAGTTAATGCGATGTGTAACCACAAAGTAACCGCAATACACAAAGAAGTTCTATTTTAGCACTGCTGGAGCAAAGAAATAACTGTTATTGCTGAAGACTGAAGTGCAAAAGATTGCTCAGTGGGGGAAGGAGGCAGAAAAAAAATCCATGTTTTGAGTTAACATGTGTACAGACAAATTCTCACGTCCCAAGGCTAAGTTTTGTCTATAAAAATTCCTTAAGATTTGGGTCTTTGTAATTAAAACATAAAGAATAATTATCTTAAGCTCATATCTGTGGAGGAAGAACTGCATATTTACTTATTCTCTGCCAAAAAATCTTTTTAGCTGGAAAGATTAACAAAAAGGCATTGAAGTATAAGGAAGGGCCTTCTTTTTATTGAAATATATATGTTTTGTCAACAGATTCAAAACAGAACAGTCACAACCTTTTTTTTTTCTTCCTTTCTTTTTCAAAATAGGGGTAGGGGAAGCATCCAACTCCAAACTTAGTGCCTACAATGCTTGGAAGACATTACGATTAATCTTTGTCCTTCGGTTTCCAGATGTTGGATTTTGTCCCAACTCCTAAAGACCTCTAATGTTTAACAGGATATGTGCCGAGTGTAGTCTTTAACAGAGTTTTCTTTCATAACTCTAGGATCTATGAGGAAAGGTAACTCGGGGATCGGCTGCAGATCCGGCGCTGAACCCGCGGCCCTCCGGGAAAGCAGCCAAGGCTGAGCGTGCGAGGTTGGGCCGGAGCCGCGTTCCCCGGGGAGGACGATGGCCAGGGCCCGGAGCTGGCAGCAGAGCCCTTGGCACGGGCTGCTCCTGGCGCTGCTGTGCTGGGGCGGCTGCGGGGCGCAGCGGGACTGCACGGGCGCCGAGTGCCAGCCCCTGGAGAACTGCATCGAGGACGTGCTGGAGCCCGGCGAGTGCTGCGCCACGTGCCTGCAGCACGGCTGCACCTGCGAGGGCTACCAGTACTACGACTGCGTCAACGTGGGCTTCGTCAACGGCAAGGTGCCCGAGGGCCAGTCCTACTTCGTGGACTTCGGCAGCACGGAGTGCTCGTGCCCCAAGGGAGGGGGCAAGATCAGCTGCCAGTTCATGCTGTGCCCGGAGCTGCCCCCGAACTGCATCGACGCGCTGGTGCCGGCCGACGGCTGCCCCCAGTGCGGCCGCATCGGCTGCCTGCACGAGGGCCACAAGTACGTGGCGGGGCACACCTTCCACATGCCGCCCTGCAAGGTGTGCCACTGCCCCAACGCCGGCGGGGAGCTCATGTGCTACCAGCTGCCCGACTGCGACACCTTCCCGTTGAACACGGCCAGCCCCGGGGACGCCGAGGACGGCGAGCCCGAGAGGCACTACGACGATCCCTACAGCTACGACCAGGAGGCCTCCGAGGGCGACAACGCCCAGGTGGAGTCCCCGAAGAAGTACAGGAGTTACTCCTCGTCCCTGGAGCACGAGAGCCTCAGCCAGGAGCAGGGCGAGGACTACGACTACCTGGCGTCCAGCGTGGCTCCCTCGACGCCGGCCCCGGCTNGGAGGCACCGGCCACCAGCGGGGCTCCCCCGCAGCACACCGCGGCCACCACCCAGACACCCCCGCGCCCCGAGGGGACCGAGAGGAGGCCGAAAGGGAGCAAGGAGAGGCACGAGCAAGAAAGGGCCCCCCACTCCAAAATGAAAAAGCACGCCAGGAAGGAGGAGCCAGAGAACAGCACGTATCAGGACTTGAAGGAGGTGAATTTTACAGAGCCGAGCTGGGCGAGATCATCCCACGAAACCCTCGAGGGGAATGATTTCCCCAAGGTGAAGTTCAGTGCAACAACCTCTCCGCCTGTCGCTCTCAAGGAAGACCGCAGCCAGTCCTCCCCCAAGCAGTCCCAGACGCTGTACCGTTACCATCCCGAGGAGGACGGGGACCCCAACTCCATCCACGCTAACCCCAGGCTGCCAGAAGGTAAGAACCGCTCCCAGTGTCGGTGTCTGGAGAGCTCTTGCTCATACTAACGTTGGTGCACATCCTCTGGTGCCTTGTTCTTACTGCTGCACGTGGCCAAGCAAAGCACCGCCAGCCTTCTTCCATCCCTTCAGGAGGTGGTTTGTGTGCCATTTCACAGAACAGGTACCATTTCACTGTTGCCCGCCTTGCATCGATTGCACAGACAGTGGATGGGGTTTTCTGGTGCTTTAACTTTTATTTCAGTGACGATTTATTAAACTCTGGTTTGATAAATTTTCTTAAATTACTTGCTTTTAGCTACTGTTGTGATGTTAAAGAAACATCTTCCTCTACGTAGAAGGATTTCATTAGTTATCTCCAGTTACCAACTCAGTGTAATCACGTCTGTGGCTTTTTGTCTTCTTCTGGGAAGGAAGTGAAACAGTTGTGCCTTCACTTTCTAAATAAAAATGTTTAGAGCGCTTGTAATATTTATCCCATGGTTGAAAGCCTGTCTAAGCTCATTAGTTCAAGAACTTGAGAGATACACTCAAATACCCCTGAGGATTAGTAGGGAGAAAAAGGACTCTCGCTTGCTTTGTGTTTTTTTGGGGCTGGAAGTTTATGATGTTTATGATCAACTCTGGCAAGTGTACGTATTTCCTCCCAACATCTGCAGGGGATGTTGATTATATGCTTTATGCAGTGCTCATTACGGTAATGAATGCAAACTTCGTCGCTGTAAATTAGCACATATACAGCTCGTACTTCCAATTCATTTTTCATCAAATCAAGAGCAATGCCTCCTCTTTCAAGATGTGGCACAAAATGTTCTCACGAGACTCAGCTGGAGGATGCTTGCAGAGAATATTGATTAGTCCCTAGGCTGTGGCATTTCTCCTGTGCTGTGTAGGTAGCCCATGGCCAGTCCGTGTGCTGGGGAAGGATAAGGCAGGTGGGAGGAGGAGAGCAGACTGGGAGCTGAGACTCCAAGTCCCAACACAGGCAGCACCTTGTGACTGCTCCAACAGAAGGAGTGCCAGGCCCATGGATGGAGGTGTGGCAGCTTTTTCCTTTTCCTTTGACTTCCTTTTCCCTTCATTTGTTCCAGCCTACCTCAAAATCTGAGCTGAGCCCTGCACCAAGGCTGTGTATGATACACGGGACTGAGTTAGGACTGACACACAATAACCTTTAAAAAAAAAAGGTATTTTTTAAAAATTAAATTTCCTTTTTGAAAAAAAAAAAAAAAAGAAAAGACAAGATGGGTGGAGCACCCTGAAATTTTCAATGAGAGATTTAAGAAAGTCTGTTGTGGTGCAAGTGTTCAGCAGCAGAGCTAAGTACTGCATCTTAGAACCTGCTTGGGTGATTTCCAGTCTGATTCCTGGGAACTGCTTGGCTGAGACTGTCTGGCTGGGGGCTGGATCAGGCTGAGGTGCCTGGAGCAAAATGTGATGGATGTCATGTCAGGCATGAATTTTTCAGCTGACAGAAGTAGGCTTGGGGATCACTGGGTGCCATTCTCCCCTTAGCTGAGATCCCGACGATTTTCTTTTAAATATTGCAGAAGTGGAAATGAAAAATAAATGTCCCTTGGGAGCACAGGCCTCTCTGACTGACCATAAATGCTGCAGCTCTGAGGCTGCTGCTTCCCACGGAGGTGCTGCCTGTTTTGGGAGGGAGCACTGGTGTCCACACCACAGTCACTGAGCAGTGGGACCTGGCCAGGCAGCCCCTGATCCACCCCACCATTCCCAGCAGGAATGTTGGTGGAAGGTGTGTATGGAGCTACAGAAGCCTCTCAAAAACTGAGGGATGTCTCTTGCCAGGGCCAGCACCAGCGCTCGTGCCTGGAGAGAACAGTTTCCACTCGTCCTGCTGGTTTAATTGACGTGGCTGTGATTCATGCGAGTAGCTCCATATGTTTCGAGTAACAAAACACATACATCTTGTCTCTTCAGTGACTCCCGAGCCAGGGGTAGAGGGGGAGTGAAGATATTAGTCAGACTCGAAAGAAGAATTAATCTCGCCTACAGATACGGAACGAAAACATAAATTTTGTCTGTGTATTTCCAACTATAAAATGACAAAACCTACCAGAATTGCCAAACATCTTCTTTTCTCCTTTCAAGAATCGTCAGCATGATGTAAACTGCATCAGTCTCCTGATTTTTCAGAGCCTGTGAGGCTGTTGTGCTGTTCCCTAATGAGGCTGCAGCCACTCTGGCAGTGGTACAGGGTTTGTTTGACCAGCTCTCAGCAGAGTGCTCTGGGGCACATTTCTGTGACTCCAGGGCCATTCCAGATTTATTTTTATGTTTTGTTTAGTGCTTCTTTTCCCCCAGAGTTTAGAAAAGTTCAGAGAACCACGGGAGCTTCCACAGAGGCTTTCAGCCCCAGTTAGGTGGCTGTTGCATTTGTTCCTCCTATTTAGCTGTGTCCTGGCTCCAGAACTCTCCTGTGGCTGGATCCTGATGCCTTTGGTTAAAAACTTTGCTTTATTTGCTTGTATTTTATACATCTCACTTTGGTTTTATATGTGACTGAGTTTTCATCTTCCAAATCTGTGCTGGTTCATCTGTGATCGAATGGTGGAAACAACAGGAACACCTTGGTGCTCAGGAGAGGTTAACTTTGTGGTTTGGGTTTCTTCCTTTTTCTTAGCATTGTTTTTCATCTGTAGTATTGCCCTGTGTTCACACCAGCCAGCTGGAGAGGCTTTGTTGTGTGTGTGTGAGCATGAGAGAACAGCACTGAACGAGCTCCAGGGAACTGCAGAGTGACACTGGGCAGGGCAGGGCTGGGAACAGAGAAAAGTTAAACCCTAAGGCATCACCAGGAGGGGAGCTGGGCTCAGCTCTGCCCAGGGATGTGCTCCTGCCTCCCCCAGGGACTCCCCCCTGCTCAGGGGTCTCCTGCACACCCCAGCATCCCTGCAGGGCAGCCCTGGGGTCTGGCCCAGGTGAGTGCACTGTCACAGACCTGGACCAGGGGCTGAAGAGAGCTCCCTGCAGCAGCACACAGACCCTCTGGAGCAGATGCTGGTTACCCTGCTCCTAAAGGAGCTGTAAGGGTAAAGCAGAGGTAATTACTCATCTGAGAAAGTGTAAATTAAGTACTCTCACCATGGGAAGGGATGAGATTAATGGAGACTGTTCTCTTTATACAGCCTCTCTCCAAACATTGATCTTACTCTGTCACTTACTGCAGGAGCAGCAAAACAGGGGGAATTTTAATTTCTGTATTGCCTATTTCCTCATCCTAAAAATGTCCTGAGCAGGGGAGGGCTGACTAAAACATATTTCAAGAATTTACTGTCAAATTGTGTTATGATTTTCCCCCTTTCTTCCTTACAGTAGAGTGCTGTTCCTTGGATAAATGTAACTCAGGTAGCAAGCAGCCTCATTGGGAATGTTTTATGATTTGCATTCTGGTTTTGGCAGGCTCAGCAGCAGTTTGAGTCTAGCTGGAACTGTCATGGTTCAGAGTGGAGGTGTTTTTCTACTTAAACTCCTCCACAACTGGTGACTTTTTTTATCGTGGTGGCTTTTAGAGATAAAGATAATTGTTCTTAAACTGAAGTGAATTGCACCAATTTGTGAGCTGAGATCAGTGGATGTGAGAGTGCCATTTATTGCAGGTGAATCCTGAGCAGGCAGGAGCTCCTGGGAGGCTCCTGGGTAACTTCTGAGGATGCAGCTGAGATTTCAACCAGCCCATCTGCTGCATGTTTGCTGATTCTGAAACTCGGGGAGAAAGATGACCTTGAATTTCCAAACTGAGGACAAACAGAGGCATGTGCAGGTCCAGCAGTTGGACTTGGTGGTCCTTTTGGTCCCTCCTTACTCTGGACCATCTGTGATTCTGTGAAAGCAGACCTGCAGTGAGGGTTTGGAAGCATCCCTGGAGCACAGCCACCCTTTGTTCCTCTTGCTGCCACCATACAAAGCATTGGAGGTGGGAGAATGCCTGCATGGTCCTTCAGAAGCAAATTCTATTTGCAATTGCTTTGTGGTTTTTGCTATCAGGTGAGGTGTTGTCTCAAATTCACTTGAATTACCTCAGGCTTAATCCTGTATTCTTTACTTTATCCCAGTCCTTTCTGTAACAGGAAGAAATCAGCCTTGAGCCCTCAAAATAGGATCTCTGAGGAATAAAAATAAGCCTCAGGAGATTGGCGTGCGAGGAGAAAAAGCCTCTGGGGCGGCAGGTGTGAACCAGCATGAATTACAGCCCTGGCTGGCAGTGTTCAGGGGTTTCTTTGGTGGCTGAAGTTCTGAGATAGCACAAATGGGAGAGAGGCAGCTGAGAATACTTGCAGAAGGAGGAAGACTAAAATACTATAAAATGAGAAAGTGTCTTATCTGTTCTGCCAGAACGGCCTTTGTACTTTATTACGCAGCCAGATGCTAGTTCAGGAGGAAAAAAGGAAATAATTCAAGCATTTCTGTTAATGAAAACATCCCATGTATGGTGTGTGGGGGGCTCATTCCCTCATGGCTGCTGCTGCACAGCCTTCCCTGGTCCCCTTCCCGTGTCACCTCAGGCGTGGATGTGTGAGCACGGGGTCCAAGGAAAACCCCAACCTGCCCAAATGACACAGAGGAGTGCACTCAGGGTAATTGTCTGCAGACTCTGGAGCAAACAGTAGCCAAAGCATCCCATCTCCAGGCACAGCCAGCCAGATGTGACCTGGCTCTCTGCTTCCTAAGCTCTCGCTCTCAGTGGATGCAGCAGCAGGTCTGTGTGAAGTGCTTGGGGCAGTCCCACGTGAGGAACTGGAGCAGGGATCGGGGGCTGATGGAGCCCCCAGCCCAGGCACGTAGGCAGCCACAACTCCCAGTGTCCAGACCTGTCCAGGAGTGCACTTCTGGGGTCAGTGCCCCGGGGTGTGTGTCTGGGTGATGTCTCTGGACATGCTGCTGCATGGCTGCTGCTTGCCTGGCTGTGTTCTGGGAGCTGCTCTGGGTCGGATCCTGCTGTTGCTTTTCCAGCTGGCTGGCTTTGGGGGCCTCTCAGAGCTGCAGGCTCTGCCTTGGGAATGTTGTTCTTTGCAAGAATTCCCCTGCAGAGCCCAAGACCTCCTCACCACAGTCCTTCCATTCCTCATGTGCATCTTCCTTCTAGCACCGAGGTATTAACCACAGGTCATGACACAATTCTTGTGTCAGGCTTTGTGGGGCTGCTTTGGTCCTTACCTTAAAGAGCATTTTAAGCCATAGCTGTATATTGAACCAAGAGCTCGTGGTCTGTAGTTAGAGAATATATTTTAGATGATCTTTACAGCTGCAGAGATCTGTGCAGTGGGGCAGGCACAAGCCTGGTAAGCAGAATGCCAAAACTGGGTGCCATGCTTTGCTAAAAATGGTTTAGACTGTCAGAGTCAGGTGTCTGCAGACTTTTAAGAGCCAGGTCTTCTGTTCTTAACTTCTTCTCTTTTCAAGCCCCAGTACCTGCCAATCTCACACAGAGATGTGTGAGAAGGTGGCTCTCCACCTTCCTGTGTTACTCAGAAAGTTCAGGTAAGAGCTCCTCACCTCAGTGCGAATCTCTGGGGCCACGGCAGGCAGGCATGGGCTGCAGGCTGGGACAAACCTGTGTCCCTGCAGCTCCTGCCAGTCGTGCCTTTGTGAAGCAGCCCCTGAGGAGCACAGTTCTGTTCTCTGGGGTGAAGGTGAGGTGCAGTCAGACCCTCTGCTGGCAGTGCACCCTGAGCTGTTGGTGCTGCAGCACAAGGAGTCACTCACAGCTGGCTGCGAGTGTTCTGGATAAGGAAATCCATTGTGCTCAGTGCTGGCACCGAGGGAATGTGCAGGGAATGGCTGAAAGTGAAACAGGATGAGGTATTCACACCTGGCTGGGGCCAGTGGGGCTGTCACATCCTCCCTGGAGCACCATGCTGCTGGCACAAACCAGGGCCAGTGCCTGCATGGCACAGGCTTTCCACAGAGACACTGACACAGGAGGTTTTCAGACATCCTTGACTTCATGGGGTTTAGTTACTCAGATAGTTTGAATCTCAAATGGATGCCATAATACAGCTGGAGTTGGGCACCTAACCTAAGATGGCATCAAAATCCCTTTGAAAACCCATCTCATGTACCTGAGGTGTGAAGATCATTATTTATGCACAATCAGCTCCATCCATGGCTTGCAACAAGAATGTTGAATCCCAATTCTGAAATTCAAACATGCTGCAGACAAAGTATGAAAATAAGATGGGAGTTTTCTTGTACAAATTAATTACCCACTTGAACAAGCGAGGCTGTTGGGCTCACCAGGTTTCTCGAGGGGACTCCATTTGCTGGTTATTTATAGTAAGTATCTGAGTGTATATATTTTTTTTGTATGCATGATTGATACTCCTTCAGAAAACAGAATTTAAATGAGACTTCTCTGCAGTAATGTCTCTGTTCTAATCAATCACCAAGGAATTAAAACCAACTCTGAATATAGCTCCTTGTTAGAGAAAGGGAAGTATAAGTAGTAATTCCTGATCCAAATTTTGTGAGACAATAACCTTTTGAACAGTTTCAAATATGTAGGCCAAATAAACGTAGCTTTCTAGCATACGCTTACTCATGAAAAGATTTGTAATTTCATTACCCCAGGCCTCACAGCGAGCAGTATCTCTTACCTCTCAGGGATTCTTAGGTAACAAGCCAGCAGTAATTGGAATTTTATAAAGATCCCCTTATGTGTGAGCAGGTTTTATGTTTTCTTGGCTGTTCCCAGTCTGTCTGTGCTGTGCCTGAGATGACAAGTTCCCTTCCAAAGCCACCAGGAAGCCCTAAATCACCATCCCAAAGCACCAAAGGCTGACAGAGGGGTAGCAGAAAGAAGTATTTGTGCTGTATTTAGGGCCATCAAGCCTTCTCTGCACATATCCTGCCTTTGCCAGAGGCCAGGGAGCTGCAGAGCTCCCCTGGATCCACCTGCCTTGCTCCATCACTGCCTGGGCATGTCTGGGACCCCCAAAGACCCTGCAGGTTTGCAAGCAGCAGCGTTCAGAGTCACTGCCTGCTGCAGCTGCTGGTTCCCCTCCATCCTGGCATGCTCTGACTCTGGTGGCAGTGGCTGTGAGCTGGTGGCAGTGGCTGTGAGCTGGTGGCAGTGGCTCTGAGGTGGTGGTAGTGGCATTGACAGTGGTGGCAGTGGCTCTGAGGTGGTGGCAGTGGCACTGACAGGGTGGCAGTGGCTCTGAGGTGGTGGCAGTGGCTGTGAGCTGGTGGCAGTGGCACTGACGGTGGTGGCAGTGGCTGTGAGGTGGTGGCAGTGGCTGTGAGCTGGTGGCAGTGGCTCTGATGGTGGTGGCAGTGGCTGTGAGCTGGTGGCAGTGGTACTGACAGTGGTGGCAGTGGCTGTGAGCTGGTGGCAGTGGCTCTGAGGTGGTGGCAGTGGCTCTGAGCTGGTGGCAGTGGCACTGACAGTGGTGGCAGTGGCTGTGAGCTGGTGGCAGTGGCTCTGATGGTGGTGGCAGTGGCTGTGAGCTGGTGGCAGTGGCACTGACAGTGGTGGCAGTGGCTGTGAGCTGGTGGCAGTGGTTTGGGTGGGTGCAGGGGTGGGAAGGGAGGTGGCAGCTCCAGCCTGGCCATGCTGCTGCAGGTGTGGCTGCAGCTTCTCCAGCCCTTGCCCCAGCAGACATGGGGTCGTTGGGACACCCCAGAGCAGGAACTCCTTCCCCTTTGTTGTCTCGCTGCTGGCTGCTGTCGTGGTGCTGCTGTCACCCACGGGGAGGCTGACTGCATTTGGAAGGGCTCGGGGTTACTTGACCATAGTTTTGAATTACCAAGCACTAAAATAAATGTTTATGGCTTCAACAGCTCTGGGCTTAAAACATTTTAACAGTATAAACAGTTGCCTGAAAGGGGAGGATTTGCATCACTAACTTTTAAAATGTGTTGTAAAAGTCGATGCTCTTGTGAGCTGTTCCTGTGTGTAAATGATACATCTTAAAAATAATGACAATCATCAAGTGAGATCTCATAGCCTTACTGCTGCCATGCATGGGGCAAGTGACTGCTTGCAGCTGCAGTGACCTGTACCACCCAAGGGGTAGGTGTGTGTTAGGCTGGACACCTTTCCACCAAGGTTATTTGAATTTGGCACAAATTCAGGGGTAAGGAACATGAATGCTTAGGATGAGCTTTATTTTGTATGTCACTATGCAGAAATGTTACTTCTAGAAGAAAAATGTGCATTTTCTCTCCTGTGTTGCCATGTGATAAGAGTGTGAAGGCAGTGCTGTGTGTGCCTGGTGGCACAGCAAGCTGCACACCCACCCCACAGCTCTGCCAGGGGCTCTCAGGGCTTGGCTAGTGAGCTTCCAGTTGATGCCTTTAAAGCTCCACTACACACCCGACTGTAATTCTGCAGCTATGTCTATAAAACATCTTGTTTATGGCCTAAAAGCAGCTGAAGATTAATACAGTTTTCCTTCTTATCCAAGAACCCTTCCTCTGCAATGTTCATTAATTTTCCTGGTGTTGGAATTGCCTTGTGTGGAATTACTGGTAGGTTTCATTTCCAGATTCAAACCTACAGTGTTCTGGCCAAATGATTTTGTAAGAGCTTCACTCCGAGGAGCTGTTTTCATTGATGATAACATACACTTAAGTAATGTCTCATGTAGTAATGATAAAATTTGTACTTTCCCTGGTTCTGGATCAAAGTTGGTAAGTGTTGTCTGAACTAAGGGCATTGAAATCAAAAGGAAAGCACAGTGACCATCGGTGATGGCTGGTGTTACATTAGGAGGTTCCACAAATGTTTAATTTCAGTCAGTTTGGATTGACTGTGGTGCTTTTGCTGGTGGAAGATAAATATGGAGACTTCCCAAAATCTTGTGCTGTGCTGTCAGAAGTTCTGGATGATGCTTTAAAGTGATGAATGTGCTTTGCATGTGTTCCTGAAGTACAGACTTCTGCCTTGCTCAGCCTATGGCCCTGGGAAAGTTTTCCTGGTGGTGTCTGTGCTCTTTCTCCTTTGTCTTGGCCCTGAGGGACAAGAGGAGCAGGTTTGTGCTGTGGCATGGCCAAGAACCCATCGTGGGACAGGCAGGGACTCTCACTGCCTTGGCACCAGGGGAAGCTAACCAGTTTAGAGGAAAACAAGAATTATACTGCTGCTTTTCTTGTTCTCCAGGCATGTAACCAGCCAGCTGAAATGAACAGGAGCTTTTGGAGTCAGCCAGTCACGTTTGCTTTCCAGTGTGAATAATTTGGCATGCGGAAAAATTGTGGCATGTGGCAGAGAGGCCAGTCCAGGCTGAGCAGTGGGACACTCCTGCAGGGAGCATGGACGAGCTTAGCACTCCAGGGCTGAGCCTGAGCCTCCTTAGCCTTCGGTCCCACCTCCCCATTCTCACTCAGGACCATGAGCATCATCAGCACTGCTGTTCCTCTGCACCCCTGAAAGCTCGGGGTCTGACCTTTGTTGGGTAATAGTGAAGTCTCCTCTCGGTATGGTGAACAGATTTACACAGCTTTGAAATCTGACCCTGCTCTTTCAGAGAGAGTGCTTGCTGTTATTCAGCCTTTAAATGGAGTCTATAATGTTCCTTGAAAAAAGACTCTGAAGGTCAGACCCTGTCTTGTCAATGCCATGTTAACCCCATTAGTTTCAGTAAGGTATACACTCATTTTAGCTGTATTGCTCCTCTGATAGTCCTTTAAAATGGTGAAGGGCAACTGTTAAGTGTTAGAAATTCTAAGAATGAAATGCTGTCTTTAAGAAAGGACTCCTTACATCTCCCATGGACACACAGCAGTTGCTGTCGCTGCACAAGGCTTCCTCTGCAGTAACAAAGCACTTACTTGTTTGTTATATTTTTTGCTCAGACTCAAATTCCTCTCCCAGAACTTACAGTTAATCTATAGTAAACGAATACCTCATAAACCATATGATCATTATATAAATACATTATTATAGCCATTTGTCTCTTTTGTTTGTAAATTCCCCAAACTGAATGTCTGGGTAATGGATGTTTATGGCCATGCAGCTGATAGCACTGAGCCCCTGGCAGGACACGGTGCTGAGGGTCACAAATGAGCTCCTCTTCCCATGACAGACTTGATGCTACTCATCCAACATCACCAGACACATTCCTTTAGGAAAGAAGAGCTGGTGTTGATTGATGAACACGCTTCCCCCACCCTTGCCAGTATGACAGCACTGACATTCTCACTGCTCTGTTTCAAACGTGGCACAGGCAGCTTCAGACTCCCACAGAAAGTTAATCATGCACTTGAACATAAGTGTCTGGACTGTGGTCACTTTTGTACCATATGGGCAGTTTTAAACCCAGGGTCGCTGCACGTTTTTCTATGTATGTAGCATAAGAATTGTCCTCGTGTGCTGCATTCACAGCAGCTCAGAATGCTGCTTGTCTTGGAGCAAGGCTTGGCTTAGTTTGGTGTGGTCCTGGTAGTAGTGAAGAAGTCTTCCCAGCAGTTTCCTATTTTTTAGTTTTTAATGGCAAGACACAGAGATAGATAGATAGATAGATATCTCATAGAATCAAAGAATCAATAAGGTTAGAAAAGACCTCAAAGATCATCAAGTCCAAGCTTTCTCTCTCTCTCTCCCCTGCAACGTTCAGGAACGAGTCCATTTCCTGGAGGGCCAGGGGACCACGCTGCTGACGTGGTGATTGATTCTGTTGCCAGAGATGAACTAGGAAGGTTTCCTAAGCCCCTCTCATTTGTTTTGACTGGCTGTTTGCTGCCACCTTGCTGAGATTTTCCTTTTGCTGCTTGAATCCGCTCCAGATTCAGAACCTGAGAGCTGCCAGAGCTCGTGCCAAGTGAGAGGGAGCAAGTGCTGGTGCAGAGCGAGGAGCAGGCAGGTCAGCCACGGGTGCTGAGGAGCAATGTTTTTGCTGTAGTACCACGGCACCCTCGGTATGTGGGTACGTGGGTCTCCCAAGGATGAAAAGCAAATTATCTGCTGTCATAACATCTCCTCTCTCTGCTGCTCCCTCAGTCCTAGTGCACAGTGCAGGTTTGTTTGGCCCTGCCTCTCATGGGGCTGAGAAGGTAAAGTTTAACCATGATTCATTCAGTATCTTGGTGTAATTAAAGAGGAGGTGGTGCATGTGCCGCCCAGCTCGGGGGCCTGGCTGGTGGAGAGTCAGGAGGAAGCTGCACCCTGGTGTGTGGATGTGCAGGCTGGGCTCCAGTGCAGGGTTTACAGCTGCTGTTCAGTGCAGACACTACCCACAGCATGCAGGATGAGAGTAAATATGGCCAGCACCGGTGGGCACAGGGGGTGTGATGCTGTTCGGTATCCAGAGCCTTAAGAAAGGTGCAGAGGAACTTCCAGCTGTGTGCTGAGGCTGGAATTAAATGCCTCTATCTTGTTTGCCCTCTTTTCTCATTCCCTGGTAGTAAGGCTTGGTTGTTAACTTTCAAACTGCTGAGCAACTTCTAACTACTTGTGTGGACTAAAAAACCACCTTCATCGGGTGCTGAAATAGCTCCTAAATTCCCCAGATTAGTCTGTCAGGCAGGGGAGAATTCAGTTCTATGGCAGTGATGGCTGTTGCCAGGATTTATGCAGTTGAAAATACAATCTCGGTGAGCAGGAGTTGGGAGGTGGCAGGGCTGCTCCCAGGTGTGTGGGGTGCTGTGGCAGGGCTGCCTGGCTCCGTGTGAGCACCTGGCACACAGACAGACGGACATTTCTGCGTGTCCCTTCAAAGTGTGGTGCTGCAGAGCCCCAGGGCTTTGGGCACCGGGCTCAGAAAATCCTCAAAGTGATGCAAAGTAGGGCCTGGTTTGCAAAGCAAACACAGTGCAGCAAATGCATTTGTGGCTGTGGCTCGATAACAAGGGTGTGCAAACAAACTGCACCTGGCTTCCTGCTGAGCTGCAACCCTCGCCTGGCTTCTCCTTCCATCCCTGCCAGTTATGCACATGGATTAATCTGACAAATTTCTGCCTTTTGTAGCAAGTCATGCTCAGAACAAGGAGGAGCGTTAATCTAGCATGAGGTTAAAGTTGCTTGTCGAGTGTTGTGCTTGTAAAGAAGATGAATACTTTTTCCAGCAGGGAAATGTATGCATTGGACATCACCTCCAAAATTAAAGGAGTGCCAAATTCTACATGTTACAAATAATCTGATATTTGAGGTTATTTGTAAGGTTCTATTCCCTGGAGTCATGTGGCTGCCCAAAGCCGTCACCTTTCATTTAAAAGATGTTTTTTAGAAAAATAGGAGGCTCACGGCTTTCCTCGAGGAGAAAAACTAAATCTCAAGTGTTTAAAACCAAACAAAACCACCCACCCTGTAAGGAGAGAGCAAACTAAAAGCTGCCCTGCTCTGTCACACGCCGTGAGCTGTTAGAGGAGTGCGTGATGGGGTGGGCTGGGGTTTTTTTGTCTGTTTAACTTTCAGCCTGGAGGTGGCTAGAGAGGAATGGTTTAAAATAGCCCCACAGTTGCCATAGATACTTGGCTAAGTTGAAAGCAGAGGTCTGGCCCAAGCTGGGAGCGTGTCCACCCAAGGCAGCCTTGGAGAGGGCTGGAGGAGCCGCAGGGATCCAGCCCAGATGGGATGTGGGGATGTGCTGGATGTCACCAGGCAGCTCCAGCAAGGCTTTGCTTGGGCCTGGAGACTGGGAAGGGAAGAATCCTTCATGCTTCAAACGCTTTCCTCCTTTTTTTTTTTTTTTTTTTTTTTTTTTTTTTGCCCCAGGAGATCTGTGGAGCTGGAAAAAAATGCCGTGGAATGCTGCTTTCCTGGCACTGGGTCTGGTTTTTATTTGGGAAATGTTACTGTGCAACAAAACAGCAGCAAATTTAAAGTAGTTCAGCTGGATAAAAGCACCCTATTAAGGTAAATTTGGTTTATTTGCCCCAGGAATGTGTAGCAAATATGTGTCTAATTACAGATAAGGCAACTAAGCCTTTCATCTTCTTTCAGTGAAAAAAAACTCTGCAAACAATGAGGAAAATGTTTTGGTGAAATGCATGAAGGTCTTTTCAAGGATGTGGTTATCACAGAGGAGAGCCCTGCTTGGGGGAATTGGGAATGTTTGTCCCTTTTGTGGGTGGCTGTGGGAGTGCCTCACTTTGAGATAACAATCTGTCCTCTGCCTTTGTTGATCTCAGTGTCACCTGCGGGGTTTGGGAAGGGGAGGGCACATCTGCACAGCTCCGGTGGGGATGGTGGAGGTGCAGAGTCTGACTGGAAGGTGCACACTTAGCAATGTTTCCTCTCCAATTTCTGGCTCTGTAGGTGGTAGAGAATTAGTGCTTAATTCATTGCAGGCTGTGGACAACAACCAGCCCCCTTAAACTGTTTACATTTCTGGATGAGGCTGGAGCTGGGTGTTCTTTGAGGTTCAGTCCTTCTCACAATCTATGGAAAATTTTATAGTGCTTGTGTTTATCTGTTATACCATGTACTGGGATAAATGTTTGTTCCCAAAGAGCTTTTATCTATTAATTATCTATTAAAAAACCCCAAGCCCTGTTCATGCATGTGTACATCCCATTATATATGATAAATCTCATTCCTGCCATTCAGCTTCCCAGCCTGTGAAAAGGCCCAATCAAGAGGTTTGTGCAACTGGGGGAGTTCAGGACTGAGCAGAAAATCAGATCCAAGGTGGAGCTGGAGTTCCAGACTCACTTGGATACAAGGAATTATATCTAGCAAAACCTCACTTGAATAAAACATTATTTTCCCATTATAAAACATAATGTTGCTCTGATAATGGTTCCTGTTTTGAGTAATCCTCATTTCCTGCGTCTCTCTGGTGACTCATCTCAGCAGAGCCCTCATCCATTCTGCTTTGCAGATGCTCCCAAGCTGTGTATTCCCCATCTGACTCAGCTCCTGTGTATCAGCATCTCCTCCCATCTGAGCCGTGGGAATGTTTGCTGCAGAGGACTCAGCCTCCCTCCAGCCTGGAAATGACTGGTGCTCCTGGCTGCGCTTTTAAATTTAACTCGGATTTTTAAAAAGTTTTTGGTTAAAAATTCACATTTCATATTTTTAGGTTGTCTCAAGTCTCGAATCTGGGACTGAGAAGCCCGGATTGCAGAAGTGTGTGTGTCTGTCCTTATGTGTATGTGTGATAGGAATAAGTCTTTCTTCCTTTCAGGTTTCCAGTGAGTGCCTGCCTGGATAAAACATTCCCAATGTGATGTGTGCCTCCTACATCTTTAATTAAATTTCAAGGAGCTGAAAGTGATGGGGTGCAAGGGTCTAAAAGGAGACTGTGCCTCAGCTGTCTCCTCTGCAACAAGGCCTGAGCTTCTGTTGCTGAGGTTTATAGGTGAATATAAAGTTTTAGAAAGGCTGATAGGTGGGTGGTGAACTAAGCAGCAAACACCAGAGGATTCAAAGAAATCCTCGCTGGAGATGGAGCTCGGAGGGCTGCAGTTCTGTAAGATCCATGCAGAATGTTCCAGAGCCCTTGGAGCTGGGGCAGAGCTGACATTTGTCTTGCCAGGGGAGATGTTTGCCAGCTCTGGGGTGCAGCAAAACCTTTCCTGCCTCTCTCTGCCATTTGGGCTCAAGGAGAGCAGGGTGCAGGTGTTACCAGGGTGTAGCTCCCGTTGGAATTACCTGGCCATGAATCACAGAATCACAGGATGACCAGGCTGGAAGAGATCTGTAAGATCATCGAGTCCAGCCCATGCCCTACACACCTCAACCAGACCATGGCACCGAGTGCCATGTCCAGTCCTTGGTTAAACACCTCCAGGGATGGTGACTCCTTCACCTCCCCAGGCAGACTGTTCCAGTACTTTATTATTCTTTCCATGAAGAACTTCCTCCTGCTATCCAACCTCTACCTCCCTTGGTGCAGCTTGAGACTGTGTCCTCTCTGTTTAAGGCTGCAATAAATGGTTGATCCTTTTCTGCCAGGAGGCAGAGGAAGCAAAGAGCCCTTGCACAGAGGAGCCTTTCCTTTTCTCAGTGTTCCAGGTCAGGTTTGGGCTGGAGGTTCATTCTCCAGCTCCTGGGTGATGCTGAGCCGTGCAGGGGAGCTTTATTTGCCCTTTTTGCAGTCAGCCTCACCCTCCTGTGAGCAAAATGGAACCTGGTGTGTAACAAAGGGTGCACTGCAGTGAATACAGAACTGCTGGTGCTTGTCTGGGGCTTTCACAGCTCGGGCTGTGTCCCTGGAATTGGCACTGCCCCTGCCCTGCCTGGAGCTGCCCTCCTGTCACCTGCACCCCCAGATGTACCCAGGACTCACAGCACATCCTCTTTATGTTAATTGACTTCTCCACTTCGTGTTTCTGGCACTTATTTAAGCCTCTTACATCATATTTGGGTAAAGTTTTCCTTTCCACACCGAAAACAGTTTCCAGTATTAAAAGTTGCACACGGATGAGAGTTTTCACTGAATGAATGATGACAGAGAGGGGAGTTTTGGGACAGTGCCACGCTTCATATAGTTCTTTAGATAGATTGTCATGAGGTGGTTACCTCAGCTGTCAGTCTGTTAGGATTACATAACATTTTTAAATTATCTCCTTTCCTATGGCCAAAAAATGATTCAGTCCTCTTGCATATTGTATTACCTCGAGCTCTTGGTATTTATTACATATGCAATCCAGAAAACAAGAGTCTGAGGTTTGCAAAGATTTATTTAGTAGCATTTAATAGCTTTCTGTTTGCTAGTAATTTGGTTCATCAGAATGAGGAATTTATTTCTGAATTGTCTTTTAATGAGCAGATAAACAGGTTTCTCCATCACTCTAAAACTGTGGGTTGTCACTTCAGGGCTTTGTTTTTACAAATGCAAGTTGTTATCTCTTGGATAGGTATCAGCCTGCTGTGGTAGTTTCCATTGGTTTTAATGGAGCTTGAGTTTAAATACCTCACCTAAAAGAAGGATAAGAACCTTTCTCTTCAGAGATATTTCTCTTACTGTGTATTTGGTGCTTGATGGAATTTATGCAGTGATGTGAGAATGATGCCTTAGGTTTTACCTTTTCTGTGTTCCCAGCCCTGCCCTGCCCAGTGTCACTCTGCAGTTCCCTGGAGCTCGTTCAGTGCTGTTCTCTCATGCTCACACACACACAACAAAGCCTCTCCAGCTCTCCAAGGACACCCAGACCCTCCTAGGCCCAACAACTGCAAACCACAATCTTGGGGACAGGGGGGCAAGCTTGGGCAAATTCCATCCTTGCCTGGCTTCTGCTTGGGGAATTGATGCTGAGATCCAAGTGGGAAGAACTCGGGAGCTGTCCTTGTCCATGTTGGGATGCACTGAGGCAGGAGCCTCTGGAGCCCAGAGTGTACCTCTGAAGGCCTTTCCAACCAATCCCTCCTTGATTCCTTTATTCCTGTCTGCTCTCTGTTCCCAGGGAGCCATTTAAGGCATCAGCTCCCTCCCAGCTGGAGGAGGAGTGTGGGCTGCCCTGGAGTGTCCCTCAGCCCTGGCCGGGGCTTGTGGCCAGCGCTGGCCGCAGGAACTGTTCCATGGCCCGGGGTCATCCCAGGCCCTGGGTGTGTCCAGCTCCAGGGAATTTGCTGGCTCTCCCTGCAGAGCCAGGCCAGCAGCTCCCCTCCCTGTGGCTTGGCAGCCGTGGGGCTTGGCACCGGCTGGGCTTTTGGCACGAGGGCTGGCAGCCGAGGGAGTGACGTGGAGCAGGAGCTCCCCTGGGATGCTCTGGCCCTCCCTGCTGCTGTCAGAGCCCGGGGGACATCAGCTCCACTGCATTTTTGTCTTTCGCCATCATCCCTGCGGCCCAGATTCCTCAAATCCTGCCAGTTAAAAAGAGAAAATGAGTGTGGTTTTTGGGGTAGTGGTTGGACTCGATGGTCTCAAAGGTCTCTTCCAACAGAAGTGATTCTATGATTCTGTAAAACGTGAAAAATCACCTTTTTCTTACATGGGGGAAGCAGGATTGGAAGGGGGAGTTTGTATTGTCCCAGCTCTGGTGAGTGAAGACTATCACTATTAAGAGATAAAATAGTTAAAAATATATCAACTGCACGTTGGCTTGGGTCCTACTTTAAAAAAAGGGTCAAAAACGTTGAGTCTTTAGCAAACATGGCTGGATGTAAAGCAAACATAGCAAATTTAATACATTTGAACATGTGAAGTGTTTTGGAGCTATTCCATGGAAGTAGTGTTTAGAAAGTCTTCCCTGTCCGTGGTGTGTCTGTTTGAGCTGGATCCACATGGTGCTGCCACAGAACTGGGCAGTTTGGGCTTTTGGGGAGATTTGGTTTGAAGGCACTTGCCAACTCTTGGGAACTAATGTAACCTTCTGTGTTTAAATGCCAATGTATTTCCCTCATTTGCAGTTGGTTTTTATGTACCAACTCTTCTGTACAGAGGTTTGAAGCAAACCCCTTTTTCATCACCAATTCTCAGTGACAGTTGTGTCATTAAACCTGTTTGTGTCATTGTAAATTGACATGAAGCCTTGGAGAGCTGGAAGTGCCGAAGCAGTTTTCCCACTCCTAGGTAATTAAACAACTAAAACATGGGAACATTTGTAGAGATAAGAGGATGTGGAAAGCAGAATTGTATTTAGGAGGCTCCTTTTCCCTCCCTTCAGTATTAAATATTACTTCCTAATGAAATAACTTTACTCCAGGAATCAAGTGCATGGAGTTAACAGATGAAGATAAGGAAAAGTGATTAGCCTTCAATGAGAAATGGTTGCACTAGGCCAGGCAGCAGTGCTCTGTGCTGCACACACTGTCACTGTCATGTCCTTATTGCTGGGAATCCACGAAGCTCTTGGCTCAGGTTTCGTGCTCTCTCAGGCTCCTGAAGTGTTTCTCAGGGGGTTGCAGTGCCAGTCAGTCGGTGTGACACGGGGAGTTAGGAGCCATTGAGCAGTCAGTGAGCTGCTGCACAGCACTGAGATCTGTTCTAGTGCCAAGGATTCGGTGCCAGTGTCACACTCTGGGCTGCACCCCTCTGTGCAGTGGGGTGCTGCAGCACAGGCACAGCTCCTGCTGATGGATCCAGGGGAATGGATCTGCTCTGCAGCAGGGACATGCCACAAGGATTTTTTGCTTTTTCTTTTATACCACTCTTGCATACTCTTTCATAGTTTTATGTATTCTCAGTGCTTTTAGCCCACACACTTGTGATTTTCCAAGCCTGGTAACTCAGCTCAGACCACGTTAAACCAGGACACCAGCAGTCTGGAAGCCCCAGACTCCAAGGTCCTCTCCAAAATATATTTTTGTAAACCAGGATAAGCCTATCGAGGGGGGAAGGTTCCTCAGAACAGGAGTTTCACTTGACCCTCTCATTGGGGAATCTTTGATAAATATGTTAATTTTGCAAAGCCTATAATTGTGTGTATTTCAGTGTGAGGTGTGTGTGCATTTTTGGGGCATTCCACCTGGGCCAAGTGCTGCACCCCAGGATCCTGAAATAAATCCCGAGGTAAAAACCCCTTTTCCCCATAAACCATGTTTTGGTTTTAATTTTTAAGACCAGGGAAAGGCATCAGGATAATGGATCTGCTCCTCCCCAGCACCTGTGGAACACGAGCTCAGGGCTAATGGCACTTGGGAGAGCACTCTGAACACTCCGAGCCTTGGTCCTGGCTGGCATCAGAACCTCTGCAGAGTCAGCCAGAGGATGTGGAGAGGCTTGGGGCTGATGGAGGCAGGGTGGGTGAGAAACTCAGCATGGATGGGTGTTCTGTGTCCTGGCTCCCCTGCAGAGAAATGCACTGCTTTGGGGTTTTCTGGTCAGCGATAGCATTGCAGGGGAGACAGGGAAAAAGGGTCAAGAAAAACAGGAGTAATGTGTGCAGGTAGGAAAGGGAGAAGACCAAAGGGTTTTGGGGAGGAAAAGCAGTGAGGAAACAGAGAACCCTTCAAGGGTGAGAGCTGCAGGGCTCCAGCTGGACACAGACGGCACTGGTGGGTGTTGTAAGGCTGCTGCAGTCGCTCCTGCCTGCCCCAGCAGCTGGGTCCCTGCTGCTCCTGTCGCTGTGGGGCCATGCCATGGTCCCTGCTCACAGCCCAGCCTCTGCCAGGAGGAGTAAAGGGAGAGGTCCTAACCTGGAACATGTGCAGGGCACTTTTCTGTCATCTGAATATTCATATTTTTTATGAAAGCTTTTGTAACAAATTGCCTAGAAAGCTTGTGATCCCAAGAGGGTTTATACTGTCTCTTGCCAGAGAGCCAATCTTTCATTATAATGTGGTTGCAGCGCATTTTACTTGGATTTATAAACAAACAACTCCTCCCTAAAAGCAGCCTTGCCAATACACTCTGTTGGTGGTCCTAACCCCTGCTGAAGGGAGCACAGCTCAGAGCTCTTGTCCCAGCAGCTTTGGAGCTGCCCCTGGCATGGCAACTTCAACCTTTAGCTGTGCTGCTGGTCCAGGAAACCTTCTCCCATGACCTCGTGCTGAACATCAGAGCCACAGGGACAGTCTGACCTCAGAAAGCTTTGTCTCATCTGTGGGAAGGGCTGGGAAATCCTTCAAATCAAAATTCATCTTAGGTACCCACAGCTTGTGCCGGTTGGGTCGGTGGCTTTCAGAACATTAAAGTGTTGAAAATGTCGAGATTTAACTTCAAATTTTTATAAGGACTTGCAGTTCACTCCTCTGATGAAATTTATAGTTTTTCTACTTTGGATGAATTGGTCACAAGAAAAACAGAAATCTTGGCTTTTTTTTTTTTTTTTTTTTGCCCCAAATTGATTCAAGACTTTTTCTGTGAGCAGTTTCTGGGTGGGTTCTCCTGGAGGGCAGCTAAGGCTGTGTGTTTTCAGCCAGTGCTGCATGTGTTGAACTGGTGGGAGCAGACTGAGCACTGGGCAGGTGCTGGGGATTTTCTTTTCAGTTGCCAGAGTTACAAAACTCAGAACCCTGAAGGCTCACAACAGCAACCTGAAAGATGTTTGGCCTTTGGGGCTGGCTTCCTACGAGCAGCCACGAGCATGTGAGAGCTTCCCTATGCATGTGAGCTCTGCCAGGGTGTGCACAGTGCAGTCTGTGCCCCAGCAAATCAGATATGGTTCAGGTGTAAATGTGCAATCCTCCTTCAGGACTTTAAACAAAAATACACTTGCTGTGTGATTGGTAGGAGAATGAATAATGTGTTTATGTGGATTGCATGATTAAAGTGTGTTTTTAAAGCAGTGGTTTTAGGCAGTTGGACTCTAAATGGCACAGTTGCTTGGCTTGTCCTTGATCAATGCTCCCAGTCCAAAACAAAGACCTTTCTCACTGCTACACTTTTAAAATCTAAAGCAGCGACGTGATTGATGGATGGCTGTCCTTAGCTACTGCAGTGTGTGGGTCTGAATGGGTAATGGGGAAATTAATGCATTTTTTTCTGTAGCTAAACACTCAGAAGTCAGGGGAGCATATGAGCTAAATGAAGGTCTTACCCACACATCTGTTTGCCTCTTGATGTTTGTTTGCCTTTATATTTTTTAAGAAGGAATATTGTTTTTGCAATTTAGTTACTCTTACAACCTCAGCTCAATTTGTAATTGGTTAAGAACATCCTGGAAGTGCTTGGCTTCCTCAGCGTTGGAGTTGCAGCACATTCAATAATCCTGCTTAATTTCCCCAAGAGCTCTGACAGGCAGTCCCTGACTGCATTCCCTGATAAACACTGTTCCTCTGAATTTTAACTTTAAAATTAAACAGGGCTGGTGGAAAGGCTTTGAAGAAGGGAGCCTACCTAGCCACAAAACAGAGCATGCAAAGAGTGTGCTCTCCCCCAAGATAAAATTCTTCAGACAGGAATTACAAGGATAATCGGAACCAGGCTTCCCAAAGCCTCAGCTCTTTTGAAAGTTAATAGCCAGCATAAATATACTCTGTGCAATATCTGGGGAAGGAAGGTTGAGGGGGAAAATAGAGCCAAGACTACGCTGAAGGGCAAGAAACATTCAGCCAGCTCTGAGTTATTATTGTAGCTAATAGAAGGATGATTGTGTAGGAACTGTTCTGCCTCAAACTCAGTGGCAGAAGGATACAGCAAAATGAGGCACATTTTGAAATGGCAAGAAGAGGAATTGCTTGGGTTTGTAGCTGGTGAAAAAAGGTTAAAGAATTTATTTAGTTGTTCCCCCCCCTTCTTCCAACCTGGACCTAATAAAGGATGCTGTCATGGAAATGTTAAAGACCAAACATCGTCTAAATTATGTGGCCTCTGCCACAGGTAACACAAGTTTTGACTTACAAGGATTATCCAGAACTAAAGCCAGAGGGAATATAAGGTTGCTATTCATTCACACTTTGAACAAAATCTGCCAAACAAGCCTGGCTGAGGTTATGTTGATGTATGTCTCCATTGTATGGTGCACAGTAAAATGAATGTTCGGCTTGGGTTATCCAGTTTTTCATTGTGCCTTGGGGCAGACACAGCTCTCTGTGTTTTGCCAAGCAAGCCAGCATAAGGAATTTATGAAAAAAGAATAATGTAGGAAACAGAATGTTTTCAGGTCGAAATAGAAAGCAGATGCTTCCCGAGGAGTGAAGGCAGTATCACAGGAGCTTGTCCCGGGCGAGTGGCGGGATGGATTCCCAAAGAGATGTGTGTGCCTTCGAGGATGTCGGGGAGCACAGGAAACACTTTCCTGCAGGAGGTTTAAAATGAAGGCAGGCTGCTCCAGGTGTGGTGGAGCTCCCTGACAGGGCTGTGGTGGTGGCACGGCAGGCTTCCTGCAGGAATGGGAGAGGGTGGTGGAAAAGAAGGATTAGGCACAGGATTGGATCCCTGAGGTGTGTGCTGAGTGCTCAGCTCAGCCTGTATTTCTCCTGCGAGCTGCTTTTCCATCCTTTCCAAGGAGAGAAGCCCCCAAGGCTGCACGGGGTTAAAGCCCCAGCCCGAGCAGTGAGCCCACTGGGGGTTTGGCCATGGAAACACTCCAGCCCTGCCCTCGTTCCGGGGAGGTTTAGAGTCAGGCACGTCCTGAACACTGAGGCGCTTGGAGGAGCCTGCAGGAACCTGCACGGAGTAAAAAACCCTCGCTCGTTTATCTGGGAACAGGTCCTGGGGAGAGCTTAAGCAGCCCCAATGACGTAAGTGATAGCTCAGCTTGGAGTGAAAGCAGCTGGCTCTGGGGCTGTGTTGTCATTCTCCCCTCCCCTGCCTCTGCCAAGATTAATGTCCTTCTCCTCTTTACCTCACTCATTAAAACGTCTTCCCAGCCATCCCAGATAAATCAAGCTGAGAACGTGTTACAGTGCACACCTAAGTGGTGAAATTCAATGAGGGAATTTAATAAAGCCTCTCAGGCTGTTGATAAGATAGAAAAAGACAACCTATTAAGGGGTAAAGCTACAGTACTCTGTTATTTATTTATTAGAGCCTTAAATGATGAGGAGATTGGAGCAGAAAAAAGACCCACTGGAAACAGTTATTTTTCAGTATTTGAAGAACTCCACCAAGTTGTTCTGTGAGGTTTTTGTCATTACTTTTCATAATACATGGGTTTGTGTTCTCAGGCAGGTACTTGATAAGGAAATATAAGTTATTTTTCTGCAGTGTGAGCAAACAGTTCTTGTTAAGTGTCCGTGCTGGGTGCATTGCAGGTGTGGATACACCTTGCTTTAAAAGGCAACACAGACAGGTGTAAATCTATAAACAACTTTCCAAGATGCATTTGTTGTTCAGTTTTTTACTAAGGGAGTGGGAAACAAGTCATGAGCACTGACTTAGGCTCTGCCTTGATCCCTTCCCTGACTGTGTGTGCCCATGGAAAGTGATGGAAACTGCTCCCGGTCTGCCCCACTTCTGTTCTTCCTCCACTCGTTGCTGGTGGGTGAGGGTGGTTGCAGGATCTATGCCCCTGGGTCAAAGAAAAGCTCGCCTGCCAGCTCTGAGGAGATGCTGGTGGAGCCCAGGAGTCAGCCTGTGTGCTCTGCTGCCCGGAAAGGCACAATTCCCCCAGGTGCTGTGGGGCAGAGGTGTTCCCTGTGCTCAGATCCCTCCCCTGGCCTTAGGGAACCTGCCCCAGCCTTGGGGGCTGGGAGGCTGCCCCCACCCAGCTCCCCAGGGCTGGGGCACTTTGTGCTGTGGCTTTTTCCAAAGCTGTGTCTCAGCTGGAGAGTCTTGGCTGTCAGCTTCCCGTGGGGATGAGCAGTGAGATCCTCCAGAGGGATCCTAATGGCTCCTAATGGAGTGTCACACTTCTGAGCTTCCACTTCAAAATCAATCTCGGTGCACAAACTCATTTCCTTGCAATGGGCACATCCTGTGCTGTTTATTGGTGTGTAATCCTCTCTTCCCCCCATCCCCACCCCACCAAGTGTAAATATTATAGTTTTGGGGAAGATAAACTATTTTTCTCGGGTGTAGGAAGGGAATAGGATGTTCCATCATAACAGCAAGAGCTCGGCTCAGTTTTGGGGGTATGACCTTTGCCTCTCTCACATACGAGTGCTGATCCAGCAATTAACAGCTGGAATTAAAGCCAGCAGTGAAGAGATATGGGTGCCTGGGGCTGGCAGTGCCCTGCCCCTGACATGCTGATCCTCCTGGTGATTCATGCTCTGGCTTTCCCTGGCTTATGGATAATTGTATTTGGGGTTAATACCAGTTCTGAACTTCACCTCTAGCTGGAGCCAAGTGATTCTCTGCAGGCCCCTGCACTATATCTGCCTTACTCGGGTCTCTCTGCAGTTAGAGTTACTGTCTAAGGCTCCTTAATGTCGTGGCTCCTGAAGTAATTTTAGTAGAAAGGAAAATAATTGTCCGCTGGTGGGTGGAAGGCTTGGGTGGGTTGGTCGATGTGATGGATGAGTCCTCACTGCTCCCATCATGTGAGGAACCTTAGACTCACAGAACAGTTTGTGTGGAAAAGAATTTAAAGCCCACCCAGTGCCACCCCTGCCATGGCAGGGACACCTCCCACTGTCCCAGGTGGCTCTGAGTCCCATCCAGCCTGGCCTGGGACACTGCCAGGGATCCAGGGGCAGCCACAGCTGCTCTGGGAATTCCACCCTGTGCCAGGGTTTTACCAGGCTCAGTGAGGAAGTGCTGATGTCTTAATGTTTGTCTGCCTTTCCACTTAGACAAAGGAAACACTTGGAGCAGAGTGATGGATAAAGCTGCTGGCTCCAGGAATGGGTGTTGGCACAGCAGGGGTTGTTCAGTCAATGCAGATGCTCTGCAGTGCTGCAAACCCCAAGCGAGAATGGGAGGAAGCACCAAAACTGGAGGTGTTAAAGATGTTAAATGGTCTGAGTGGAAATTCAGGTGAAGCTGAAATCAGGGAATCTTCAGTGTCAAAAAAGTTCTGGCAAGAAACTGAGATGCTCTATCCCTTCTTGACCTCCTAGAGCTGGCTGACGATTTATCACTGTTGAAACATGATTTGTGATGCTGGGAGGGAAAAAGGGGAGGAAGGTTTATGAAAATCTCCTTTGCTGCTCTAACAAACTTATTGTTCACTGTGTGAGTGGGAGGAAATAATTCAGTAGCCTTTAACTGTGTGCTTTCCTCAGTTTGAGATTCAACTAAACTTCTTAAAATACTCATACACACCCACAGCAGCTTTTTGTAGCTGAAAGCTGAAATTCTTAGTGTGGATATCATGTGGCTGTGGAAACCTGGATGTGTCCCTGGGTCAGCCTGAGGCCACCCCACTGCTGCTCAGGGCTGGGCCAGGCACCGAGACAACTTTAAAGCACAGGCAGGGAGGAGTTAAAACTCTCAGAGGGAAAAATGGTTTTCTGAATATTTGAGTTAACTTCTAAATGTCTTTAGAAGACAATACACAAATTTTTGAGATTAGGCCAAAGTGTTCCTTAGTTCATCTCTTCAGCCTGATGCAGAGTGAGAATTGCAGGAGCTGAGTTACTGAATTGCCAGCAAGTGAGGAAACTGCTGCTGTTTTGTAGTGCAGACTGACATAAATTACCTTTTTTTTACCTCCTTAGTGAAGAAACCTATAAATAGCAAATTATCTTTTAGCAGGTGGGTTGTGAAATGACTTTATGAAGTACCAAAGATTCCCACAGAATATAAAAAACCCCCAGGATTACAGAGTTCTCAAACAAAGTGACAGTTTTCCTTGAGCAGATGCAAATCTGCTTCCAAATCTGCTAATAGCATGGAAGCCCCAAATAAACAAAGCTCTGTTGGAATGTTTTAGTATTTCAAAGTCTGTTACACACAGAGCTGAAAATCTCTCTCCAGCATAGGAGCTCTGTGATCCTCAGTCCTGTGCATGTATTTAGTTGTATATATTTGTCCTTGCCAATAGAGAATTAAAATATCATAAATCCCTGCTAATGTCTGTGAGTCCTATTATGAGTTATTCTGGGGGTTTTTTTTTAATTCCTGATGAAGATAAAATGCAGTAGTTTGTTTATTTTATGATAACTTCATTCTGGGTTTAATTATTCATAAGATCATAACAAAAGGCAATATATTTTGCAAATATGACTGTTTAATAGTATGGCACTTCAGTAGAGCAATCTGATATTGAATCTTTAGTGAGGAATGAGTAACTCACTTTTATTTGAATTATAAATCATGTAGATTACTGCAATAGAGATAGTTAAATTCTGCTCTGTTCTCATGTTCCAGCAAGAGCAATGAATGTATTTCAGCACTTGGTAAAATGAATGGAGTTTCCTCCGAGGGAGTGAATTAAAACTATGTTAAAATTTAACTGTTTTATAGCAATGTGTTGTAATTATCTGGAACTGGATGTATTTCCTGCCAGTTTAACTGCACAGATCAACCCTCCAATGTCACAGGGCATCCCTTACACTTTCCAGGACTCAAGGATATTTTAAGATTGTTAATGTGCTGTATAAAATGATTATGTCAAGATATTCCAGGTATCAGTTCTCTCCCTTTCTTTTCCTTATAACCAAACAAAATGTGGAAAGAAAAAGACCTCTCCCTGAACTGTCGTTATTTTAAAGATCTTCTCAGTTAAGAAACAGAGTTACACCAAATCCATTCCATACAAAATGAGCTGAAGAAATCTGTGTGTGTGTTCCACACAGGCTCCACGAAGGAACTGATTGAGAGCTGCTGTGGAGCTGGCCAGCAGTGGGCTATAGACAACGGGGAGTGCACAGAAATCCCTGTAAGTGGCACGGATGGTGACATCTGCAGGTACGTAAGGGGCAACTGAACATTCTCAGTTAACACAGAGTGGCCCTCGAGAGGAAATCAAATGTGCTTTGTGGGGTATGGCTGGGAGCTCTCACTCATTGTCTAAATCATTGTAGGCTGGCAACACACCATGGCAAATGAGAAGCCAGCATTTCCCCCTCTGTTTGCCCAAAACCTAATCTAAACAAAAGCTTTTTGAGGTTTCTTTTTGTCTCCCATGTGAGCCAAGCGCAGATTTTTGTTTCCCAGTTTCTGCACACCTGTGGAGTTGCAGTGAACCAGGAGGGCAGAGCTTGGCTTCCCTTGGCAAGGGCTAAAGGCACTGATCGTCCCTGCCATTTAGGGATGTGGTTATTGCCCACTGTGAGTGGCCCTGGTTCTGCTGGGGCAGGGGCCACGTGCCTGAGCCTGCTACCCCTGGTGTGAGAGAGTGTCAGGCTCACTCTGCTCAGCAGGAGAGCAAGGATGGGTGCTGGGTGACACGGACCCAGTGCTGCACCCTGCATCCCATTCCCTCCCCACCACTCTGGAGCAGGCCCTGGGGAGGGATGAAGACAAGCTTACTCCAGGCTCACATTCTGGAAGAGTGATCCCATGATTTAGAGCATTAAAAAACTTTGGCACAGTCCCTTTTATCAAACTGAGTATCGTTGCACCTTTCTGAAGTGAGTGGGAGATGAAAATCCTCCCCACTGGGATTTGGCATGGCAGAACTGACACATACCAACTGTCTGTGAAGTAAAGGCAGATTAAAACATTCCAGCCTTGGCCTAAAGAGGTGCAAATCCAGGACATTAATGAGTTGCACCTGCACATCTGAGGCCAGTTTTAGATGAAAAAGCCAGATCCTAAATGTTTCAGTCCCTGTGAATCTACTGGGATTTAGAGGAATAAGAGATCAGGGGTTCATTGTCTCACTCTTAAAATTTCAGCCATGTTCCTGTTTTAAAGATTCAAGCCCACCTATAAATAATACATCCAGAGAAAAAAATTAATGTAAAAAATGTTTAAGTATGTGATCTCAGAGCCTGGAAAGCAAGGACAAAAGCTTGGTGCTGCCACTGGGGGACTCTGCCCCTCTCCAGCCCTGGAGCACTGTCTGTGCTGGAGCCCTGCAAGTCCTGCAGCTCCCAAGAGTCTGCTCCAGCTCAGCTCACTGCCTAAAGATTGTAAGGAGTAGAATCCCAGAATCCCAGAATGGTTGGGGTTGGAAGGACCGAGTGTCTGTCACTGCCTGCTTTCTGCTGGGATAAGAGGCATCCCTTTCCATGTTCTTTCTGAATTGCCCCATCTGCAGGTCCCCCCTGAGCCTCCTTTTGTCCAGGCTGAGCCCTGCCAGCTCCCTCAGCTGCTCCTGGACTCACTCCAGTCCCTCCATGTCCTTCTTGTCCCGAGGGGCCCAGAACTGACCGCAGTTGGAGGTCCCTGGGCAGTGCCAGCGCAGGGGACGGGCACTGCAGGGACAGCCCGGGTGGCACAGGGACATTTCAGAGAGCCTGGCCCCTGGGGTGTGTGACGTGTGCTGCTGGCCCTTGCAGGATTGCCCAGAAGCAGTGCTGTGTGTCCACGGTGAGGGAGAACAGCTGCCTGGCCGGGATGATCGCTGCCAAGGAGGGGGACGCGTGTGGCCCCGAGGAGAGCGATCCCTGCGCCGGCTCCTCCTACAAGGTGAGCTCCTCTGCTGCTCCTGCAGGTGTGCAGGGTGTCCTCACTGCCTGCCCTCAGCAGGGCTCTGTCCCTGCCGTGCTGTGGAGCACAGAAAAGGTGCAGCTGCAGGAATGTGGCAGGGGAATGGTGCTTCTTGCATTTGAGTTCGCAGCCCCTTTTAAAACTTCACAGTGATGCTGTTTTGAAGTATTTCCATCTCCATTTTGTAAACCTAAGTGGCTGTATTGCTTATGCTTCATGGCTTTGGAAGGAGCTGAAAAGTCCATTTTAGTTTTTATATCTATAGTGTAGAAGAATTTAGGAAATGATGGGGCAAAACCTAATTGAAGATACAATGGGAAACCCATTACTGGACAGTTTGCTTGGCTCCAGTGTTGAATTGTGGCCACCTCTCTGAGTTCTACACAATGCTGGACTAGAGGAACAAGCATTTAGATGATGATGGAAGCCTTTTGTTCATAAATAAAGGCAAACCATTAACGGACAGCACAAATCACAAATCCTGAACCACAGCCTCCGCTTAGATAAATGAGATTTGCTTTATGAGAATCAGTGGAGCCAAACCAATTTAAACCAGTTTGAAGATTCAGCAGCTCGCTTGTCTTGTTTTCACCAGAACGCTGCCTTTCAGAATTCATTTCCCTCTGATCATAATTTACATAGCTATAGCTCAGCCTAAGTGCAGCTTCCGTCGGCTCAGCAGGAACCTGATTAGTTCTCTCTGTTCCTGTAGTCGGAGATTCTCCCAGATAATTGTTCACTGGAAAAGCAGAGAACGTGGACGTCCACTGCAGAGTGCAAGGTTTAATTAGCTATGCTGATTTGTCACCTTCAGAACCGTTATTAATTTGGGTCTGAAGTCCATCATTAGAGTAAAAAGAGAATTGGTGCATTTGGGAGAAGACATTAATATGTCTGAAGTGTGACAGAATTGTTATTCTTAGGTTTTCAGCAGGGGTCGTTTGCATGCCAGGCAGAGCCAGGCTGTGGAGTCAGCCTGATTACACATGCCATTCCTGTGAGGTGGGGAGGGAGAACTCCATCATTCCTGTCTGAGCTGAAAGCAGTGACAAAATACTCCAGTGGAATGGCTCCTCATGCCAGTTCCAATGGGATTTTTCTTTAAGATAAACCATCTGAGACAGTAAAATTACTGAACAGCTTTGCTCACCTCTTTAGCTCATTTAGCTCTTGAGTCATTGCAGCTACTGCTTGAAAAAAAAAATCAATAAATATTGAGACTGTTGAGACTTTGTATTACTTTAGCATTACAGTATGTAGTGCTGTAATACAGAATAATCCAACTTGGTAATGCTGTGTATTACAAGAAAGGTTTTCTAATTTTATTATGGTTAAACATTGCTTCAGAGGTGATCTGGCAGAAGATGCTGACAGTCCTTAGTGGTGTTTCCCCTGATCTGTCTGCCCTTAGTAACTGCTGTGGCATAAATCAAAAAAGTTTGTTTGGAACATGGAAAGATTCACTAATTGCCCCAAAAATCAGCAAGATATTTACACTGTCCTGCCAAAAGCCAGGGTTTTACCTCCAGGTTACAAACATTTGTAGGTCTTTAGGCATTTTAGATGTGGAGTCCTTCCTTTTGCTTCGAGGTGAAGGTGGCAGTGCTGGTTTTTCAGATCCAGGAGTTCAGCCTGTGTTCAGCCAACCTAATCTTAGGGTGCTTTAATTGTCATTTAATTGTTATTAATACAAAAAAGCACATGCTTGGGGATTTTTCCTTGAGGATGGAGACACCACCATGGTAAATCCAATTACGCAGGATTCCAGCAAAGACAGTTTTGAGGGGAATGCAGAAAGCTGTGAACCAAAGAATGGTTCTCGAGGTGTTTCTCAACTGCAAGGTACAAATAGTCATCTCTGCTATTGAATCAGTTGTAGAATTCCTGGGAGGTTCAAAAAGCACCTCACAGAAGGTCGAGGCATTCCTTATTTTTGCGTTTTAGAAGGAACTTTGCAACGAACAAGTTTTTCCACTGGAAAATGAGACAGTTTTGTTCACCTGGAAAATATGTGAGCCCAAAGATGTATGACTGATTTAATACTCTCTGTCATGCCTGCACATGGGATAAATTGTGAATCAAACCATGACTGAAGGAGCCAGGGTCTTCAAGGCAAATACTGCATATTTTACAGCACTTCAGTAAAAGCATGTGTTATCTTGAACTATTCTCCTATTTTGCATATTGAAGGTGGCAGAACAGAGCTAAAACTAAAAAAATGCAGAAAATAGATGGTTTTTTTCCATAAAATTTTGAATTTGAGGTTTTGGATTTGGGGAGGATGGAAAGAGGAATTTTCCCTTTTCTAGCATGACCACAACTCATTATTGCTAGATTTTCATTTTTTTTTTAGTACTTCTTTTGAAAAGATGATTTAGCCTAGTTAGAGAGCAAAATAATTCATCCTCTTCAAGACCCGTGCTGTAACTTTTACACCAGCACATCTGGGCACGTGGGGGCAGCTCCTCGTGGCTGTGCATATTTGCAAATGTGAGTAATGTCTGCTGTTTGTGGTGTTTGGGGATTTGTCAGATGAGGAGGCAGGGCCATGGGGCTGAGCTGCAGCCATGAGAGCTGGCTGAACATGCAAGGCTGTGCACCGAGTGTGGGATGCTCACAAAGCCCCAGTGCTGTCCCCAAAAAAGGGCTTGGCAGGAGAGTTTCTGAGCACTGAGCTGGCAGTGGATGGATTTCCCTGCTGGAGACAGGCTCTGGTTTAGTGGCAGTGCCCACCTAGGGTTTCTGATGATGGAAAGGGATCCCTCTCCATTTCCAGCCCTGCTGCCCCTCTTCCCTGCCCTGCCCAGGTCAGGGGTCCCCTCCTGGGCATGGGGAGCAGACTGGGGCTTGCTGCTGCTCTGCTCTTGGGCTTTCTGTTGGCAGAGCTCCTGCTGCCAGCTCGACTCCTTCATTTCTGACTCCTTTTCACGGGGTGGGTGTTTGAACAGACCCAGTCCCCTCTCTGGGCTCACAGAGGCTGTTCCAGTGCAAACTCTCAGTGAGGAGCTGCAGAGTGAAAGAGACTCTGAGCTTTTCTGTCTGTGAAACAGATGTTATTTATAGCTAAAATACACAAACAAACAAATTAGGGGTGAGAGGACACTTAAATTCAAATCCACAAAGCATCTCCAGCTCAGGTGTGACCTCTGTTGTCTCTGCAGCAGAGACTCACAGCTCCTCAGCCTCCCTGCTTGCTTTGGTATCCACTGTGCATCCACAGTGGGGACTTTCTGTATTTGCTGTCATTTATCTGATGCACTTTTGTGGCCTGACTGTGCAGCAGATTTGTCTGTGACTGAGGAAAGCACCACGCAGGTTTTGTCTGCCACCTGCAGCACAGCAAACTGCAAGAGGTGGGAGATCAGCAAAGCTGCTGTTTGGATGCTCTCAGGAAGGAAAAAGAAGCCAAATAACTCATAAAATACACCCTGGCCTCCCTGCAGGCACTGTCTCAGCAGGATGCTGTCCAGCACAGGCAGGTAATTAAAGGTCAGAGAGGTTTGCAGGGCAGTAGTGCAGAAAGGAGAGTCTTTACTGACACCTGACAGGGCTCAGATGCTGCTCACCCTTGTGTGTGTGCAAGGTATTTCCAATCTGTATTACTTGGTTTATAATTTTTGTTCATACTACACACAAACAAGGCCTGTGAGCAAGAGCTGGGAGGAGCTGCTGTGCTGCACCCCTCCTGCCTGACGTGTGCTGAGATGGCTGGCACAGCCAGACCTTGTGTTTGCTGTGGCTGCAGCTGGCCCGTTGATGCAGATTGGCAAAAACAAGCACAGGGAAAGCTTTGATATTTGCAACTGTCCAAACTCCAAATGTTTTTCCAGATGCTCCCCTGCTTAGGGAAGTGCAGATCAGTTCCAGGTGTGTGTGGGCTCATCCCTGATGCTGTGTTAAATCACCAGAATTGTTAAGGTGGGAAGAGATCCCTGAGATAATCAACTCTGACTGTAAACCCAGCACCACCACCACATTCACCACCAAACCATGTCCTCAAGTGTCACATCCACACATTTTTTGAGCACTTCCAGGGATGGGGACTCCACCCCTGCCCTCCAGCTTGTTCAGTGCTTGCAGATGCTGACGGTGCCCTTGTTCTGCAGCAATGCTGTGACTGCTGCAGCCTGGGCCTGCGGCTGCGGAGCGAGGGGAAAACCTGCGAGTCCAACATCAACCTGGGCTACCCCTGCAGCCACGTGATGCTGTCCTGCTGTGAGGGGGGAGACCACTTCATCCATCCAGAGATCAAGCGGCATCCTGAGCCTCTGCCAACAGTGACCCCCGAGAAGGGTGAGTGTCCATCTATGCCTGGGACACACTGCAGGGTGAGTGTCCATGTGTGCCTGGGACACACTGCAGGGTGAGTGTCCATCTGTGCCTGGGAGATGTGGCAGGTGAGTGTCCATGTGTGCCTGGGACACACTGCAGGGTGAGTGTCCATGTGTGCCTGGGACACACTGCAGGGTGAGTGTCCATCTGTGCCTGGGACACACTGCAGGGTGAGTGTCCATCTGTGCCTGGGACACACTGCAGAGTGAGTATCTGTTGCAGTTTATGGCCAGGTTTGGCCCTTTGAAGCATAAGAACGACTCCATCAGAAGGCAAGATACCTTCCTTATTTCATGCATTTTTCATGCATAGCAAACAGGCAGACAGGACGAGGAGATCTCTAAAAAGGTCAAACCTTAGCTCACACGTCAGTGGGAGTGGGGTTGTGACAGGTGAGCCTGTGGCCTCCCCTGTGACTTTCTCAGTGGCTCTGTACAGTATCTGTCCCTCCAGCCTTAGGGAAAGAGGAGCTGCACCTCCAGCACAGTTTTGTGATCTCCAGGATGGGTTCCTTTGTTCTTACCCTTGCAGTCACTCTTGCAGATCTGACTTTTGTTGGCATCTGTGTGACCGCAGTGCCCCTGGGCACACCCCGTTCTGCCCGGTGCCAGGACAGCTCTCAGGGGTCCTCTGCTGTAGTTTCAGAGAGGGAGGATCACCACGAAGCCCTGTCCATCAGCAGTGAGGCAGAGCTGTCCAACAGCCTGCCTGGAGATGACCTGGACGAGTGTCTGCTCTACGGGGGCGAGCTCTGCCAGCACCTGTGCATCAACACCGTGGGCTCCTACAAGTGCTCGTGCTTCCCCGAGTTCACTCTGCAGGACGATGGCACCAGCTGCTCTCCAGGTGAGAAAAGGGACACAAAATGCCTCCTGCACTCACCTAACCAAGCCCTCCTTTAGTTTCTCTGCAGCTTCTCTAAAGTCTTTTTTATAGGTGTTGATGTGTGGACACGTTCCGTGGAGATTGTAAAATGTAAAGAAAAATGGTAATTTGGGAAACTTAATTATGCCTTATTTTTGTGTTTGCTGGCATGAGATAAGAGTGGTGTTTGATATGTTTAAATCAAAAGTGTTTGCATTTTCAGAAGAGGATTTGTAAAGATTTTTACAGAAATACCTTTTCTTCTCAGAGTAATTTTGTGTTTCACAGTTAGGTTTTCTTTAGATAAACTTAACTCAGTTCAGACAGACAGGATTGCTTCCTGAGCTTTGATTTTTATCTGAAATCATTACCATGCTTCAGTGATAACAAACTCTAAATTTATCTAGTGTGGTGGAAGTCTGGAAAAGAAAGTCCATTGTGTTGTAATTGTTTTGATGTGTGGAGTTCTCCAATGGCAAGATTTCAAATCAGATAACACAGAAAGTTGAGACCTCATATTAGTTACAAGTGCTTTCTGTTATTAAACGAGCAAAACCAGTGTTTCCATCCAATGACAGAATTCCTTAGGCTTCTGATACTCTGCCCAAGCCAAACAATGAGCATTCTGTACATCATCCTTCTCAACGTGGTGTTACAGCATTTACCTCAATAATGCATTTGACTCTTCCTGTGGCAGCTGTCTGCTCTGTTTATATTAAAATTCTGGAAACAGAACCCAATCCAAAAGAGGCAAAGGAAAGTTCTTATTTTAGCACTGCAGAATTTGGCCTGATCGCTCACCTGGAACGTAGTTGTGGTTTTGCTTTGCTTTGCTTTGCTTCTCCCAGCACTGCCTCAGCTGGAGCTGGGGTGAAACATCTCATTCTCAGGGCAGTCCTGTTGTGCAGATCTGCAGGGCCCTGGGGCTCAGGGTTTGCAGAGCTGGGCTGGTGACGAGGGCGGGGGACACACGTGGGAGCTCAGGGGGGCACAGCAGGGCCAGGGCAGGGAGGGCTGCTGCTGTCATTGCTGTGCTGGGGTGAGGGAGGGTCAGGGAGGTGCTTGGGATCCTCAGTGGCTTTGCTTGGCTGAACCATACGTGGCACAGGGACCTTCCAGTTCTCCTTTTCCTCTGTTTCTGCACATCTCAGCCATTCCTGGGGAAATCACTCAGGCTTTGCCCAAGCAGGTGCCTTCTGTTTGTGCCACACAGCCCCTTGTGTGTCTGTGCTGACCTCATTTGTTTAAGGAAATCACTCTTCCCATGCCCCAAACCTGCACTGCAATCCTCCTGAGTCATTTAAGGCTGCCACTGTTCGGGGGCTCACACTTTGCTCCAGGGGACACTTGAACTCAGGGGGAACAGGACACATCCCTCTAAGGGGCAGTTCAGCTTTATGGACTCTGTTTTGATGATACTGATAAACTGGGTTACTCCTATTGATGTAACAGAGCTCTTTTTTTCTGATACCTTTAACATTACTCTCTGTTGAAAATATTAGTGGCAGACAGCAGCTGTCATGTTTTCCACTTGGCTGTACAAAAGTCATTCCAAAGTATCCTGTGCTTGTAAGGGTGAGTGTTTGTTGTTTGTCTCTGTTGAAGTAGGATGGACAGAAGAAGGTCAAAGGCTTGTTTTGGGTTTGGGATCTTTTTTCCATCAAATACCAAATGAAAGATAGCCACTGTATTTAAAATATAGCAATCATTTTAAAAATAAAATTAGCACTTTCTGGTTTATCCAGATGCTGCAGAACTTTACAGAAGTTATTGTCAGCCAGGCTCTCTGATCTGAATCCATGATGTTTCCTCCTCCAAACCCTGGTGGAGTGGGATGAGTGGGATCACCCCGTGCCGTGGGCTGTCAGGTGGGGTGGTGCTGTCCCTGATCCCCCCTTGCCTTACAGATGCTGACAGAGCACAGGTGACCAGGCTGGGAGCCGAAGCCACCATCCCTCCAGTAGCTTCTCCCTCCCAGCCCATCCTGGTGGTGTCCTTGCAGGAAGAGCAGGACAAGTGCAAAGGTAGGTTGGAGGCAGAGGCAGCTCAGTGAGGGATGTTCACAGTGTGAAGCTGCAGCTGATCTGTGCTGGGTTCCTGACGGATTCTGTGATTTTGTGTTGCCCAGATAATGGCCCCTGCAAGCACCTCTGCAACGTCGTGGCAGGAGATGCCGTGTGCTCCTGCATGGCTGGCTACACCCTCATGGCTGATGGGGTTTCCTGTGAAGGTGAGTGCTTTGGGCTCCTCACAGAGACGTGGTTGAGTGTTCCTGCACCCCTGGGTGTTCCTCGTTTTCAGGACTGTGGATTGCAGTGCCAGCAGAGACCATTTGGCAGAAGGAGTCCCCGTTCTGCCTCGCAGACAGCTCCTGAAGCACTGCGTGGCTGTTCCCTGGCGAGCCTGGACTGCTGCTCTTCTCCTCTGACACTGCAGGTTTCTTTTCAGCCCTTTTGGTTTCTTTTCCCACTCAGGTTCCTCCCATGGCGCCCAGCTATGGACACATGGCATTCTCTGGGAACTTGGGCACCTCTGCTGTCCTGGGGCACCCTCAGAGCCCGGCTCTGCCCTGGCACCTGCTCTGTTTGGTTTTAGTTCCTCTTGCCTCAGAAACTCGAACTCAGGGAGGCTTCACAGCCGAGGCAGGATGTGCCAGGGGAGCTGGGCCAGCTCCAGGTGCTCCACGTGATGCTGGAGCTCTGGCCTGCAGAGATGAGCAGTGAATTCCAAAGCTGCATCACGACCATTCACATGATAGAAATTTAAAATGGACATTGTTGAGTAGTGACAAAGGGTGTGTTTGCCCAGGGAGGCTTTGGGGGTCAGAAGCAATGCCCTGTGACATACCTTAATTATAAATCTCTAAGTATGGGAGCAATAACAGTGAAATGCAAGCAGGAGCTCCCAATGCTCAGAACTGCTCACAAATGATCCACATCGCTCTTAATCTTAGATCTTATTGAATAACAAATCATTTTCATGAAATTCCAGACAGTCCGTGAAGAAAATGGGATTTTAATATCGCCAGATGAAAAATTCACAGTGCACTGCTTACTCAAGTGTGGTAGAAGCTAATTTGATTAATTAATGTCAGAATCAAAAGGGGCATTTCAAGGCAATCATTTTCCTGCAGGAAATGAAAAAATTTGTATTTGTCAGTGGAAGCAGTGAGTTTAAACATTAGCAAGGGACATTTATAATGTCTGTTGAAGGCAGTGAGGGTGGTGGTGCTCTGGAACAGGTTTCCTTCAAGGGTTGTGCACTGCTCTGTGTTCCTGCCTGTTCTTGAGGATATTTCTTTCTGGAGTGGCGAAAGCACAGGAGTGTGAGCAAGGAGGAGCTGATCTCCGGGGGTTTATTGCAGCCCTGTGTTCAGTGTAACACTGCATGTATCACAGCCTGCTGCTGCTGTGGAAGCTCCAGTTCATCTCGGCATCTCCAGCGTGAAGGAAATGTTGTTTCATTGCAGGCCCTGTTCTAACGGAGTTCTGTTTTTCCCTTTTGGCTGCCACGCGCTGCCGTAGATTTGGATGAGTGCCTCACAGGTGCTCAGGCTTGTTCCAGCGGACAATTATGTGTGAACACACTGGGATCATTCTCCTGTGTCAGCCCCAGTGGGATGTGTGCAGAGGGCTTTATTCTCAACAGGCATAGGAAGTGTGTTGGTAAGACGAGAGGCACGCGCCGCTCACCGCAGCCTCGTGTCCCTGCCTGCTCTGCCTCCCATCCGTGCTCCAGGCTCCCTGCCCATCCCATTTCAGAGCCACTCAGTGGAAACACATGTGCCCCATTTGCTCGGCCCCTTCACCTCATGAGCTGTGTGCTGTCTGGCTTTTCCCCCACCACTCATTCTCAGGGTGCACTTTGTGCAAGGTGAGGTGGCCCCGGCAGCGCTGCTGGCTGCAGGCTGAGCTGGGGGAGCATTGCAGCTCAGTACTGCCGAGTTCCAGACACCCCCAAACAACAGAGCTGCAGAAATGCAGCTCCAGAATCTGTGTGTGTTGTAACCCTGAAAAGATTTCTTGAAGTGTTTTTATACCTCGCTAATTCTTACAGCACTGAATCCGTGGCAGTTGTTCTCAAGTTAAAAAAAATGCAAATGTTGCAGTTGCTTCTTTGTTTTCTCCTTAGCCAACAAGAAAATTTCTATTTTGAAATGTGTTTTCATAGTTTATGTTATGCACACACTGGGACTGTTCACACAAACACAGAAGATTCCAACAGCCAAACAGACTAAAAAAAAAATCTCTCTCCCTCTTTCTCTTTCCTTTTTATTAATATCTAATCTAAATATCAATTCTATAAATAAAGCCTTCTAATTTCTAATCATCAATCAATGAACTCTAATTGTTTTGTGGAAGGCCCTAAAAATAGGGCTTCCTCACTCAACATGTGTGAGTCCGGGCACTGGGAAAGATCCAATCCAAAGGGAGGGCACTTAAAAACTCACATGAGTCCTTTGTTGATTCTGGCACAAATTTCTTTGTGTGAAAGTCAAGGATGCATCATAATTCTGGATCATCCCTGCTGTTTGAGTCCGTGTAAGAAACTGGTCAATTTTTACAAGTGTATTTATGAGGATTTAATTTGCTCCCAGCAGCCTGGGGCCTCAGTTTATGAAACAATTTCTTTTTTGGGTACTTTTCTGGAGGCTGGGTTAGGAGTGTTGCCTGGAGAAACAGCACCTGGAGACCTCCAGTCACCCATGGAAGCATCAGTGCCTGTGACTGTAATGTCCTGTGTGAATGCAGTTCCTTCTTCCCTCCTATCCTCCTCCCCACATTTATTACAGAGTTTTTGTGACCAGCACGGCTTTGGTTTTGTTCCTGTCTCTAAAGCTCTGTGATCTCATCTGACTCACAAAAGCACTGTGTGGCATTTGGGCACGAGCAGGAAAACTTCTGCAGTGTCAGAATCCAGAGAAGAACTGTCATTTACAACCTTTTTGGGTGTTCCTCAAATTGTCAACTTCAGATTTTTATTTTTTACTTATTAATATTTACTTTGAAATCAGAGGTACTGGTAAGAATGGAAAACTAATGAAATGATTTGGTTTCGATGAAGTGAACCTGATGAACGTGAGTGTCTGCAGCTTTGGCAGGAGCTGCTGTGGCAGGTGCCAGGAGCTCCCTTTGACCCACGTTCTGCCTCTGCCCCATGGTGTTAGAGCAGTTTTATTGTGGCTGACACAAGGCAAACCTCGGGCACTGCTCATGAAGGCAAAGACACAGCTCTCATTTGTGAAGCTGCAAAACCCCTTCTCTCACCAAATACCAAACCTCTGTGTTCCCCTGAAGCAGGGCAGCTTTTACAGGAATCCTTTTAAATAATCTAAAAAGCTTTGAAAATTCTCTTCCCTTTTTTTGTGTGCTCCCTCCTCCCGTCCAGCTCTGCTCCGTGTGTGGTGCCAGGAGAACATTTGCCGTGTTTAAAATTTTTTCCTACTTTTGTAGTCCAAGGGGAAAGCCACAGGCATACTGTGGTTTGTGTTGTGCTCACTGCCTCCTTCTCCTGAGGTATTCTTTTCCAGCCTGACTGCTTTTGTGCTCCACCTTGAGCTGCCTCAAGCACCAGGAGAAAACCTTTGGTAATTTGTTTGCAGGTTCCTGCCGGCTCAGTGATGTTACTCTTTGCATATTTCAGGGACGGGAGGAACAACCTTTGCACAGCAACAAAAGCAGCTGATAATCTTTGATCTGGGCAATTTCCTTTAGTCAGACATGCAGGATTATAATTCCAGGTGCGCTCTGGAGCAGATACCCAGCGTTCCCAAAAGCCATCCATGCACAAAGAGCTCTCCCCGTGTCACCTGGAGCAGGCTCGGGAATGCCTTTGGGCTGACAGCTCCGTGTTCTCCGGAGATAAGAGCCGGGCTGGGTGCTGCTGGTGGGGATTGCTGGCCTGGGGGCTTTCAGGCAAAGTCCTTCCCACCACCCAGGTGCTCCCTGGCTGCTCTGCTCCTGTGTTTGCCACCTCAGTTTCCCTCCTGGCAGGGAGCAGTGCTCATTCCTGAGCCTGTGTGTGAGCACAGGGCGGGTGCTGGCAGATTAACAGAGTGCCTCCATGGCACAGATGTGTCCCACAAAACAAACAGAGCTGAGGCAACTGGAAGAGCAAAAAAATAATGAGGAACTGCAGATGCAGGACAGGAGCAGCCTGCGTTTCGCTTCTTTACAGAAGGTGCGTCAGAATTAGTTTTTGGTGTCAAAGTGCATATGGAAATAAATAGAGCTAGGTAAATGTTGATGTTCTCTGCAAAAATGCCAGCTCCTGGATGCAGCAGATGTGCTCAGGGAGTGTGTGTGTGCTGCTGTTTGCAGCAAGAGTTCTGGGGAGAAAAAGAGCTATTACGTGATTACATTTCATTCTGGGCTGTGCTGACATAAAGTGAGGAATGTTGCTGCCACACACACAGACTGAGTAGATTCCTCAAAAATTAACTGTGTGTCTCGTTTTCAGTACAGCACTGAATTATTTTTCCTCTTTTTCCTGTGTTTTAAAGTAAATATCATCTTACCCTACCTCACAGCCTTAAATTGGGTTGGATGAATGCTACAGCTGGTCCAGTGTTGGAATGAAGTGTGTTTCAGACTGAGAACATAACTCCTGTTATTCCTACTGCTCTGTCAAGCATCTCACTGCCTTGTTGGCTCTCAGGACTGGAGGCAGGCAGGTCGTGGGCACTGTGGATTTTACAGCACAATTAGGAATTTGTTAGGAAAAGTGAACAGAAAAGGGCATGTTTGCACAATGAACCCAACGGGGGCTCTGGGGGTTTTCAGCTGCCTGGTGGCTCAGACAGAGCAGCACTGGGCAGGCAGAGCAGGGCTTTGCATGGCCATGGCTCAGGGTTTCAGCCTTGCAGCTCAGCCCACAGCCAGGCTTTAGCACTTGTCAGTGTCTCACCTGCACAAAACTTCCACAGAAAGCAAGAATTCTCCATCGTAATCTGCCAGTTCCCATTGTTTTAATTTCCTCAAATATGTTCCAGCCAGTTCTGCGTATTTTTTCAAGTACTCAGAGTTTTGAAAATCAAATCAAAAATACAGACAAAACATGGAATTGTATTAGATTCTTTTTTCTCTGTGAAATCACAACTTTTTTTTTTGCCTGTTACTTAATATTCCACCTGCTAATCATGTGAAATGCCTCCTACCCTCTTTGGTTCATATTTCAGACAAACACTTTCTCTTTTGATGTGGTGCTGGGCTGACTCAGGCTCATGAGCTTCAGTGTGATGCAGTTTGTTTTTATGAGAGGCCTTTTTGTGGTTTGCAAGAGCAGATAGTGTCAGATCTGTGGTGCAGCCAGCAGAAAGCTTTGTACTGCTTTGGGTGCTGTTAAGTGGCCATTCGTTGCTGCTTTTCTCTAAAATAAAATTTAAAAAAACCCAAAATTATTACAGAACTAAGTCCAGGTAGGTGAGAGTGATCTACCTCAGCACCTTGTATTCATCTCCCAGCAGCTGAGGGGGTTTTGCCACCCCCACAGGAGCACTTGTGAAAATACTCCTGATTTTAATGAAAAGAAACTGGGGAACTGCACAAGGATTAGGGGACATAATCCTGCAGGACCTTTGGGGCAGGCAGGGACCTGCCACTCAGAGGAGGAGCTCAGACTTGGTGTGGGACAGGCAGAAAGAGATCAGAGTGGTGGCCAGGACCTCGCTGTGGGTTAGCCAGGCTGCTCTGGAAAGCAAGGCCACAGCATGAGAGGAGTAGAAATGGCAAACAGAAGGGAAACAAAAGGAATAATATCATATAATATGATAATACAAAATCAGTGAGAAGTGAGATGGAACCAAGCTCAGGAAAGTCTTGCAAAACTCAGTGCACATCACCAGTTATCCAAGCCCCCAAGGAACTGAAGATTTTGGTGCTCCTCTTCACTTCTTTTCTAAAATACCAGCTGACACATTTTCTAAGACAAAAATCTTTTCAAATGGCTTTTCCTGTTTTCCTGCTCCGCAGGGGAAGTCATAGATCTGATGTACTTATCTGAGAATGAGGTTCTATAGCCAAAATGAAAATCTGATTTAAACAATACTTGCTTTATTGTGCAGTCTGAAAACAGCTTTGTGCACAGAGCAGCCAAAGGACTGGTAATGGTTCTGGTCACATTTGGCTTTTGTTAGCTCTAGCAATTCTTAGCTTTATGTAGAGCTGTGAACGTGTGAGGCTTTGTAGAGATTGGCAAGAAAGTTTCTCTTCCCAGTCTCTGCCCCTTTTTGTTGCTTCTCAGTATTTGCTCATCATGCTGTTCTAGCTTTCATTATTAACATAAGCAAAACCTGAATTAGAGGTGATTTCATCCAAGCCTATCAAAATGTATCATTTGAAAGGTGTTTCATATTCCTTCCCTAATTGTCACTCTGCAATCTCGTGTTCGAGTGATTTTTTTAAAAGAACTTTTCCACTACTCCACCTGCTGAAGTCAAATCTCTTTGAAGCCCTAAATACAAACTGGACTGAGCCATCAGGGTTCCTCTCTCGAAGGCCCTAAACGTATCCATTCCCAGTGGCACATTCCTTAGGGGATAGGTGTGAGCAGCAGGACTGGTCAGTGGCCTGGGCTGTGGAAATCTGCTGAGGAGCAATGAGCAATGAGCATTCATCACTTTCTCATTCACTTGTCCAGCAGTTCCCATCCCTTTGCCATCATCACCAACCTTCTGCCCGCCCTGCCCTGGCTCAGTTCTGTCCATCCCTGTCCCCCGTGTCTGCACCACCCCCAGGGCCTTGGGGAAGAGGGGAGGAGAAGGAAATCTCCCTGTGGTTTGTGTCTCTTGAGTCACTCTGTGCTAACTGAAGCCCCTGGGGTAAAACCATCTTCCATCAGAGCGCTGTAACAAAGCCTGTCCTGTCTTTTGGAAGAAATGCTTTCACCTGAGCTTTCCACTCCTTCCAAAAGAGCAGGAAGAGGGAGATGCCTTGGTACCCTGTGGCACTGATCTGTTCCCTCCCTCTGACAGACATCAACGAGTGTGTGACAGAGAGACACACCTGCCAGAGGAGAGAGCACTGCGTCAACACCATGGGCTCGTTCCGCTGCCTGCAGGAGCTGAGCTGCCAGCCCGGCCACGAGCTGAAGGATGGAGAGTGTGTGGGTGAGAACAGGGTGCCTCAGCTCTTGCACAGAGGGCAGGGAAGGGATGGCAAGGCTTTTTGGTGTTGCTGCTCTGTAGCTATAAGAGGTTGCCCATCATGGAAGTGTTGGGCTCTGCAGGCTCCTTCTGCACGTTCACTTACTTGAAATGGTTTCCAGTGATAACTGTAAATTACTTGGAAAATGGATGAAACCTCCTGAATTAGGATTTCCCCTGTTTTTAAGGCATTAGAGAGAGATCCTCCTGATGGAGGAATTCTCCTTCGCTTCCCTGCCTGGCTCAGCTGATGATGTTTGCTGGTGAATCCAGTAAAAACTCCCAGCCTGAATGGATCACAGGGCTGACAGCCCCATCCTTCCTGTGTTCAGGATTTCTGTCTGCATTTATTTACATTTTACGTTTACAGTTGACCATTTGGAATGGTCATGGGCTTAAGAAAAAAAAAAGCAGAATTTGTTACTGATATTATTGCCTCATTCAGATTTTTTCAGCATAGTTTTTGGAGTTGTATAAGTAGGTTTTGTGTGTACATAAGTGTATATATATATATATATACATGCCTCCATGTCTGTGTGCACACAATGGAATCCCAGCCCTGTTAAGTGAGGTGCCCTATCAATATAAAAATCCGAGGAGGGAGGTTTTTATATACCTGAATTCCTGAGGTATATGAGGAATAAGAGACTCTTTTGCTCTGAAAGTCATGAAAGTCTGTGGTACATATTTTATTATGAGCATTTTACTCCTAGTTTCAATGTGGATCTTTAGGGTTTTAAAACTGCAGATATTTTGGTGTTTGTGGGTTGCAAGAGATGCTGTGAACGAGGCAGGAGGGACCTGAATCAAATTCACTGCAGGACCTGACAAGTGCTGAAGTGAATGTCCAAGAGCAAACACACTTAACCCTCAGATTTCCCGTCGGTAACGTGTGTCTGTTTAAATAATGCCTCCTAATTTCCTTTCTGGAAGCTAGCTGGCCACGAGGGCTGCTGGGAGCTAGAGCTGAACTAATGCCAGCTTGGCGTTTCGATGTGATCCCCAGATATCGACGAGTGCGAGAGAGGAACTCACAGCTGCAAGGTGAACTTTGTGTGCCAGAACACAGAGGGCTCCTTCTACTGCGAGTCCAAGCAGCGCTGCATGGATGGCTTCCTGCAGGACCCCGAGGGCAACTGCGTGGGTGAGTGTGGGCAGCAGGCTCAGCGCCCTGTGCTGGGCACTGCCAGCTCCCGGGCCTGCCACCAGCTCTGGACCAGCCCTTGGATGTGGATTTAATGTCAGCTCTGCTGTCTGTTCAGAGATGCAAACACCTGCGTGTTGAATTTGAAAGTATTCCCACGGCAGACCTTCCTCAGCCTTGTCTTTGTAGCACGAGAAATGGAAGGAAGAGAAGCAACAGCGGGAGGAAAACAGACTGGAAGGGTTAAACAGCATCTCTCACTGCTCTGTTCATCTTCTTCACCAGATGTCAACGAATGCACGTCTCTCCCTGAGCCCTGTAAGCCAGGATTCAACTGCATCAACACCGTGGGGTCCTACACGTGCCAGAGGAACATGCTGAGCTGCAGCAGAGGGTACCACTCCAACGAGGACGGCACGCGCTGCGTCGGTGAGGGCACGGGCTGGCCGGGGGCTCTCTCAGGGGAAAAAGTGCATTTCACTTCTAAAGGGATGTTTGGAGTCACCTCCAGATTCCTCAGTGTGTTTGAGGAACGGGAATTTGCTGTCCCTGCAGGTCTGGGGATTGTTTGTGCTGATGTCTGATCACTCCGTGGAGTTCCTCCTGGTGCGCTCAGCTCCTGGGGACTCTCCAGCCCATGCTTGGCCAGTGAAGAAGATTTGAAAGTAGCAGATTTGGGAGGAGCAGTTCATGTGTGCAACTGAGGAGACTGAAAAAGTTTCCAAATACTGAGTTTTGTGAGTTCAGGCAAAGCAGTGCAGTGTTGTGTGCTGTTGTGTTACAGCCTGAGGTATTTGAGTTGCTGCAAAGGGAAGCTCCAGATGTCCTGTCTCTCTCAGTTGCTGTTCAGACACAGCTCTTCAGCTGCTTTCCATCAGTCCTTTCTCAGCCAAGCCAGCAGGACTGGGTATGGTTGTACCACCTCAAGTATGGTGACCCTCAGATTGTTTTTAGAGTGTGTAAATCCATGGCAGAGAAGGAAATTGCCATTAATCCTCCAGCATCTCTGCCTCTAAAGGACAGTGAGATCACACAATGACTCCTGATGGCTTCTGTCTCTGCTTCCCACCCCTGACAAGGCTGTCCAGAAGCAGGCATAGGGAGGCTTCTCTAGCTTCATTTTGGGAAAACATAATTGATGTTAATTGGTGATTTCTCTGTCTTTGCTGTGTGCACTCTATCCCTGTTGCTTGTCTGTATTGTTTGGTATTTTTTTGAATGGCTTTTTTTAAGTAGGCAGAGAGCACAGAGAAGAAAGAAGAGAAGCATATGGTCCTAATTTCCTCTCTCTGTGATAAAGACTAGGTTCTTTGAGGCATTACAATAGCTAATTAGATTCCTGAATCAGATTTATTCACAGTAGTAAAAACATCATCTGCACGTGTTTCTTCAGCAGAGCGACACTTGCAGGGTCATCTCCTCTGTTTAGAGGATTCATCTGTCTTCAAAATGTCCAGATTTTCTGATTTAGCAAATGAGTTATTAAAAAATACCTCTTAGATTTAGCTAAAAAATGCTGTAAGTGTGGAATATGTCACACTTCTGATGGTGTTTTGCCCTAGAACTAATTAAAGTCTGAATGCAATGGAATATAGAACTTTGCACAAACTAATGAAGCAGTTGCACACATGGATTCATTACAAACAAAGCTGCTCCTTTACGAATTGTTATCTGCGTTAGAGACCTCCTTGTTTTGGGCAGAGCTCTGATTAAAAGGAAGAGAGGACTCAGTGTTCCTGTCAGGAATTCCCTGCGTGGTGAGGGGCATTCCCTGCCATCCCTGGCCCCTGTCCCAGCAGGGACTGTGTAGGTGCAGCCTCTCTGGGGCTGTTGTGTGATGGAGAACTGCCCAGGAACCCTTTGAAATTATTTAGTGCTCAAATTTATGACTCCAAATAGGGCAGCATGGAGAACTTCCAGCCTTAGAGATCCCTCCTAATGATTATTACATCAACAGGGATTTGGGTTGAAAAGGAGTTGAAGATGTGAACAGTAGGAAGAAAGGAGGATCTGTTGGCTTAGGAAGTGGCAGAGCTTGGAATACTTGAGCTCTTTCACTTGTATTTCACTTGTATTTCACTGTGTGTTTCACTATGTATTTCACTATGTGTTTCAGTATGTGTTTCACTGTGTGTTTCACTTGAAGAAATACATAGTTGTGAGGGTTAATCAGACTTTTTGATGCTTCTCGTCACAGATGGTAAGAGGGATTTGTTAGATACTGATGAGCTATTTAGTCATGTTGCAAGTCTTGTAAATCAGCCTGTATTGAAAACTCTCATCTTCCTCCGAGGATGTTTAAATGAGATTGGAAATGTGTGTGAGTGGAGAAGCAAATAATTGGTTGGTATTGGGTTTTGGATGAGAGGTCGTGGGGAATATCAAAATGGGAGCTGATTGAGAAGAGAAAAAAGATCAACATTGGGAAAGAGCAAAAGGTAGACAGCAGGAGCAAGACTTGGGAGGGCAAGTGGAGATGAAAATAGCAGTTGCTTTAATTGAAGGGATGAGCAGAATTCCTGGCTGGTTCTTGTTTTGTTTTAAATGGCTTGGTGTGACTCATGGAATGGCAGAACATCAGAATGGGGGATTTTAAATGTCATGGTTTGATCAGAATCAAAGTGTGTTTACCCTGAAATGCAGAATATAGTGGGAGAGCCCACTGCAGGTCTAGTTACCATTTTCCCTTTGGAGGTCATGCTCTGCTTTTCCCAGGTTTGACTCGTGCCTCTGAGGAGAGCACGGTGGGAGAGGCTGCTGAGACTTCTTCTGTCCAGCTTCTGATCCTGCTCCTCAATGGACTTCCTTGTTTCTCTTTGCAAACCCTGGTTTTAAGCAAACTGTGGTTAATCAGCTTGCCCTGTGTGGCCCTGCAGATGTGGACGAGTGCCAGGCTGGGGTGCACCGGTGTGGAGAGGGGCAGCTGTGCCACAACCTGCCCGGGGGCTATCGCTGTGACTGCAGGATGGGCTATCAGTACGACGCCTTCAGCCGCAGCTGCATCGGTACGTGGGGCAGGGGAGGGGCGGGGAGGGGGCTCTGCCTGAGCCTTGGGCCCCCAGGCAGGGTTCAGCACCGTGGCAGAGCTGAGCTCTGCAGTGCAGTGCCTCAGAAGAGGATGGGGTCGCCTCCAGAGCTGGTGCCGTGCAGCATTCAGAGCCCTGCCACTCCCGGCTGGGATTTCGGACCAGGAGCCCTTGGCTTGCTTTAACTGCATGTCATCCCTTAAAGCCATCTGCAGAGTACTTCCCTGTGGGGGATGCTTCTGCTGCCCTGGAATTTGTCTGAAGGGGTCACCACTTTGCTCCCCAGAGCTGTGACACAGAGCTTTGTCTTTTGTCTCTCCTGTGCACCAGTCAGGGCACGGAGTCAGGCAGCACCAAACCCGAGGCTGCAGCGTTTCACCCTCTGCAAGTCAATCCCTGATGTCACTGTTGGCACGAAATGAACAACATGGAGACAGTTTGTTTCATGCAGGGAAAAAAGCACCTTTAATTTTTTGATTCCGTATTTATAGATTTCTCACAATGCCTGTGGATTGGAGAATGAGGTTGCCTCCTGTCCCACCACATTGGTCAAATTAACAGTCCATCAACTTTTCTCCTCCTTAGAGAAAGAATGCAAAACAAAAGGAACAGTTAGAAAAACATTGGTTTGCTTACATCAGGAGTGTGAGAGACTCCATTACAAAAATGCAAACACTCAGAAGACAAAGAAAGGTCCTGGCTCACCTGGTTTGCTCGTGTCCCCCAGCTGATGGTGTGTTTGCTTGTTGTGCTGGCAGACATAAACGAGTGCTGGAACTACCCCGGGCGCCTGTGCCAGCACACGTGTGAGAACACCCCTGGCTCCTACCACTGCTCCTGCTCCTCTGGCTTCCGCCTCTCCTACGATGGCAAGCACTGCGAAGGTACCAGGCTGCTCTTCCCTGAAGGGGATGGCAGTGGGCACTGGGGGACTTGGGAGAAGGAGTTGAGGTGAAATATAAATACAGTGAAGTTTGTGTGCTCAGATTTGCAGGCAAACACTGGAATTGTCAGATGAATGTCAACAGGTTTCTCCTCTTTCTTCCTGTCCCCATGTACTTTTTGCTTTCCTTTCAGATGACAGAAAAGGAGGACAGAACAAAGTTGGAACAGGGAGCCATTCAAAGTTTGATAAAGATGAAACTTGGTAGTGACAAAACTTACAAAAATGATTTTGAATTGAATGGAAAATTTTTGAGTTCTGCATGATTTTTGTAAGGCAACAATTACATTTTTAGTGTAGTGAAATGTATAAAGTCTGAAACAACAGACTTTATGCATGTGTGTGTGTTTCCATTGGCATATGGAGAAATGAAATTCAGGTGCAACAGACATCCCCAGGCTTCTCAGCATTCTGCCTAGGGAGCAGACAAAATGGAGACAAGTTGGTCCTTCCTTGGTCACTCTGGAAGGCAGAGGTTTTGAGGGGCAGGAGAAGGTGGAAGGCACTGTTCTGAAGCACTGTGGCCATCTCTGTGGGTTTGTTTTGGATGCAGATGTGAATGAATGTGATAACAGTCCCTGCAGCCAGGAGTGTGCCAACGTTTATGGTTCCTACCAGTGTTACTGCAGGCAAGGCTTCCAGCTGGCAGAAGATGGACATTCCTGTAAAGGTAAGGTGCTGCCCCACCAGGTTAGGGTGAGTGTGTTTATTCTGTGTAGCAGGAAGAGCTCTCGGACCCGTGGGGCTGAGCCGAGTTATCAGCCTTGGAAAGTTACAACTGTGTGGGCTAAAAGCACTGCGAACGCATAAAACTTATATAAAAGAGTGTGTGAGAGGGGTATGAAAGAAAAAGCAAAAAATCATGGTGGCCTCGCCCTCTGCAGAGCTGGGCCGTGCTCTGTGTGCTGGGGTGTGACCACGTTCTCTCCGCAGACATCGACGAGTGCGCGCAGAGCGCGGGCATCCTCTGCACCTTCCGCTGCCTCAACGTGCCCGGCAGCTACCAGTGCGCCTGCCCCGAGCAGGGCTACACCATGGCAGCCAACGGCAGGACCTGCAGAGGTAACAGCACCTCAGCAATGGTGCCTTAGCTTCTAACTTCTCTGTGTTCCCCCCCCTGCCCTGCCCAGTGTCACTCTGCAGTTCCCTGGAGCTCGTTCAGTGCTGTTCTCTCATGCTCACACACACACAACAAAGCCTCTCCAGCTCTCCAAGGACACCCAGACCCTCCTAGGCCCAACAAGAACTGCAAACCACAATCTTGGGGACAGGGGGGCAAGCTTGGGCAAATTCCATCCTTGCCTGGCTTCTGCTTGGGGAATTGATGCTGAGATCCAAGTGGGAAGAACTCGGGAGCTGTCCTTGTCCATGTTGGGATGCACTGAGGCAGGAGCCTCTGGAGCCCAGAGTGTACCTCTGAAGGCCTTTCCAATCAATCCCCCCTTGATTCCTTTATTCCTGCCTGCTCTCTGTTTCTAGGCAGCCATTTAAGGCATTAGGGACTGCCAGGGTTATTTCCCTGATACCCTTGGAATGAGCTCAGCCCTTGCCGTTGCTCAGTGAAGTCTCCATGTTTTATGTTAGTCACTGTTCAAAAGTCAGTTTTTGACGGAGTTGCCCAATATTGGTATGTGCAAAGTTGGTTTTCTTCCATGTGAGAAGAAGGTGCTGTCGCAACTCAGCTGTCAGCGTGAGCTAATTGCTTAAATGAATTCCCAAGGAGCTCGCTTCAAGCTGAGGCACTTGATTACTCACAGGAGCTGCGTGTGCACCTTGGCACAGCACTAAATGGTGGGGGGGTTTTAGAGGTGCCAGATGTAGCAGTCTGTGGCTGCTTTATGAGTTACAGTTTTCTGCCCCAGAAAACTGGGAGATGAAGTGTTGGAGCTGTAATTGGAGCTGGGCCATCCAGCAGTGTCACCTAAGCTTAATCCTGCTGCCATTAATAAATGTTAGTGAAATGACAAGCACCCTCCCCTCACACACCCCTTCTCTTCTGAATCGTGGAGAAGCCTTCTGGGAGCCTGGTGCTTTTCATCTGGTGTGCAGCTGTGTGGTTCTGAGCTGAACCCCCCCTTTCCAGAGGATGCACTGCCTGTGTAACCATGGAGCATCTGATTACCTTTAGTGCTCTGCACATTCCTGCAGTCCTTACACCAACTGCCAGGCATTTCCTGCCCTCGCTCTTTCAGGAACCTTCATGTAACTTCTGGTTACATATCTCCTGTGCTTGAATCCTGAGTGGTAATGGCAGTGAATTTGCACTGTGTAAATCATGAGCAGCATGAACATACTTAATCCTGACTGTGGAGCAGTGAAGCAGATTAAATGACAATTAAAATCCTTTTAAAATACTTAAAATATTTTTAAATGTGTTTTTAAGTACACATTAATTGCAGTAATATCCACATGCACTTAAATTCTTAGGTAAAATTCACCTTTAGGAAACTGCAGCTGTAACTCTTCTCTGGCTTTGTTTGGTATTTTCCTGTTAACTTTGTGCTCTGGCATTTTAGTTGCCACCTCTGCCAGCAGCGAGATTTGGGCTGAGAATGTGTTCCAGGGTTGAGAGTGTGAGTCACGGTGTCAGTGAGCCAGCACAGCTCTCCCAGGACAAGGACACCCAGCCAGAGCAGCGGGGCTGTGGTGTTTGTGTGGCCTGGAGCCCCCTGCATGACCCTCCCCTGTGTCTAGGGGCTGTCCAGAGCACAGAGTAGCCCCAACAGTAACACTTGGAAAAGCTCCTGAAGTGCCTGAGGCACCTGGCAGGAGCACACGGAGGGTGCAGAGCTCAGCTCGTGTGTGGCAGCTCCTGAGCTGGATTTTAGTCATCACTGGAGCCCCCTGGGTGCATGCCCTTGTCTGGAGCTCTGCAGGTCTGCAGTTAGGAGTTTGGGCAGATACTGAGGTGTGGCTGAAAACGTGGTCAGAGGAAGGCTGGGTTGGTTGGGGCTCTGTTGAGCACAGGAAGATGATCTTGGTTTCCCCCAGCTGAAGATCTGGCTCCAGTTGCTCATGGTCTGAGCAGTTCTGAAGAGTCACTGGTGGAATGTTCCTTGTACCCTTTTTCCAAAAGATGGGCTGTATCTCATGGAGCAGTGTCTCAACATAAGGATCTTCTTTGCAGAAGCTGCCTGTGGTGTTTTGCAACGCAGCCAAAGTGGGGCAGGGAGTGCTTTCATGACAATGATTGCAATATGGAAGAAATTTTCTTTCCACCTACGGGCACTGCTGAGAACCAGCAAGGGATTTACTCGACTTTGATTCTCTCCTACTTCCTATTGTATACTTCTCTTTGCAAGCCTTTTAAAGCAGCCAGTTCAGTGTATGAGATCAGTTCTCATCCCAGGGGAAGGGAGGGAGCGGAAGGTTAGAGTTTCCCTCTCAGAGTCTCTCTCTGCTCTGTGACAATTGGCAGAGCTGCAGGGCCCTACACAGTCCACATGTCTTGTCTGTTAGAATTTATTGCATTTTAAAGCCTCCATGCACTGTCTAACATTTGGGAGTGCAGAGTGTGACTGTGAGGGCTCTGCCAGAGCTTTCTGCTCAGGCTGGAGCCTTGTCACTGCCTCTGGTGCTCAGCATTGTAGGGCCCAGGGCTTGGCCTTGTGCATATGTGTTATTTAGGTAACCCTGTGTCTGCTCTGGGCCATAAAGTGTCTTGGAGCTTTAAATGCTCTTCATTGTGTCTTCTGTTATGGGGAGCTATTTGTATTTATGTTTTCAAAACTGTGTGCCTTGTTCTGAAGTGTTGTTGAGTTCCCATGTCTCACATCTCCTCCATCCTGCAGGACAGCAGTGACCACTTTGCTTTGTATCTGCTTGCTTTAAATCCAGATTTGATTTGGTTGCTTTGCTTTAATCCAGAGTTACCTTCATGCTCAGATGCATTCTTCTGGCACAGCCCAGCTTTCTCCAGTCTCAGAAAAGTCAGTGAGAAGGTCCTGTTGGCTTTATGGGTTAATTATATCCTGGTGGGGTTCGTTTATTCCTGAAAACTATTCGGAATTAATTCTTAATTTTGAACCTAGAACATCTTTTTCTTGTGTTTCTTCTTAGATATTGATGAGTGTGCAATAGGAACCCACAACTGTTCAGCTGCAGAGACTTGCTACAACATCCAGGGCAGCTTCCGCTGCCTGTCCTTCGAGTGCCCTTCCAACTACAGGAAGGTGTCTGACATGTGAGTATGGCTTGGAGCAGCACCAGAGCCAGGCCAGTGGCCATGGAGTTATGTCATGCTGAGTTTGTGGGTGGGTGTGGGTTCTCAGAGCTCCGAGAAGCTGCTTTGGCACCTGGAGCTCCTAGACCTTCCCCATGTAGAGTTTGTGTCTGGTTATCCTTCCTTCTTCCAAGCCCTGGAGCCCCCTCTTTGCCCTCCAGCTGCTGCTGGAACAGCAGAGATCAGAGCCTGCAGCTCTCCTTGCAGCTCTAAAATGGCTCTGTTTATAATTAAGTTTTAAAGTAAGATCCTCTATGCTGTTTGTGTCAGAGCAGGAGCAGCCAGGCTGCTCAGTGCTCCACTTTTACAGTGGGTTTGGGGCTCCCTGTTTAATATTCAGACTGCAGTTCCTCAGGGAGTGTTCAAGGGGAGCAGGATACTGATCGTGCCAGGCCACAGGGTCCTGGGAATGGCACATCCCCAGCTCCTCAGCAGCTGGGGCTCAGGAGCCCCAAAATCTCCCATTTCCTTCCTCGGTGGCTGCCAGTGCTTTGGGAGCCCATATTTAGTTGCTTATGGCTTAAAGCATTCTTTTCCTGCCTCGCAGACCTGAGCAGCTTTGCCAGGTGAGGAGTTTGTTTCCCATTCCCATGTTTTAGCTACCTTTCCAAGGGTCTCATTCTTGTTTTCTTGGAGCACTGCCCCAGCCCTGTCAGTGATGGAGCCCTGGCTCCCCTTGCCGGCTCTGTGCCGTTTGCAGCCTGACTCTGGCTCGCTGCTCCCTGTGGAGCTTCCCCACACAGCTCCCCACGTCCCTGATCTCCTCCTTGCTCTGCAGCACTCTAACTCCACGCTCACAAACGTTCCTGGGCCCTGGGAGAGCAGAGCTGGCAGCTGCTGATCCCACCCTGAGGTTTGGGGCCGCGGTTTGCCCGATCCTTCGCGGCGCTCCGAGGTTTTTTTGTGCTTTTCCCTGGCCGCTGAAGCTGCCTCCCTCCTCCTTCCCCAGGAGGTGCGAACGCATCAACTGCTTCAACTACCTGGAGTGCCAGAGCAGCCCCGTGCGCATCACCTACTACCAGCTCAACTTCCAGACCAACATCGTGGTCCCGGCGCACATCTTCCGCATCGGGCCCTCGCCCGCCTACGCCGGGGACAGCATCGCGCTCACCATCACCCGCGGCAACGAGGAGGGCTACTTCAGCACCCGCAGGCTCAACGCCTACACCGGCATCGTCTACCTGCAGCGGCAGGTCCAGGAGCCCAAAGACTTCCTGTTGGACGTGGAGATGAAGCTCTGGCGGCAGGGAACCTACACTACCTTTCTTGCCAAAATTTACATTTTCATCACGGCTCACGCCTACTGAAGCCTGTGCTGGCCTTGGATTTTATTGGTGCTATGCTCTTTTAACTGTTCTACCAAAGCTTAATACTGTTGAACTGGCATTTTCAAGTATCTAGCCTTTGTATTATTTTTCTGTCATTGCTTTAAACTTTTTTATTGGTTGTGTAAATTAAGTTAATTTTTATCTTTTTGTGTTTGGTTTCCCTATGCAATTCTGTACGTCATCGCCTGCCGACCAACGAAGGAAGGGTTAGAGAGGCAGTACCTACCTTGTGATAAACGCTGGGACCTTTTCTTAGCCATTGATTTTAGGTGTAGTCACTTCTGCAGGGTATTGCACTAGAGAGGGAAGGTGTTCACGTGGGAGTAGTGGGGAAAAAACACGGGGTGGTTTCTCTTCCTGAGACAAAGTTCGGCCTTGGCTGGGCCCGTGGCCTCTCTGGGGAGTCTCTGCTGAGCTGCTGAGTCCAAGGCCGTCCGTGGACACTGATGGAGAGCCCCCCTCCTGCTCCTGGGTTATTTTCCTCCTTCCAACTTTCATAATATGTTGCCTTAAAATATATATAAATAAAAGGAAACTCCACCAGTGAACAAGCCTATGGATGAGTCTTGCTTTAGTGAGATTGCTCATGTGCTAAATATTTGCAAGACCAAGGCCTTACCAGAATGTTAGGCTTCAGGGTGAAAGCTCACATTGCCATTTTTAGCAGTTGTCTTCAAAGGTGTTGGTGCTCTCCTGTTCCTCACTCTGTTATATATAAGTGCAGATTTGATGCTTTGTAATTCTTAAGGGAATGTCCAAATGGAAATAATGAAACAACCATTACTGCTCCTTATTTTAAAGATCAGGTGTGTCACTGAGCAATCATTTGCAGTTTTAAATAGGCAAAAAGGAGAGTTGGTTCTCTGCTCCAGGAAAATACCTCCAGTTGTGTTTCCAGATGATGCAGAGAAGAATGCCAGTGAAAGTGGTGGGTTGTCTTTTGCCATTTAGAAAAGAGCACAGCCCAAGTTTTGAGCTTGATTTCCTCTGGTTCTTCATGGAACTGGGCAAAGTCCAGAGCTGGAGGCCAGATCTGGCAAAGCACAATATAATCAAAGTATGTATTAGAATTTAGAAATCAATATCAGAACTTCTTTTTGGCTGTTCTCTTCTTTTTTTCCTTTTCCCAAAAAGCTCCAGTGTTGCCATTTCCTCAGCTTCCTTTCTTCCAGCTGTAATCATTCTGCAAAAAGTTTTAAAGGAAAAGCATAGCTACAAGATAATGTGTGTTTATTACACTGCAGTTCAGTAATCCCAGAATCCCAGGTTGGATGGGAAGGATCATCTGATCCACCCTCTTGGGAAAACAATAACCTGTTCCTTTTTACAGTCAATGTTATTGGGATCGATGTGTGCACAAAAAGAAACAGAGAAGTTAAATCTTATGGGGTTTTATGCCATATTCAACAGTTTTATTGTATTGTAAAAGACTGCATCTAAAAATCTTGTAAGCTTCACCTATAGGGTGAGAGTTAATGTTCTGTATTCACTATTTCCCCAGGCCAATCTCTACGACTTCAAGTCACTCCTTTAATTTGGACCTTCTTAAAATAAAGGTCAAATCTTCTTGTATCTGAGATCATAAAATCCCATTAGCAGGGAGAAATTATTTATGTTCCCCAGCTGTAAAACAAGGACTATCTGTGAGCTTGCATACATCAGACTTCTCTTTTTTTTTTTTTCTATAAAAATCATTTAGTAAAAGATCTTCTTCCATCCATCTTTTGTTTTCCACAGTTAAGTTTTATAAGCGTGTAGCAGGGAAGTGCCAACTGAGAAACACATGTTTGTGCAATTTGTCATTCCAGTTAATTCCTATCTTACAGCTCCAGGCCTCCCAGATCCATCCTGAACACGTTCAGTGGTGACACATCTCTCCAAGCCCCACTGGGGCACGTCAGGAGCCACCAAAACCCAGAGTTTTCCATCAGCATTAGGATTTGATTGAGCATAAATGATAGCCAGGCCTCGGCAGTCCTTGTCAGAGAACAAATGGACAAGTCATTTGTTACTGGGAGACCTTTTGCTGACTAAAACCAGCCATAGTCAATCATATTAAGGATCTGACAGTTTTTAGCACCAACTCTTCATTTTCTAGACAGGTAATTGATGAAGAAAGTTTTAGGAAAGGCTTTGCATACCATTATAGAGGAAATGCTCTGTTGGGAGAAAAGGTGTCTTTGTCAGTGTGCTGGGGGTGGGAAAGGTTGGAAAGGATTGCTGGGTGCAACTGGTCAAAGCAAGGGGAAATTTCACATCCTTCTGCTTCCAGATTAACCAGAGGAGGAGGGATTTGCCTTTTTCCAGCCCAGAGAGTTGTCCCTGTCCGTTCAAGGGGAGCAGGAGCAGCCAGCTCTGCACCCTTTGCTGTCTTGGGGCAGTGCCCGTGGCTGAGCTTGAGCAGCCTCCCCCCAGCCCCACCCGCAGTGGGGATGTGCTTTCATGTGGTGTCAGTGGCATTGAACTGGAATTTTGGTCTCCTTCAACTATTCCAGCTCCCAAAGGCCCAGTCCCCATCTGCAGGGATGCTCCTTCCCCTTTATTTGGCTGGCAGAGGACAGGCATGTGTGTCCACGTGCACAGGAGGTCTCAGTCCAAAGAGTTCAGGCCTGGGCTGTATCTTCATGGCCCCTGGCACTTCCTTAAATCAGTAATAGCTTTCCTAAATTCCCTCTTGAACAACCATACTCCTCTCTCTTTCTTTCTTTTTGGTTCTAATTTCTTTATTTCTCCTTGAGTAGGTTTTATTTTATTCCCTTTGCTCCTTTGTGGCTGCCCCACCTCTTGCCTGGCTGAGGTGAATTAAGAGCAGCTACACAAGAGCTGTGCAAGCTGATAAACTCATGAGGAAGATAACAGCTGCAAACCTAATAAAGAATTATAGCTGACTTGGGGCATCTGTTCTATATGTGTAAAAATTCAGATTATTGGTGTGTTCCCCAGGATGGAAGTGGCCTTGCTCTGACCTGCCTGAGCAAAGCCTGCTCTGCTCAGCTGTGCAGGTTACTTGCTCCTGCCTTGATAAAATCTGACCTCTCTGCACTCTGCAGTTGTATTCCTTGGGAGATCAGTGATCCCAGAGCAAGGTCAAACAAACCACTGGGAAGGAGAAGAAATGTTACTCCGTGTGTTTGCTGGAAATTTGAATGGCTCTGTTCCAGAAAGAAACATCAGGTTTTCTTTTGCCTGGAATGTGCATAACACAGAGTTGAAAGAGCAGCACACGGGTGAGAGTGATGTTTTAACCTCCTGTTTTCAGTGGTTCCCTTTCTGGACCAGGCAGGAAGCGGTTTGCAGTCTTTGTGAGTAAATAAATACATGTCTGTGGGTCCCTGCAGGTGCTGGAATTCCTGTGTGAGCCCAATGCAGGGAGAGGCTTTGGATTGCTCAGCTTGGGCCTCGCTCCTTCTCCTCATGCTGGGGCACCAGAGCAGGGGAGGGGGCTGTTAATGGGCCCAAATCCTTGCATTTCCTCCAGGGTACCCCAGACAGACTTTCATTCACTGTGGTTTCTGTCAGTTATTCAGTCAGTCGTATCAATTATGTCAGATTCGGGACAGAAGTAAACTTCAGACAGATTTTATGGTTAAAAGCTGGAATAAGGACTGTTCTGCAGTAACTCTTCATAGCCTAAGAGCCTCCTGTGCAGAGGTCCCAGTGCCTCTGCCAGCACAGGGCACCTTGGAGAGCGAGGGAAGAGCTGAGCCCCCTCCAGCCCTGTTCCCTTGGGCAGCTCCTGGCACACAGGGGCACACACACATTGTCCTTCTGTGTCCCTCTGTGTCCTTCTGCAGACCTGCCTCACACCTAGGGAGATGTTTTTCCCATTCATTTGCCTTCTTTTTGCTCTTTGTCTTTCCATTGCTCCCACCCATGCCAGGAGGAAGAGAAAGTTCCAGCCGTGGAGAATTAGGATTCTGGAGTAAAAATAGATTTTGAGGTCAAATAAAAAGTGTCTTCACACTTTCTGTGTGCTCTGCATCACAGAGACACTCATTTTGAAGTGGCTACTGAAAAGCAGGATTTAATTAGCTCTGGTTTCAGTGATGTGAAGCTGAAGTCACCAACTGGAGCCTTTTGTCTTCTAATGCACAGATCTTTCTCTTGCACGTTCTCTTCCCACGAGCTGAGGCTCCTGTTGTGGTGGGGTTAAAAATGACAACATCTGCAGTGAATGTTCCCTTTTTAGCTGGGGCTGGGGAGGAAGAGGATGCTGCTGTGGTGCCCTAGACGCTGTGACGGGAGGGGTGGGACGAGAGCCTTTGTGCTCCTGTGTGGCAGCCAAGAGCTGCATGGATGCACAGCAGGATGTTTTAGCTGCCTGGGACGTGGGATGGTGCCATGGGAATGGGAATGGGAATGGGATGGAGGAGCTGCACTGCTGGGGCTGGGCTGGGGCAGCTGTGGCAGCACAAGGGTCTCTGATCTCACAGACAGAGGCCAGCCCGTGCCACATAAACCCCGGGCTCACCCCAGGTGAAGAATTGCTCTCAGGTAATATCCTGACCCAGGGGCAGGTTAGTGAACCCAGAAGGTGTGAGAAGGGAAAGGAAATCACCTGTGTGCAGGGTTCATGGGATCTGGTTCATTGCTAATGGTCTGTAACTCGAGCACTCACTGTCCTGAGGAAATAACCAAGTTTCTGAAGAGAAACTCTGAGTATGGAAAGGGCTGTCTGAAGGAGCTGGAGTTTGTGCCAACAGAACAAGTGTGGAATGCTGTCCTTTCTGGGGAAGGGTTGAGGGAGAAAACATAAAATCTAATTTTATTTAGGAATAATAGCCCAGTGTGCAGAGTACTAAACTCTCCTCTGTGCCACCATTACTAGAAAGGAGTTGTGAAACATGTTAGCAACACCAGTTGATCCAGTGTAAGGAAAATACATCCAAAAAGGAGACATAAGTGCCTTGAGGGAATGGAGGGAGGAGAGGCCTTTCCCTCTGTCACTGAGGGCTCCTTACAGCAGCACAGACTCCACTGGGCTCCACTCCAGAGAGGATTTTGGCTCACTCTGATTGCAGAATTACTGGTTGCAGCCAGATGCACCACAGAAGAGGATAGATCCTCCCCAGCACTGATAGCCAGGAGGAAAATCTATGTGGAATACTTTGAGCATGGGAAAAACCCTGCTAATTGTGGATGAAGGACACTGGAAGTGGGGCACTGCCATTCCTGGAGTCTGCATGGAACATGGAACATGCAGGCTGAATAAACCCCAGGGATGCTGGTTCCCTTCACCCCAGGATTCCCCACAGCAGGCACCAGAGATGGTGCTGGTGGCTGGAGAGTGAGGCTGAGTTTGTCCTTGGGTGCCACAAACCTGCAGCTCTCCTGGGTACCACCAGCATCTCCTGTAGCTTCGGGAGCACTACAAACAAACAACAAAAACCCCAACCTCAATGACTTTGAAAATAATGATTTCCTGAGGAAAAGACTTAATATTCTGGAGAAGGAGCTTTCCACAGGTTCCCAACAGCTGTTGATGCAGAGCTCCATTGGAGTGGATGGGCTGGGTGAAGGCACAGCTTTAATAATAACTTAATTTTCCTCTGGGGAGAGGAACAAAGACATGAATGGCATTGTTGCCTGAACCACATCTGGAAGATGCTGACATAAATAATGATGAAGGCCATTTAAAAACGTGATTACTCCATGTAGGTGCCTGTATTTTCTTTCAGGAACATATGTTTGCACTTGTAAATGAAGTGATCAGAGCAGGGTGAAGGCCAGGCCTCCGCTCTGGGAGGACACTCGAAGGCACCAGGCAGAGTTAGAGCTGCCAGAATGCAATGTGTGGCTTCCCAGCCCTCAGCCTGCCTTGCACCCTGTGTGGAGAGGATGTAGGAGCAGTTTGGGTGTTGGTGGGTGAACCTGAGGAGGTTTCCTCTGTGTGTTTGGTGGTTTGGAGTGTGCAGAGAGGGAGGCAGTGGCTGTGGACATCTCTGCCATGGGCGTGCTGAGCTAATAATCTGCACCTCACTTGGGTAGTCCTTGACAGGTGGTGCAGGGTTGGTTTCTACATGCAGTGATGGCCTTCTCAGGACTCTGAAAGCCCTCCCCAGCCTCCCTTCCCATCCTTGGAAATCCCTGGAGCTCAGCCTGTTCAGTAACTTTGGTACCTTCAACCCCCAACCATCTCCATCTCTTTCTCTTAAGAATTCCACTTGTGGCCTCTCCTCTCTGCAGCAGCCTCCCGTGGGTTCTCTTGCTTTTACCTCACTGCCAGGAGGTTTTTGTTTCACCACTTCTCTCCCCTTTAAAAGGGCACAGGTCAGAAAGAGAAACCTCCACCCTTTTTTCCTGCCCCAGCGTGAGGAGCTCACTGCCCTGCTGGCACTGCCTCTGAGCTGCCAGGCCAGATCCTGAGGAATAATATTGTTCTAAAGTGCAGCATGGCTCCAAACTGCAGCGTTGCAGCTTTGGAAGGCAGCTGCTCTGTGTGCCTCCAGGACCTCAGAGTGTGCTGTTGAATGAGTGCCCTGGGAAATCACTGATAAAGGATGATTTATATTTCCCCAAATTCCACTCTTTGTTTTGTTGGGGGTTTTTTAAGGCATTATGCCTTGTTCTTTCTTGGAGTGTTTTTGCAGAAATGTAGAGTTTAACGTTAAATATTTGCTCCCACGTGTTCGTTTTTGAGAGGGTGTTGGAATTTTGAGTTTTTGTCCTTAAGCATCATCCCCAGCCTAGGGAGCAGTGTGGGGCAGGGTGGGGGCAGTGCTGTGGTGGTCTCTGGCTGCTGGCACAGCTGTGCAGGAGTGATTCTCTCAGCTCTGGGCCCACTCTTACTGCAGAGCTGCTTGGGTTTGTTCTGGAGGGTTTGGTGGTGCTGGAGCTGACAGGAACAGGGGCAGTGGGGATGTTTGTGGAAATACACAAAAACCAGAGAAGTGGCAGAGGGATTTATTCTTCTCTCTCACGTGCTGGCACTGGAAGATTTGAAGAACAGAGCACAGGAGCAGTTGATGCCTGCACACACCATTTTCCCAAACCTGTCAGCAATGTATTTATCCCCCCTCCCCTGACAATAACTCCATTATTTTGTAGGTTGTTACACTCCCCTGTCCAGGCAGGACAAGTCATTCCCATCCTCTCTGTTGTGTACTGCAGCCTCCTCTTCACAATCAATAATGCAGAGATTTGCAGGCTCATTTTCTTTCAACGCTGATCTAATTAGTTAATAAAATAATAAGTCTCTCCCCTTCCTCCTCCTACTTGTTTCCCCCTCATTTCTCATTTTAGCCACTGAAGAAATATTTCCTCTGTTCTCACGAAAGGAATGCATTTACACTTGCCACAGCAGTTCAAAGATACCAAGAATATATTTTCCTTATGCTGGTAATTGCTTTTCTTGGTCATTAGTTGATCAAAGTGGAGGAAATAGAGCGGGGGCAGTCAGACTAAATAATAGATGTTTGGAGTAGGACTGGGACTGGAGCTTTCTTGGGGGTTTTCTTTTGTTTTCAAAGTCTCTGGTAGGTGTGGAGTAACTGTGAAGGTACTGGGGTAGTTCCTCCCTGGTGTAAATCAGGCACCAGCTGCTCCACGTTGTTTCTCCAGACTCTGGACCTTGCAACTCCAACACAGTTTTGTCTCAAAAGCAAACTGAGCAAACTGAGGAAAGTTTAATTTTTTTTTTACCTGTCCTGCAAAATATGCAGGTGGTGAGAAAAAAATGGAAACCTGGGGGTTTGGTTTTTTGCTTGATATTTTGTTGGGGTTTTTTTTTAGAAAGGTAAAAGTTAAGATCATTCTTCCATGCTTTCTGGCACTGTTCTTGTTTGGAAAGCTTGTGTGGAACGTGAAAGTGAAGCTTTGGATTAGCATAAACATTTTAAGCTCTTTCATCAAGTCTGTTGCACTTACTGTCAGTGAGTTTCATCACCGTGGCTCTTTAATGAGCTTTGGCTGGTGCTGGCTAGACAGACAGTCAGAAGTTCACTCTTGCTTCATTTGGGTTTCTGTGGGTGTTTTCCCCGCCTGTGTCCGGCCCCGTGAGCTTTGGCAGATTTGCTTGGCTCCACCAGAGCCGAGACAAAGCAGTTTCTAGATTTCTCCTTTTTTGGAACAAGTGCCCTTATCACTGCTGCCAAGAACATCCCAGGCTGGGTGGCAAAGGGCCAGGAGCTCGCCACAGTCGCTTGGAGGGCTGGAATTCCCAGGGAAAACTGGGGCTGGGGTGGTCAGTGCCACGGGAGGGAAGGTGCTGGATAGCCTGTGTGCAGCACAGAGTCTTTGTCATCTCCTGAACACCATCTCCACACAAACACTGCTGTCTGTGCTGAGCCTCACTTTATAGCTGGATGCTGAGGTGAAAGATAACTTCTTATTTTAAACAAAGCTTGGGGTTTTCTTTGGTAGAAGTCCCCTTGCTTACTCAGTGGCATTTAATTTTCTCAAGATCCATAATACATGTAAATACTCCCAGAAATATGGGAGGTGGGTGCTCTAATTTGATTTTTATTTCTTGGAATAGTGTCCTGGAATATACTGAAAAAGGTTTTTTATGAGCTTCCTGGGGAAATTACTACTGTCCTGCATTCCTGTACTGAAGGATGATCTTGGAAACAACAAATAACTCCTTGGCTTGGAACAAAAGAGGGAAAGCATCTGAAATTGTTACCATGTATTTATTAGAAGAGAAGGTGGCATTAAATAGACTTAATGATTCAAGGTAGCTCAGGGTTTTACTCTGAGTATGGATGAAGTTTGTTTTGAAGACCTGACTCAATTCCAGTTGAGTTCTGTATGTCTGTGACTTGCTCTTGGATGTATGAACAACAACATCCCCTATGGACATCCTGGGAAAGCACAGGGCAAAATCACATCTGGTGTTACTGCTGACCTGGGAACAGGTTGGATGTCTGAGCACTCTTGATCTTGGCTTTCCTTGGCCTGTGGGAGGGTGCCAGGGGAAGGAAAACTGCTCCCTGGAATTGTTCACCTGATCATTATCAGTTTGCCAGAGAGGACCACCATAAATGTAAGAACCACATGAAAAGGGGAACAAAGAGGGGGAAAGGGGAATGGAGAGGATGGTCACGTATGGAAAAATTAAGACTTTCTTGTAAATGCAGTTGGTAAAAGCAACAACTGAACAAGTTGCAGTGACCCCAGTCGTGCTGTCAGCTAATGCTGGCAGGAATAATAAATGTTTAAAACCAACCTTAACAGTGCAAAATCTTAAGAACTCTACACCAATAAACGGAACAGTTCATAATCCACTGTTAATTAGCACCCATCAGGGAAGTAGCACACCTCCAGGCATTCCCACTCCTGGTGCTGTGCCCAGGTTTCCCAGGCAGGGTGAGAAGTGCCCATCCCACAGCAGGGCTGAGCCATTGCCCACACTGTGCCCCCAGCACGGGCACCAGGACAGACAGGACCCAGGAAGGGTTGGAAAGCACCATTTTGGGAGCTCACTGGAGGAATCACATCCTGCAGCCCAGGAGTGCCTTGGTCCAGGGGATGCAGCTCAGGTCCAGGCTCTTGGCGAGATGAGGCTTCAAAGCTCACATGGAATCACGGCAGAGTGGCATGAGAGTGGCATGAAAATGGAGCAGAGCACAGCCCCCCTGGCTGGGAGCTGGCAGGAACAGAAGGGAGGGATATTTTTGAGTTTCTGAGCGCAGGGCTCTGCCGGGGGAGCAGGCTGGCGTCACGCTGAGGGAGGGAGCCAGAGCAGGGGGAGGATGGTGCTGGCGCTCGGTGTGTGTGAGCCATGAGGCTGTCACCCACAGGCTGGGGGACAGAGGCTGCCCCAGGCACAGCTCCTGACCCTCTGTGCCCGGCAGGAGGCTCGGGGGTCTCTCTGGGGGTGCAGGTGGTGTGTGTTTGTCTGGGACCCCTCCCCGCCTTTGGGTGGCTGTGCTGGCACAGAGCCCGGCCCAGAACGGGGATGGATCCCCAGGGCTCATCCTGATGCCTTAGGGTTTAACTTTCATGTTTTCCCAGCCCTGCCCTGCCCAGTGTCACTCTGCAGTTCCCTGGAGCTCGTTCAGTGCTGTTCTCTCATGCTCACACACACACAACAAAGCCTCTCCAGCTCTCCAAGGACACCCAGACCCTCCTAGGCCCAACAAGAACTGCAAACCACAATCTTGGGGACAGGGGGGCAAGCTTGGGCAAATTCCATCCTTGCCTGGCTCCTGCTTGGGGAATTGATGCTGAGATCCAAGTGGGAAGAACTCGGGAGCTGTCCTTGTCCATGTTGGGATGCACTGAGGCAGGAGCCTCTGGAGCCCAGAGTGTACCTCTGAAGGCCTTTCCAACCAATCCCTCCTTGATTCCTTTATTCCTGCCTGCTCTCTGTTCCTAGGGAGCCATTTAAGGCATCACTGGCAGAAAGCTGCAAATTGGTTTGGGTGTAAAAGGTGCCTCGTTGTCCCAAAGGTCTCTCACTCCTCCCTCAGTAAAACCAGGGTGGGACATCCCCCAGGAGAGCTGGTGTGGCTTTGGCCCTTCCCAAAGGACACTGGGATGGGCACCTCCTTGGAAAAGGAGCAAGGTTTAATTCCATGTGCTGCTATGGATGTGGTATGACTGGGAAAATCAGCTAAACTCTACATTTCTTTCCTCGCCAAAATGGGGAATATACCATCCCCTAACCCACCCTACATGAGCACACAAGCCTGATTTTTTTTTTGTCCAGTTCTAATAAAAATAAATGCTACCTGAACATCTACAATATGAGTTTAGGCTATTTCCTGTTTGCTTTAGTTTTTCTTATTTCTTTTTAGAAAGAACTCAAACTAATTTTGCCACACAACACCAACTCTTTTCTTCTTAACTCTTTTTTCTTCCCAGTGAAAGATTTTTCTTAAGGCTTTTAGAGTAATTTTAGGTACACATATTGCACTGAAACAACTGGTAACTTTTTCTTGTGCCTACTCTGAGAGCTGGCTCCTATAAATAAATAGTATTTCACATGGCAGGCATATAATACCCATGCTCTGTGGTCTGTGCCAACAGTTTTAGGTATGGAAATGAGGTTAATATTCATCTAAAAGACATGTTTCATTTGGAACCCCATCTCTAGTGAAGGTACCTTTCCCCACGTTGCTGTGGGAGGGGTGAGAAGCAGAGATGGACAGCAGCTTCGTCCCCGGAACAGATGGAAGGTGCAAAGCAGACATCTTCAAGAAGAGCTGACATTTTAAGCACTATCGAGTCTGCAGGGAGAGATAATATCGCTCCTGAGACATAATGATATACTTGGAAAAGCAGACAAGCTTTACAGCATGCAAGCTGAAAAAGCATTTTGAGCCTGAATGCTTATTTCTTTTCCCCAGTCTCTCCTTATGTGCAATAAAGATGTTATCTCTTCCCTCAAACCTTGTCCTGCTTGTATCCCAAGGCCTTCATGTCCAGATTTGACTTTCTAACTTGTGCTTTCCCATCCTTGATATTGATGCCTGCATCCTCCCACCTTGAAGGCAGTGCTGGATGTCCTGGCTGTGTGACACAGGATGAAGAAAGCAAGGGTTTATTTTTTATTTGCTGTCCTCTTTGCTTTTACTGATGAGTGTTTATTTATCCACCAAGTCAGAATAAGCAGTCATTTGCACTTGGATCCTAATTTCAACTATGGATATCCTAAGTATTTGAGTAATAAAGTCATTGTTTGTTATTAGGTTTTAAGTAACAGACATGAGTAAATGATAAGACAATATAAATATAAATCTACTTATTTATCCGAGCCTTAAATGCCAGGCAATAATACCTAATCTAAAAAAAGGAACCCATGTGAATTACTAACATCAGAGCGACTTCAGAAAGAATCTGTCTCTTATTAAATTTAAGTGGGTCAAATCCTGCAGCTCCTCAGTGCAGGGGAGAGGTTTGTTCAAGGATTTTAATGGACTACACGATGATAAATGGTGACAGAGGGGGTGATAAATGCAATATGTTGCTCATTAGGACAGGCAGGGATGGGCTGGTAAATGATGGGTACAGATCTAATGATTTATTTGCAGAAGAACTGAGAAATATTCCAGCCCTAATTTAATGTAAGCTGTACTTTGGGAAGTTACTAAATAAGTTTGTGCAAAACCTGACTCTCAGGAGTACTGTCAGGCTTGCTGAAGCAGCTGGGACCCTCACAGGAGCTCTGGGCTCAGCCCTCTCTCCCCACTTTGAGTTTGGTGTTAGGCTCTCCCAAAGCTGTGGGTAGAGCCACACCAAGGCTGCAGTGGGACAGTGCTCTGGGGGACAGTGAGCAGCTTTTGTGAGGGATTTCAAAACTGATGGGCAGAAAGACAAGGAAAGAGATGCTGCTTGTTTTCTTTCAAGGAATAAGTAAGGAAAGAACACAATTGCTTCTTTTTCCCCCTCATTTTGTTCTCCCTTAGCTGTGTGGTTATTGTTAAGGCAGTAATTGTGTTTATTTGCTATTTATGTAGAGGATTGTCAAACTAGATAGGGAACAAGATGCTCATGAGGTTTGGGTTTTTTTCCAGAAGATTTCCTTAGCTGGCTTATGGCTGTAGAATATTTTCAAGATATATTTTATTTATTTATTAACTTATCCCCCAAATCAGGAAAAGTGCTCACTGCCTGTCAGGTCCATCAGCATCACTATTTCAGACATATTGTGAAATACAGTGTTCTTCCACCTTGTACTGGGGAAATGCATTCAGGCTGCATGTTAAGCAAGAGAATTACTTAACCATAGGGCAGTTGAATCTTACATTATTTGTCTCCTATATAGCTGAGGTAATAGTAATAAGAAATAAAAATGTATATTCAAACAGATTGATTGAAATTTTCGTACGGATTTTCTTCGTCAAAAACTGCCAGGAAGAATTTGGTGCTGCCTAGATGTTTTCCATTAACTTCTGAAGAGCTCATCTCCAGGTGAAGCATTAATAGGGAGTGAAGTGGAAAACTGACAAAAGCCTTCTTGGTTTGCTGGGTTTCAGCACTTGGAGTTGCTCCTGTGGCAGGTCTGAGCCCAGCCCGTTGTGCTGTGCAGCTCAGATGAGCTTTCCTGCCTCACCAGGACCCCATCACTGCTCCAGAGTTTCCTCCCCTCCCGTTTGAGGTGGAAGGAATAACATCCCATCAGAACACTGCCCGGACTTCTGCAGCAGCTCAGGGGAAGAAGAGCTAACTTGGGAAGCAATCCCTCCTCTGGCTTTGTGTGAGCTCCTGAAGGGTGATGGGGCAGCAGTGTCTCCTCAGTCCTGCCCAGGACAAAGCTGGAGTTGGGAAACTGGGGAGAGACAAAAGGCAGCCACAGCTGGGAGGGAGAGGAGCAGGGCGAGGGGGAACAGGGACATCCTTGGTAGCAGGGAAGGGACCTGCTGCCCAAGGAAAGCAGCCTTCAGGGAAAACATGACTTTGCCTTGACCATCAAGGTCAAGCTATCAGAGGCAAGTACAACCTCTTATATAAAACTGATGCAGCTGCTCCAAGGCTTGGAGCACGCCAGTGCTCCTCCATTTATTTTACATTCCCCGGGGGCAGTGATATGTGTGCTCTTTACCCCTCACACGTGTGAAGGGAAAGGAATTTCTGCTCCCTGCAGTGAGCATCTGGGAGGCTCTGACTGAGGCACAGCAGGAGAATGGGTCTCAGGACACAGGAATGGGTGTCAGGGCAGAGGAATGGGTCTCAGGACACAGGAATGGGTCTCAGGGCAGAGGAATGGGTCTCAGGGCAGAGGAATGGGTCTCAGGACAGAGGAATGGGTCTCAGGGCAGGGGAATGGGTCTCAGGGCAGAGGAATGGGTCTCAGGGCAGGGGAATGGGTCTCAGGGCAGGGGAATGGGTCTCAGGGCAGGGGAATGGGTCTCAGGGCAGAGGAATGGGTCTCAGGACAGGGGAATGGGTCTCAGGGCAGTTTTGGAGATAAGTTTCCTGTGAGGACAGCTCTGCCATGTGGGCTGAATGTGGGTCCCACCACATATGGCTGAGAGGGAACTGGTTTGCAGTTCTCTCCCTCCCTTGCTAAGATTCACATCTTTGGAGTCCCTCAGGAAAGGACTGCAAACCTCTGAGCAGTGTCAGAGCTGCAGATTTGCTCTTTCAATCTGCAAGAGTTTCAGAAGCAGCCTTCTACCTAAGCAAGTATTTTGGTGTTGAATCCATTAGCAGTTCTCTTACCACAGCACTTTCACAGGAACTGCATCCCACACCTGCACCCCTTCACCTTTCCTGGCTGCAGCCCCAGGCAGTGTCTCAGCCAGGCTTGGAGAGTGCCAGCACCACTCTCCCTGAGCCCAAGCCCTCCCTGCTGTAATGCCCTGCCTTGCAGAGCTATCCCCACGGTGACCTGGCTCAGTGATCTCACTGCAGAGCCTGGTGCTCAGTCAGCTCTGCTGGTGCTGCTCTGGCCCTGGGGACAGGCTGGGTGTGCAGTGGGCAGCTGGGGGAGTTCTCACAGGGTGCTCACACGCTGTGCAGCGAGACAAGGAGGAGGTCACAGCGCCCATTCCCTGCTTGTTTCAGTGCTCCCTCTGGCTGTGCCGGTGTTTTGAGTTTCACAAGTCAGAATAGAAGAGAGGCTGATGGCAGTGCCTTCAGTTGTGGCACGAATTCATGTAGCTGGTACAGCCTGGCTGCAAAGGAAGGTGTGAAACTGCTGAGGGGGAGCACCGTGCTGGGAGGGGATGTGCTGAGCCCCTGCTGCTTGGTGAAACAAGTAAGCAACAACTACAGGGTGCACAAGGGGGAACAAACACCTTTCAAACACAACAGGCAGTGCAGGTCACCAGTTTTCACTAGAGCCACCAGGCTGAGCCACTCTGCCCTGAACCCAGGCTCGGAGAGCCAGGGGTGCTCAGCCTGGAGGAGAGAAAACTCCAGGGAAACCTTAGAGCCCCTTCCAGTGCCTAAAGGGGATCCAGGAGAGCTGGAGAGGGACTGGGGACAAGGCAGGGGGGGACAGGTCAAGGTGGAATGGCCCTAACCTAAAGGAGAGCAACCTGGTCCAGTGGAAGGTATCCCTGACCGTGGCAGGGGTGGCACTGGGTGGGCTTTAAGGTCCTTCCAAGTAAACCATTCTGGGATTCTGTGATTTATTTAACTCTGGAGTTACTGGTAGCCTCTCATTTCCATATGCTCCCTTCACCCCTGTGCCTGTGCCTTGGCGGAGGCAGGAGCAGGCAGGGAGCAGAGGAGCTGTGAGGCTCAGCCTCTCCATCTGCATGCACAGCCCTGCAGCCAAACCATCCTGCTCTTCTCAGATAACGTTGTTCCGAGGGGAAACAACATCTAAGAATTATAGATAGGCCAGAGTGAGAACAGCACTGTTAAAGACTTTGTCATTCGTGATGAATCCCTGCAAGGATTGTTTCCCAGCTTGGGAGGATAAAGGACTCTTTATAAAGAGGAGCATCAGCCGATCTAAACCCAGATAAAATCCACAGTACCTTGCATTCATCAGCAGAAGGAGTCAGAAAGATGCTGGGTACCACTGTCTCACACAGGAAAAAAGCACAACCAGCATCACACCTCACACCTTCAGGGTTTCTTTGGGAGCTAAGAAAGCTTCCAGCAATTTTCCATCCCGGGATTCATTTCTGATGTGATCTTGCTTTGCAGACACAACACAGCTGCTGCTGGGGTTTCAGACTGGGCTAAGGCAGGCACCCCTTGCTTTGGGAGCAGCAGGGTTCAGGGTGGTCTGTCCTGTGTGAGACTCGGGGCCTCCTCGAGAGGTGTGATCCAAACAAGAAAACAATTTCTTGGAAGTCTTCCATCCAAAGTGGTGTTCTAGAACTCATTTATTTGTGTGAGTGAGTGACCTAGTGAAAGTCACAAGAAATTCAGAATAAGATTTCTTCCACCAGAGGGGTTTTTTTTAGCATCTTTGAGAGCTGTGCAGTAAGACGAGGTGGGAGAGAAAGGGAACATGCTGGATTGAGTAATGGCAATTGTGATGAATGTGTTTCAGCTACCATAAATATACAACTTACTGTAAAAGGAATAAACAGCCAATCTGGGGAATTATTATCTTTTTAACATCCTCCAGAGTGGTTATTTGTGAAAGATGTGCTTGTTGTGTTCCACTGCTATAAAAAATGTATGTAGGCATGTGTCTGAGCATCATGTACTTCAGAGGAGTTTGTGCTGAGGGAGTGGGTTCTGGATTGGGAAGGGGGCACTAGGGTGTGGGTTATTTTTGAAGGGTTTTGTTCACTTTTTATGAGTAGGGAAATGGAATGGTGTTGAAGAAAATCAAACTAGAAAAAAAAAGAAAACTGGAATGGTGTTGGAAGCAGGAGTACACCCTTGCCAGCAGAGCCCACATTACCTCAGTATCCTTACTCTGAGCACTAAGAGTTGTGCAAACTCTTTACATGGATGTGCTCATCAGAGTTTCTTTGTGGAAACCCTGGTCCAGCACGGGACAGGCAGCCCAGGGCAGTGCTGGGGCCCCCACCCCTGGCAGGGCTCCAAACCACAAGGTGTGTGTGGCACCTGGGACCTGCTTTGGGGGGAACACGGTGGTGGTGCTGGGCTGGGGGCTGGGTTTAATGGTCTCAAAAGTCCTTTCTGACCTTGATGATTCTGTGGTTCTGTGTTTGGCTGGGGGATAATCCAGACAGGCTGTACTATAAAATTGTTAGGTGCGAGCAGAAAGAGACTTTTACTCCTGTCTCTATAAATTTGCCAGCTTGAATTTTTTTCTCTCTCTAATATTTTCTTCTGATCGCCTTCATATTCAAATTTAAATTAAAGCCAAAGATAACTGGCCAGAAGCCCTCACCTTTAACTCAGAGATGCTTTTGCTATCAGCTCTGGTGTGTCTCACAGCAGTGCTGCTGCTGCCATGAAGGAGCTGCTGGTTGAATGGAGCTTTGGTGATACACGGCTCATAAATCTGAGGAAGTCAGAGTTCTGATTTACACTTTAATTAAAGTATGTATCATACATATATTAAAATTCAAATGCTTAACTAATATAAAGGTCAATGGAATGCAGAAGCTGCTCCCTTCCTACATTTTTAATTTCCACATTTTCGTTCACTCAGTCAAATGTGCACACAGACCGATCAAGAAACTTAATCCAACAGTTTATAAGGAAAGATATAGTGATGTGTCTTAATCTAAATTCAAATTACTTTCTTCTGGGGAAAAAGTCATAGCTGTCAAAACCAGTGCTGTACTAACTGTAAGTTTATCACTTTTGTTACATAATCTCTGGGGGAATTCGATTTTAAAACCTCTTTCTGATTCTTAAGGCTTATACACCAAACAATAAAAAATTGCCTTGATTCATAACCTGTTAAACTTCATTAAAAAAATATGGAGCCTAGAGATTTATGAATAGCAGTGACATTGACATAGCTTCATTTGCAAAGAAATTACATCCATAGCTCTGCATTGATCTCTAAATGCTTATGAATGAGAACTTATTTATAATTGTTGGGAAAAAATATTTGTAGGATTTACAAGTGAGATATGATTTATCTTGGGGTCTTTATAATTTCAATTATATACAATTAATACCAGTCATAATTTGAGACTTCTGTTTGATGACAGGCTGTGCACATTGACTAGTCTTTGTACTTTTGAGTTAGACATGAAGCACGTGGTGCTTTGCCTAGTTTGAGGACTGCAGGTTTTCATCATGTAGTAGCAAACAATGGCACAGTTTAATGTGGTATAAATAACTCTTGTCCCCTAATTACCTAAGCACAGAATTCAGCACTTGCAGTGGCACCATGTTAATGTGACAAGTAAAAACCTCTGTAGTGCATGTGAAAATACAGTTTTATGATTGCAGGTGTTCATGCCTGCCTGGTCTCTCCTTTCTAGTCTGTAGTAACATCAGTTTGCAGCTTTATCCCTGGTCCCTTTCAGTGCTGAAGGGCCCCTGGCACAGGGCAGTTGTGCTCAGGGGGGACAGTGACACCACCCATCCCCACCTTTCCATGCTCCACCTCCCAGGGCTGCTGGGGTGAGGCACTTTCTTGCCCAGATCAGATCAAGTTGGGTGTTAGGGCTCCAAAGGTTTTTTTCCTGCAACAGGAATGACCCAGGGAGAGGTTTTCTGTGAAAAACCTCATGAAGGCTTATGTTCCTGGGACAGTAAGTGCCAGAAGGATGCAGCTGCTGTCCTGGCTCTGCATTCCCTGGGAAACTGGGCTCCATTTGCAAATAAATTTGCTTCTATTTGTGTTTTATATCTACCAAAGCATCAGTCCCCGGGATGATTCCTTAACATCCTTTTCAATGTCCTTGACCTCATGTCTACCTAAATCCTGAGCCTGAAATAGGAGGAGGGATGTTCACACAGGAATATTTTAGCAATCACTGGGAGGACTGGACAATGATATGAGAGTACAGGAGCTTCTTCTGAATGCATGATATAGAAATGGGAATAATCACAGTGTCTATGAATGCTTCCAGGCTGTTCTCTGGGCCCAGAAAGTCCTCGGTGCAGGAATTAACAATCCAAGTTTTCTCAGCACGACAATGTCCCTCAGTTCTCTCAATGTCAACCCATTCAGTGCACTGCTAAAAATACCTCCCTGTGCACAAAGCCAGCCTGCATGAAAGGCTGCCCTGCTTTGGAGAGGGAAGCATGGGAGCCGCCTGCCCTGATTGACCACTCCAAAAAAGCTTTCTGCAGGGAGCTGCTGGACTTTGTGAATGGATTAGCTGTGGCCACGCTCGGAGCCCTTTGTGCTCTGCCCGTGTGTGAGCAGGCAGGCACTGAGGGTTTATTGCTGCCAGCTCCCTTTAACTTGGGATGCAGCAAATGGCCACTTTTAATTTCGCTTTCCAGTCTGTTCTGATCAAGAATGTAAGAAGTTATGCTCATCTCGTCAGAGAGCTAGAGCAATGTGTGTGTCTTGGGAATAATCAAAGCTCCTGGCACCTGTCTGGGTAGGTCGTTAGTACAAAAAGAAACTTGGCAAATAAATTAATTGTCCAAATGCTCTTAGCTGATGTCTACATTTGTACAGCATTTGATCTGAGGCTAATAAAGGTCTGAATGAAGCAATGCTTGGCTTTGGAGAGCTTCCACTCTCACTTGCAGAGAAGATGCTGTGCTCTGCAGTGCAGCTGGAGGTTTCAGAGCACCGAGAGAGGGAGAGACCTGCAGTGCTGGGACACTGGCTCAACACTTGGGACAGAGCTGCAGCACACACTGGGACAGGGCACAGGAGGTGGAGGACACAGAGTGAAAGCAGAGCCGAGGAGGATGAAGTGGGGAACTAAGCAAGTGACATTGCAGGTGATAGTAGCCTTGATTAGCTTTTTTCTGTAGCCATCATCCTACTGGGAAGCTGTGGCAGCACTCCGAGGAGGCTGATGGAGTTTGGAAGTATCCTGGATGGAGCAGATCCCCCTGAAATTTGTGTTGAAGATTTTGCTATTTTTGGAAAGGCAACTAAGCTTCTCAAAATGGCAAATGTTTGAATGGGCCTTAATTTGACCATAATGTAAATTCTTCTTCTTTTTGAAGATAGGCCAAAGTTGGGATTGAGCAAGACAGATCAAAGTAAACTGGAGCTAAATGCAGCTGAGGGAAATGTGAAACTAATTTACAAAACCCCAAGTCGTTTTATGATCTGAACAAGAGAGATCAGTGCTGGAAACTGTAAAATGGTTCCTACATGGCAGAGCCAAGAGCATTGAGAGAAATGGTTCAGCAAATCACTTGCATGTGAGCCAGTCCAGGCAGTAAGTGGTTCATCTCATAACTTGCTGCTTTAAATGTGGAGCTGAGTTGGTCTTTGTGCTTTCATACTCCCTGTCTCTATTTAGTGACACTTTCACATTGCAGTTTTAAATGACTTTGTAATATTGTCTTCCTAAAGGACAATTACCTCTTCAGAGATTTGTGGTATTGTCATTATTCCTAAAGATAATCCTTATTTTCTAGCAGCTTGGATGGACCTGTTCCTAGTGATTTAGTGTTGTGACTTGACATGTTGGTGAAGTTTCCAGGCATCTTCCCACAACAGCCCATGGCCACAGCAGTGTCCCAGGAAGAACTGCTGGCACGAGGATAAAGGCAGAAGACAAAAGGGGAGAGCCCACTTATATCTTTTTTAAGATGCCCCTGGATCCCTGGCCGTCCCCAAGGCCAGGCTGGATGGGGCTTGGAGCCACCTGGGACACTGGATGAGCTTTGAGGTCCCTTCCCACCCCAACCACTGCAGGATTCTGTGATCACAGGCCTCTCTCACTGGCATTAGCCAGGTCCTGGATCACACAACTTCCATCAGGTCAGCCCTGAGCCACAGCAGTTGGAGCTGTACACGTGGGACAGCACAGACACGAGGGCAGCCTGTTGTGCACCAGCTGAGCCCACGGAGATGCCCTTCACAGCATCCATGCATGTTCTCCGTTCTGGGCAGGGCTTTGGACTATTCTAAACTCAGCAGACACATTCCAGATGCCACATTCTGGTAGGTGCTGGTGTCTGTCCTGCCCCAGGCACTGCTGCATCCTCTGGGGAACAACACCCAGGCGCTCTCTCCAAAACCCCAGCCAGGTTCTCAGCCAGAACAGGAGGAGTCTTTGATAGCTGAGATGCTGAACACGCTGATACCCAGCTGTGTTACCAGAAAGTGTTTTTTCTTCTTTAAACATCCTTTCAGAAAAGTTGATGAATTAAAATGCTTTTCGAATCACAGAAGGAACTGAATTTCCATCTCGTGCCTCCCTCTCACAAAAGAACCTGCACTCATTACAGGAGAAGCCAACGCTTGTCTGCCCGTGATGGATGTGTGCGAGTGAGGAGCCAAAGTTCCTTTTATTCTTGAGAGCCAAGTGCCACAGTCAGAGTTTCAACCTCTTAATCAATCACTGTCAGGCAGTGTCACAGTCCCCAAGTGCCACACTCAGCTCTGCACTGCCCTGTTACTCCCACTGCTGCTCCTGCTGCTAACGGGCTCTGCTTCCCAATCCCCTTCATCAGGGCTCTGGGTGGGAAAAAACACTCTGCTGAAAAGGCTTGCTGGGCTTTGAGACATCCAGAGGTCTGCTGGCTTCTCAGCTGGCTCCAGTGGGCAGGTGGCCAGGAAGGGAAAGCTTCTGCAAAGGGGACACTGTCAGTAAGGGTGAGAGACAACAGGGAAGGGAAGGGAAGGGAAGGGAAGGGAAGGGAAGGGAAGGGACTAGATTGGGCTGAAATACAGCACTGAGGGTGAATCTCTCAGTGTGGTGGTGTTCATGTCTCTGGAGTTACTGAAGGAGGCTGGGATGGGCACGGATGGCAGCAGCACTGCTCTGCTCTCGGAGCCCTGCTGGAGTGTCACGGGCAGGGCTCTCCCTGTCCTTCCCTTGCCCTTCGACAGGGCTCATCAGTGACCTTCAGCTTTATTGCAGTCTCTAACGTGAGGACTGAAGTGTAAATCAAGCCAAACAGATTGCTTTTGTTATTTAACTTCATGCTGCAGCCTCACTGCATTGCCCCCACCCCTACCCCCACCTTTCTCGTCCCTGACTGATTGCCCAGAGGAGTTAGGGAGAAGCATTGTTTAAAAACACGTAGCTTCCAGAAACAGGAAGGCAGTACAGGGCTCTTTTAAGGGCTTGTTACGTGTGGTCTAGAGTTTTTTTCTTTGGAGAATGTAAGTCTTAAAAAGCCCACAGTCGCAGTGAGAAAAAGCTAATGGTGGAAAAATAATTCTCTACCTGACAAAGCAGCATAGTTTTCTGCTCTGACAAAACCCTGAGGGATGCCATGAAAATCTGAGTCTCTTGCCTCCTAAACCAGAGTCTCTGGGAAAACCTTAACCTGCAGTTTTTGTAAGGTTGGCTGGGAGATGGAGGTTTCCACTCCCAATAACCCTTGTTTGGGTGCCAGCACCTCTTCCACCATCGTGCCCAGCAGACACAGATGCATTGGGAAGACCCTGCCTTCCTGCCCTCAGCCCCCGCTCTCAGCACTGCTGCCATGGTCAGAGAGGAGCTTAAAGATGCTCTGAGCAATTCCTGCCCTTCCTGCAGACAGCGACTGCAGACAGCGACTGGTCCCCCCTGCAGCCCCTCCTGGGTCTCCCCACTGCACAGGGGAGATGTGAGTGCCGTGTCCGAGCAGCCCCAGGGTCTCCCTGATGGACAGAAGAGGTGTGAGTGCCGTGTCCGAGCAGCCCCAGGGTCTCCCTGCTGCACAGAGATGTGAGTGCCGTGTCCGAGCAGCCCCAGGGGTCCCTGATGGACAGAGGTGTGAGTGCCGTGTCCGAGCAGCCCCAGGGTCTCCCTGATGGACAGAGGTGTGAGTGCCGTGTCCGAGCAGCCCCAGGGGCTCCCTGATGGACAGAGGTGTGAGTGCCGTGTCCGAGCAGCCCCAGGGTCTCCTTTATGCACAGAGGAGATGTGAGTGCCGTGTCCGAGCAGCCCCAGGGGCTCCCTGATGGACAGAGGAGATGTGAGTGCCGTGTCCGAGCAGCCCCAGGGGCTCCCTGATGGACAGAAGGGATGTGAGTGCCATGTCCGAGCAGCCCCGCGGAGGCTGAGCTCCCCAGCGTGCCCCATGAACGCTGAAATGCAGCTCTGCAGACCCCGGCCAGATGCTGTACGTGGGATGCTCATCACGGAATTCCTGCCCGCGGTCCTGTGCAGCTCTGCCGTGGTTCATGACCACCACCTAGTGCCCAGCTCTGCTGCTCTGCTGCTCTGCTGCCTGCACACAGGCACCGCACAGCCTCGCCCAGGCTGCCACGCTGCTCTGGGGCTTTGCAAGGTTCCCACTCTTTAGGAGGAAACTGCTTCGTTTTGCTGTATGTGACTGCAATGAACTGCAAAGAAGGAAAGAATTCAGTCCCCCCTGCAGCAGCAGTCAGATGTGACTACTATCAGTAGATCTGTATTTATCTCTGTAGAAATGTGCTCTGAATAATAATTCCATCACAACTGCTCTTTGTTCACAAACTGTTATTTCTGTGTTTATCAGCTCATAGCCATGTACAGAGGACATCAAACCTGTGAGTGTTACCACAGCAGAGATCATAACAACCAAACACACGCTGCAGGTTGTGCCTAGCACCACAAACCTCCCTGGAATGGCTGTGCAGGTGAAATCTCAATCCTCTGGTCTGGTGTGAGGTCCTTACCCCTCTGTGCATGTATTTCCTGCTGGACACTGCTTTTTTGTGACCCACTCAGCTCTTCCTGAGCTGGACTTTCCCTGCAGGGGAATCTCCCCAGGATGCAGAGTGCAGCATCTTTTCCAAACAAAAGTCAAACTGAACGTGTGTTGTGAAGAACAAGGGTGGGTTGAGATGCAGGCTCCCCTGAGACACGAGGAGGGACAAGGCACACTCATTTCTCTGCATGGATGAGGAGGAATTTCTATTATACTAGAGCCACCTAAATAATCTCATTGCTGACAGATGTTACTGAGAGGAGTTTGGTTCCCTTCACCCTGAGCAGTGCAGAACACAGCTCAGCACTCCCAGCTCTGCTTGAGGCAGGTTAATTGTGCCTTGGGATGTTGGCCAACCCATCTGATTAGTGAGTTACTTATTTATTCAACACTTATTTCCAAAAATCCCAGGCAGATTAAAATTTGGCAAACGCTAGGCTGCTGGAGTGAGTGATGCAGAGAATCACAAATGGAGCAAAATTAATCCAACTTCCTCTTGGAAACTTTGCAAATATTCATATTAAATCATGCTTGAACCACAATGAATATAAAGAGTGAATGTTCACCAAAACACTGTGCCCATTTACAACCTATGTTCCCTGTAAATCCAGAGTTTACAAGGTATGTAAATCCTACACAGGCCCACCTCCACAGTAAATCAAAAGGAGGAGAATTCGCTGCATGCCAGTAGCTACTTCATATTACTCTGCAGGATCCTCCAAGAGAATCTGCACTGTTGGGCAGGATGGAGAACCTGCCCAAAGGAAAAAAAAAATGAAGAAAATTTTCTGAAGAATGACCTCTCAGATTTCCATTTCTTTTGTAAACTTCTGTATTTGTACATTCTAATAACCTACAGCCTCTAGGGGTTCTTGTTTTTAAACATTTTAAGACCTCTGGGCTGTAAGCCAGGACATCAAGCTCCTACCTTAATTATTGTTTTAGTGTTAAAAATAAATAAATATGCCTGCATCAATGCTGAAAAAACACAGAATTCAAATGCTGAGGTGGCTTGGATCAGCCTGGGAAAATGTCCCCAGTTTTTGCAGAGTGTTCTTGCCTGCCAAGAATGTTATTATTAAATGTTATTTAAATACAGGACATGGTGGTTTGTCTTATGGAGATATGTGAGCAAACTGTACCCTTTAAATACAATAAACACCTATAAGCTTCTTGTGATTTGATTTGCTACTTTACAGCTGTGCACATCGAATTTAAGGTGTGTTTGCTCCCCGCAATGGCACTGCTCACCTCTCTTTCAGCTGCATGGACGAACACCTAGTTTTGTTCTGCTGCTGACAGAGTTTCACCTGCTGGCAGAACTGGGTCCCAGGGAATCCCTGCCAGCTGCATAATGCAAATACCCATTATGGATTTTAACGAGCCGTTCCATGCCCACATTAATCAGCTGTCTGGAAGTAGCATTGCTGCTGCCACCCATCGGTTCAGAGGAGATTCCAATCCTCAAATATCCTTACCCTGCAAGGATCATGTCCCTGATATACACTTTGCCAACATCACTAATGGGTGGTGTGAAAGGAGGGTCCTGTATGCTGGGGATAAATAAATCATCTGCCACATAAAGTAGTCTGGTTCAAACCCAGAATGTGCTTACAAAAGAACAAATAAGTTCATCAGCCACTTTCCAATATCAGATTTTCTAATCTCTAAGCCAGCCCTTGAACCTCTCCCTCTAATTGATTTTATTCTTCCTATGGTTGCATAATCATTTTTCAGCATTCCTTTCTGCCTTTAAATCACTTCGTTTTTAATTTTTTTTGCAAAGCGTCAGTTTCGTCCTCCTTTTTTCTCAAGAGGGTCAGTCAGTTTTCAGAAGTATAAAATAAATCATCTGTAAAAACAATACTACCAAGTTTGTGATAGATCCTGTTCAGGGGGAATACAACAAACCCATTCCCTCTGCTGGCAGTCCTGTTGCTGATGGCAGAGTGTGTTTTGTCACCCCCGTGAGCTGAGCTGCTGCGGTGGCTGTGGAGTCACAGAGTGCCAGTGAACCTGCCCTATCCCAGGTCCTGGCAGGGTGTGAGCTGTGCTGCTGGGCAGGTACAGGCACTAGAGCTCACTGAGCACCTTCCTTTGCGTGTTAGCTCAGAACCTGACCCACACCAGGCTTTCTGTGATCCACCACTGCCTGTGTTAGCTCAGAACCTGATCCACACCAGGCTTTCTGTGATCCACCACTGCCTGTGTTAGCTCAGAACCTGATCCACACCAGGCTTTCTGTGATCCACCACTGCCTCTTCTTTCAACAGCAGCCTCCTTTGAGCTTAGGAAGATCAGCCCAGCGCTGCCTGCTGAGCTCTGGCTGCAGGGTGGCTGCATCAGGGGTTAAATACAGCCCTGGCACTGCCCTCAGCCTGGGCACGGGAGCCTCCTGTCAGCTGGGAGCCCTCTCATTTCATTACTCAGCAAGCTGCTCAAATTGATTTCGGTTCTCCAGCTGTTAGCAAGGGGAAAATTACATTTTTTACAAGATTTCTGGCTTTCAGCAAATTAACTTGAAGCCAATCAGGATTCTTCAGGGAGGATAGGAAGGAGAACAATTAGCCAAGCCATAAAATTCTAACTTAGAAAAAGCTGCCAAACACAAGGCCAGTTCTCTCTTTGAAAGTTTTATATCAGGATAGTTCTACTTACGTAAATTATTGGTGCAAACAAATATAGAGAAGGTCTTGGCTCCCTTTCTGCAGCATGAATTTTAACATATTTTCTCCAGTTACTAGGAATATTTTGCTTTGAGTTCTTATTAGGTGAACATTCCTGTAACCACTCACAAAATCTCTTCCAGATGATGTCTTTGCCACTTGGGTTATTTCACTGCCATGAGGTACATCAAGTGCCACCTTATCCTTGTTTCCAATCCCAAAACATCCCAGGATTTTTCAGCATCTATTACTTTGCTTTCACTCCTTCCCCTGCCTCCTCTGCTCAGCAATACCTATCTTTATTTTTGCCCTGGAACTCTTTTCATTTCTCTTTTCCCCTTTGATTCTCCTTTGCTCCTCAGGGCACAGATGGATCGTTTAGTCTTGGCATCCTTCTGCAAGCTTCTTTCTGCACGTGTCCCCTTCCTCAGCTGCACTCTAGCAAAGAAGAAATCAAAAATAATTTCATCAGCATCCCTGATGTAAAGTACATCCATGGGGGGAAATGTGCCTAACCACATTTAAACAAGCAGAATAAATGGTTTATGCCTACAGCAGGAGGTGGCACAGGCCGGGGGAGGGAGGCAGCCTGCTCTGGGGAACCTGGGGCTGCAATTCCAGCCCGGGGAGGCAGCCTGGGGTTCCCTGGAGGGCAGCGCCCACCGCAGCCCGCGGGATGCTGTCGGGGTCGGGGTCGCCAGAGATGCTCCGGAGCCGCTCCGGGGTTGGGCAGGGCAGCAGAGCAAAGGGCGAGTACAGCAGGAGTACAGCAGGAATACAGGAGGAGTACAGCAGGAGTACAGCAGGAATACAGGAGGAGTACAGCAGGAGTACAGCAGGAATACAGGAGGAGTACAGCAGGAGTACAGCAGGAATACAGGAGGAGTACAGCAGGAGTACAGCAGGAATACAGGAGGAGTACAGCAGGAGTACAGCAGGAATACAGGAGGAGTACAGCAGGAGTACAGCAGGAATACAGGAGGAGTACAGCAGGAGTACAGCAGGAATACAGGAGGAGTACAGCAGGAGTACAGCAGGAATACAGGAGGAGTACAGCAGGAGTACAGCAGGAATACAGGAGGAGTACAGCAGGAGTACAGCAGGAATACAGGAGGAGTACAGCAGGAGTACAGCAGGAATACAGGAGGAGTACAGCAGGAGTACAGCAGGAATACAGGAGGAGTACAGCAGGAGTACAGCAGGAATACAGGAGGAGTACAGCAGGAGTACAGCAGGAATACAGGAGGAGTACAGCAGGAGTACAGCAGGAATACAGGAGGAGTACAGCAGGAGTACAGCAGGAATACAGGAGGAGTACAGCAGGAGTACAGCAGGAATACAGGAGGAGTACAGCAGGAGTACAGCAGGAATACAGGAGGAGTACAGCAGGAGTACAGCAGGAATACAGGAGGAGTACAGCAGGAGTACAGCAGGAATACAGGAGGAGTACAGCAGGAGTACAGCAGGAATACAGGAGGAGTACAGCAGGAGTACAGCAGGAATACAGGAGGAGTACAGCAGGAGTACAGCAGGAATACAGGAGGAGTACAGCAGGAGTACAGCAGGAATACAGGAGGAGTACAGCAGGAGTACAGCAGGAATACAGGAGGAGTACAGCAGGAGTACAGCAGGAATACAGGAGGAGTACAGCAGGAGTACAGCAGGAATACAGGAGGAGTACAGCAGGAGTACAGCAGGAATACAGGAGGAGTACAGCAGGAGTACAGCAGGAATACAGGAGGAGTACAGCAGGAGTACAGTAGGAGTACAGCAGGAGTAGGCACAGCGAGGCCGCGGGGAAGCGCCGCTCTCCGTCCCCATTCCGCGGGGCAGGAAATTCCCCAAAAACGGCAAAATTCGGGCTCGGCTTTGTGCGCATCGCGGGCGGCATCTGGTGGCTGCTCGAGGTATTGCACGCGCGGCGCCGCCGCTCCCCATCCCCGCGACATCCCCGCGACATCCCCGCGACATCCCCGCGACATCCCCGCGACATCCCCGCGACATCCCCGCGACATCCCCGCGACATCCGCTCGTCCTTGCGGGGCTTTCCCGGGAATTCCCGTCCCCAGTGTGACACGGGGTGTCCCCGCAGTGCAGGGCACTGTGTGTCCCCAGTGTGACACGGGGGTGTCCCCTGCTCAGCTCGGGGTGTCCCCAGTGTGACACGGGGGTGTCCCCGCAGTGCAGGGCACTCTGTGTCCCCAGTGTGACACGGGGGTGTCCCCTGCTCGGCTCGGGGTGTCCCCAGTGTGACACGGGGGTGTCCCCTGCTCGGCACGGGGTGTCCCCCTCAGCGCGGGGGTTTCCCTGCATGGAGGACACTGTGTGTCCCTCACTGTGATGTGCTGGGTCCCCTCCTCAGCGTGGGGTGTCCCAGGGCTCGTGGAGCTGCTGCCACATCACCCTGGCTTGGGCTCCTGGTGTCCCTCGAGTGCTCCCCCACCTCAGCCACCTTTCAGGGCTCCAGTGCTGACTGCAGCCGGTGTAAATGTAGGATGAACCAGTCTGGCCACAGAGATGGAATATTCCTGCTACTCAGAGGAACGTGGCCACGTGGCCACACAGGTCTTGTCAGAATTGGGCTGTAATCTGGTGTTTTCCGTGCTGAGAGGCCACGTGTGTAATTGCTTCATCCTTTTCCTTGGAACAGACATGTGCCAAGTACACTGCTGACCCTAGCACATAATTTTTTTTTTTTCACTAACAAATGAAAATAGTGAGGGGAAAAAGGAGGTATTTCTAAAGGAAACTTTCACTATAAACTTTAAAAATGAAATCCGCTGATTGGGGATAACTGATGCGTCCTGCTTCCTTCGAGCTTCACCTCGTGTTACGCACAAGATGTGACCCACGAGCAGGCACCTCCAGGACAAGGCAGATTACATCTGCTCACGTCAGAGGCTCCAGGAGTCGCTGGGAGCCAGGCTAACCCCAGCACACAGCCTGGACGTGCCCAATCCTTCGGCGTTTGTGCCATAGCCACTGGCCCAGCTCCGTGCCAAGTGAGAAAATGTGTGAGTTTGAAATGCTGCAGGCTCAGAGCTGCCAGTGCAGAGTGTCTGTCTGGCAGGAACAGCACAAATGGATCTCCCTGGTGCTGCTTGGGTCGTTAATGCTGCTCATCAGGAGCAGCAAACTGACCTGGGACAGGGGCTGGGCTCTGCTCTGGCTGCCAGTGCCCCCCTGGCAGTGCCTCCCTTCCCTGCCAGGCCTTATCTCACGGTGGTGTTGTGGAGCCTGGGCTGGAGGGGCTGAGCGGGGACAGCTCCAAGGCTCCTCAGGCCTCATTTCTCTGCATCTTTGGGGGAAGCAGAACTGGACCTGCTTCAAACCTCTTTATTCCCAGTATGCCCAGCAGGGCAACAATTTCAGTTGTGTGGGCCAAGATAAAGAACCACTTCCAGCATGGTGGAGCCCACCCAAAGAACACCCATTTCTTGTCATTTTTGTCATCAGAGGGTTCAGCAGCTCTGGTGAGAAGCCTGGAGGGGAAAAGCAGTGACTCAGGTGGGCCAGTGCCAGGCTGCTCAGGTTGGACTAGTCACAGGTGCAGTGCAGGTGAAAGACCAGAGGGAAGCCCTGGCTCACCTGTCCAGGTTGGACTAGTCACAGGTGCAGTGTAGGTGGAAGACCAGAGGGAAGCCCTGGCTCACCTGTCCAGGTTGGACTAGTCACAAGTGCAGTGCAGGTGAAAGACCAGAGGGAAGCCCTGGCTCACCTGCTGCCAGCAGCTCTCACTCTCTCAGCTGGAAAACCTCACTTTGTCAAAATATTATTGTCTTCTTGCCTTTTGCCACGGTGAGTGTTCCAGGACTTATTACATAAGGGAAATGGTTATCTCAGTGGATAAATGCAAGCTGAGTACACAAGGAACAAAATTCTAGACAAATATGGAACCAAATATTTATATGATGTGTAGGAACCATAGATACCATATCATATAGATACCATACATATCCTGTGGTATAGAGCACCATCATTGAACTTGTGTGTGCAGGAGAAAGGCAGATCTTGGAGGCTGGAGAACCAAGGGAGTGAGTCTTTCCAGCTGTCTGTGAAAAAGGGAAGGTGAGGAATGTACACCATCGAGGTCAGCTTGCTTTGTCACGTTTCCCAAGGTGATGCTCAGAGAATTAAGGCCACTCATTTTTGGAGGAATCTACCCTCCCCCAGTGGCTGTGCTGTCATCCAGGAAAGCTCAGCTCTCAAGAAGGCTTTAAGCAATTTACAAAATCCATCATGCACTACGAGCAGCAAACACAGCTCTTCCTGCAGGTAAAAGATTCAGGATCCAAGAGGTAAAATGAAATCAGACTGGAAGAGTTTTCAAAGTGTTTGTATGAGGCTGGGAGATAAAAACAGAGTAGTCAATCATGGACCTTAAATGACTTTGAGCAGCCCTCAGCAGCCATGGCAGTGGGGTTTGGGTTCCCATGGCAGTGTCCAAGTGCTCCAGAGCCTTTCAGTCAATGACAATTTAGCTCCACCTCCATGAACCCTGCACCCAGCTGTGCTGGTGTGATAGTGTGATAGTGTGATAGTGTGATAATGTGATAATGTGATAGTGTGAGTGCTCCACATTCAGAGCTGGTTAAGGAGCAGCCATGAGCTCCTGGAGGATGCTCCTGGGAGAGAGGATCCCTGGAGAGGAGAAGTCTTTGGGTTGATCTAATTGTGGCCTTCCAGTAGCTGAAGGGAGCCTGCAAGAAAGATGGACAGACACTTTTTCCATGGGTGTGGAGTGACAGGACAAGGGGGAATGGCTTCAAACTGATGGAAAATAGGTTCAGGTCAGATATCAGGAAGAGATTGTTCCCTGGGAGGGAGGGCAGGCCCTGGCACAGGGTGCCCAGAGCAGCTGTGGCTGCCCCTGGATCCCTGGCAGTGCCCAAGGCCAGGCTGGACACTGGGGCTGGGAGCAGCCTGGGACAGTGGGAGGTGTCCCTGCCATGGCAGGGGTGGCACTGGGTGGGCTCTGAGGTCCCTCCATCCCAAACCAGTCTGTGTTTCTGTGATTCTGTGGAGTGCAGGTGTGTTCAGAGCAGGAGATTTGCATGGACACAGCACTCAGACACTTTGCTGACCTCACTCAGATCAGTACCAATTTTTATTTCTATTTGAAGATCATATCCAATGCCTAAAGATTTTAATTTCCTTACTGTACTCCAAGCCACCATTCTGTGTGGCCACGCTCTTATTTTAGGATCTCTGCTCATTATGGAACAAGAATAACACTCTGACATTATCTTTAAAAGCAAATTCTCTGTGCCTGTGAAAAGCAGTTCACAGGAAACTCCCCAAGTGAAGTCACCTACTATTTACATGCTGTATGTTGGTTACACACAAACACAGGGAATTTACACATGGATAATGTGTCCAGAGAATATCTCTCATTCTCTGCAGGCCTGCTGATGAGTATGACCTCTGATCATAATTAATTTTCCAGGAGGACTTGAACCTGCTATTTAACCCACCTAAGTAATTTCTCATTCTTCCCGAGGCACGTCATTAGAAGACTTCCTTCTTAATTATAAATATAGGAAAGGGTGTGAAAAGGACTTGGACATTGATATATATATGGGATTGTATGTTCCATTCAGGATCATTGTCTTTTCTATCATTAAAAATAAATCATAGCTACTTGTAAACAATTAATTCAATTTCCTTTATTACAGCATAATTTAATTTCTCTTTGCCATGCATTTCCATAACATTATTGTTTTATTCTCTCTTCGTAATGCTGAATGAAGAGATGCTTCCACCCTCCCCTCAAGGTCTCCTTCTGTTTTCTCTCAGTGGCAGTAACACACCACAGACCATCCTGGTGTAAGCAGGAGCACGAGAGGGCTGGGCCACCTCTGCTTTTCAAAATGTCTTTTAAAATTATTATAAGACTAACCTTCACCCTTCCCTTTCTTGTCCATGAACTCAGATTCCAAGCAGTTGCCCATGGGTTACCACTGGCTCTGTGTGTGGGCAGGAGGGCACATCCCACCTGCATTGATGTTTGCACCAGAGTTACCTGTTCAAGCTGCAGAGTTTTCCGAGAAAACTCATGTCTGAGGAATTCCTCTGTTGCACTGAAGGGAGGGAAATAAAATGAAACCTCTGTGTTCAGCTCCATCAGGGGATGTAAACTTCTCCCAGTGAAAAAAAGGGTCTGGCTTCATGGATCCAGGGAGTCAAAGGAACCCTCTTCCATCTGTCCATCTGTCCATCTGCACCCCAAATCTTTCTCTGATGTCCCTGCCTCGACAGCTCCTCTCAGGCAGCCACAGCCCAAACCCTCCATTCTGGATGTGCTTATTTGCTTAGGAATTCTCTTCATTGCAGGCAGGCTGAGAGTGTCGAGCATATCTTGGCCTGGTTGTGTCCCTGAGCCATTGTCCTCTGTCCCCTCCAGGCTCTGGGGCTTCCTGGGGAGCCTTCTCCATGGCTGGGCTGCCCTGGAGAGCCCAAGGGTACAAGGCACAGAAACACTCAGGAAGCAAGAGGAAAATGCCACTGGGAAACAACAGGAGCCAGCTGCCCATGGGGAAGCTGGGCTAGTGTCACTGGGATGGTGCCCAAACCCTTCCCTCAACCACGAGGGCACAGACCTGCCTGGGGACAGCAGCAGCTGCTCCTGAGAGCAGCATGAGTCTGGCAGCACAGGTGGGTCCCGTGTGTCTGCAGGGCCAGATCTCAGGTGAGGGCAGCTCCTCCTTTTTGCCCAAAGGCACACATTTCTGCTGCTGAGGAAATGTTCCTTTGGAAGGGCCCAGACTGCTGCCTGCTCTTGTGAGTGGCTGTTGTGAGCTGCAAGAGCAGCCCCAGCCCTCCCAGCTGATTGCCAAGGACAGGAAGGGAGTTTTCTTGCAGATGTGGGACCCTACCACAGGCTGGTTTCCTTCCTCTGAGCTGCAGCTCTGCTCCCCTCACTCACCCATACCTGTCCCTCCAGGCACCCTGAGTGTGAGCAGTGATCCCTGCCCCTGGGAATGAGTGCAGGGCTGTGCTGCAGAGCTCCTGAGCTGTCTGTGCACATTCTGTGCCCCACCAGGCTGGGCTGTGCCCTCTCCTGAGCACACAGACAGGGATGAGCTGCAGCACTGGGCATTCCTCAGGAGCTCTGCAGCCAGGATGTGTCCCTGGGACCCAGGGAAGAGACTCCCTGACTGGAGGTGTGGATGCATCATCTCACTCTGTGAGACAAGACTGCAGGCACTTGGGGTGATGCTCAGCCAGAAATAATCTAATATTTGAAAGCACGAGGGACACCTTTAAATTCCTTATTTAAAAGAAAAAGACAGAGAAGCCCAGAACAAGTTCCCTTCCACCCCCAAGAATGGCTTCCCTTTGATTCCAGAATAGAAAATATTGCATCTTTCAGATGGGTAACGAGGACTGCTGAATCCTCTGATATTGGTTCCTATCTCCCACACCATGGCTGTGTACACCACAGGGAATGGCCACAATCCCACCCAGGAGCTTTTTGCAAGGAGCATTTTCCGCGTGCCCCTCACAGCCTGGGCAGGGGCACCGAGGGTGTCAGTGCTTCCTGAACGTGAGCGAGGGGAGAAGAGGTCAGAGAGGCAGGAAAGAGGAGATTTATGGTTCTGAAGAGACACGAGGAGCCACCCACGGCTCTTACCCAATCCTCTTCTGCTGAGGGCGAGTGATACCTCCTGGCATTTATTAATCCCCCAGCCCCTGGTAACGTCACTGCTGCAGCCAGCAGCCAGGCTCTGGGTGCCTCCCACCCGCAGGAAAACGCTAATCTCCCCTCTGCCTTCTCCTCCCAAGGCCACAGTCAATGTCTCTCCGGGGTTCAGCTGCCAAAGGATGTTCCTGCAGCTCTGCTCCCGCCCTGAAACGTTTTTGTCTGTTAGCTAAATATAACACGGGCAGTAATTCCACTGACACGAGGCACATGGGTGTCGTTTTTCTTTTCAGAGTCTCTGCTTGGGATCCTGGATGATAATCTGCCCTCAAAAAAGAGACATTTTCCCAGGTATGTGTCTGGATGCCACGCTGCACTGCGCTGTTATGGGTGTGTAAATCAATGATTCAAACTGTGACAGTCTAAATGTTCAAATGACTGATGCAGGTCTAGACAGCACCAGAGAGGAATACCTAGAAATTAACACATCTAAAGAAATCAGATCAATTCACATGGAATTGTTGGGTGCATCACTGCATTGATTTTAGTAACAGGTGCCAATATTTGTTCACAAAAATGAAATAAACTTTTTGCTGAGTGTCGTCGGTGGAGTTTTGAACATCAATTTGGTAACTGTGCATGCACAGTTTGAGTTTTTGTTTTCAAAGCTACAGATGGCACAAAACAACAGTTGTGTCTAGTGCAACATGGGACCAGATAAAGGCAGCTAAAGGTGGCACCCTGGCTGCTCCCCAGCCTCTTCTTAGGTACTTTACATTGAAGCTCACCAAGATTTGTTGATGGGAAACTGTTGAATTCTCCTTCGCCCACCAGGTCACAGGCACTCAGCTCCGTGGGCACAAAGAAGGGACAGGGCCAGGTTCACCCAAGGAAGGTGCAGCTCCAGAAGTCTTTCCCCAGTTGTGCTCTGGCCCCGCTCCAGCCTGAGCAGTATCTGGCAGGTTTCCTCCCTGTGAGCAGCAGATAGGCTGAGGGTGCCCTGTGCCTCAATCAGCTGGGGACAGCCAGCACGGTGCTGCCCTTCCCTCCCTGAGCGCTTCCTGGGATTGATTCCCAGGCCTCTTCATGCCTGGGACTGCTGAGATTTGACAAATTATTTGCTTCCCCCAACAGCTTTATCAGCAGAGCTGTCCTGGGCTGACTGAGGGCCAAGCTGTAATCCCAGTGATGGGAAATGGACCAGAGACATTCTGATGGGATGGGTGAGAAGATTCACTAATGAACTAGGAGACAACAATCAGGGCAGGACCTGGCACTGGCAGAGTAGTTATGGTTAGTGAAATCTGCACAGATTCGAGGTTTTTAACATTATATTCAAAAATTCACTGTTCTAATTGTCTGGAGGAACTAATATTAAAGATTAGCACAGCTTTTTGGAAGTTTGCCCTAATAAAAACAATAATGAAGATTGTTATTATTATCAATCATTAAAACTTCTCTGAGATGCCTCCAATCTTCCTCTCCATGTCCACTTGTGGTAAATGAAGGGAATAATTTTACAGGTGGTGTTACAGGTGGCACTGGATGGGATGGGTTTGGGCTCTGGATGGGTTTGGTTTGGGCACTGAATCAGTTTGTATTGGGTACTGGATCAGTTTGGTTTGGGCTCTGGATGGGTTTGGTTTGGGCACAGGATGGGTTGGGTTTGGGCACTGGATGGGTTTGGTTTGGGCACAGGATGGGTTTGTTTTGGGCACAGGATGGGTTTGGTTTGGGCACTAGGACAGACCATGTGGATGTGGAGGGTGTCAAACACCCCCTGGTCAGCAGAGGAGCAGTTCCCATCCACATCCTGGGTGCTGCTGTGGCTGAATTCTGCTATTGCAGTTTTGGCTCACGGCTCTGGGTGCTGTGAGCAATGAGCTCATCAGCTCCCAGTGGAAGAAACTCCTTTCCACACCCACTATTCTGCAGAATAAAATGAGTATTCTCCTAGGCTTTGTCAGAGTGAAACAAAGGCCCTGTACAACTGGTGTAGAAATAATAACCATTCACGTCCTTGCTGGGCGTGAGGGAATCATGCAGGATTTTTAACTCTCATCTGGGCAGGTGAAATGCCCACATGGCAAGGACAAACTGACACAGACAGCTTCCTTTGCATGTGCTATCTTTTAATCTGAAGGAAGTGTGTGTTTTGAGAGTTAGAGATTTCCTGCTGTCATAAAGGCTTGAAAACGTGATTTAGAGGTTAAAAAAATGCCTTAAATCACCAAAGTTTAGTATTTAGAAACCAAATCACCCTCACAGGAAAATGAGGGTGGGGAGGCCCTGGCACAGGTGCCCAGAGGAGCTGTGGCTTCTCTGGAAGTGTCCAAGATCCCTGGAAGTGCCCAAGGGATACCTTTCCCTGATATCCACCCTAACCCTCCCCTAACACAGCTACGTGCCCTGACCCAGCCTCCTGCCATTCATCTCCAAAATAATAAAGAAAGATCCAATTAAAATCTGTCTTCCATGAGAAGCTTTGAAAATTATACTTGAAAAGTGATTTTGCTTCTTAATGAGTCTAATCGTGTGTTGAGAAGCATTTATCTCAGGAATTCTGTTTTATTAACAGTTTATTACTTCATCAGACAAAAAAAAACCCCAAGACCCAAACCTTAATTTGTTCAATTTCTGCGAATACAGTAATTTCAGCAAGTGACCTGTCCTGTTTTTGTACTGCAGCCAGTGAGAGGAACAGGCTGGGATGTTTTGGTTGGTGCTTTTCTCCAGCTCTGCCTTGACCCATCCTCCAGTTAACCCCGAGTGGAGCCACTGGAGGGCAGGATAGAAGCAAAGGAAAGCTCCTTCCAAACCGGGACTCTACCTGGAGCACAGATTGGTGTGTGCAGGACACTGATCTCCAGTATCCTGCAGCCCCACTTCCACTCGTTGTCATTAAGGCCTTACACAGTGAAATCCTGGCACAGATAATTAGAGGGGAAGTCCATTTGTTCTGAATAAGAGTCAAAAGTTTTTATTTAGCGATTTTTTTCCCCCCTAAGCCTGATGAATAATCCTCCTTAAGCACTCAGGTTGTAGCACAGAATCCTGGAAGGGTTTGGTTGGAAGGGACCTCCAAAGATGATCTCGTTCCAGCCCCCCAGCCTGGGCAGGGATGGCACACAGCAGCTCAGGGACACTGCAAACCCTGCAGCAGAGGAAACACCCCCAGATTTATCACCCAGAAGCATCCCTTGGGCACAGCATAGGCACAGGTGGGCTCAGGGAGAGTCAGGCTTGCTCTGACTTCTGGCAGCTTTGTAAGACCTTGCCTAATTTATTTCCAGGCAGTGTTTAACACAGGCAGGTTCAGGTGTGTGCAGTGAGCTGTTTCCCACCCCCTGTGCTGGGTGGCCCAGGCTCTCCCCTGGGATGCTCCTGCTGCTTTGCCCCTTGGACCTGGGGCTCAGTGCAGCTCAGGGGCAGAGTGGTGGCACCGAGGGCAGCCCCAGGCAAAAGGCATCTCCCGTGTGCCCTGCCTGGCCCTGCTCCCCTCCAGACAGAAATGCTCCTCTGGGTCTGCCTCGCCAGGGAATCCGCAGGCAGATGCCAGCCAAGAGGAGAAGCTGATGAAATGTTTGATAAGCGAACGTTTGATAACAGATGGGCTGCAGGGAGAGCCCAGCTGCTCCTGGCTGTCCCAGGGCTGCTCCCAGAGCTGTCCCCAGGCACAGGCAGGGAGCACAGGGAGCAGCACACATTCCTCATTTGCCCTTTCCCTGTGCTGGCAGCTTTGGGTTTTGTCTTTCCTCTCGGACACGGCGAGTGTGTTTTTGTCAGCCTGCTGATTCTGGAAACCCTGCTCCCATTCTTAGCAACCTGCCTGCTTCTTACAAATTAAGAATACCAAGGGAATATAACAATGTGTTTTCCTTGTGGTGAAGACAGCATTTAAAGTACAGAACAGCTATTAAAGACAGTAAAAAATGCAATTTTGATGTTTTCCAATTTTTATTATGGTAGACAGGTAGTTTCATGTTAGAGATAAGCCTATCTGTAAGTGAAATAATTACTCTTTAATTAAGATAATTATAAAAACAGGAATGTAAATACTCAAGGTATAGTATGCCTCAACATTTTTCCTTTCACATTATCCACAACTTATCTTGCATACCTAAACCCTGTTTTTACTTGATGATTACAACAGCATATGCTCCAAACTGAAAACAGAGCAAGCAATTAAACTGTATGTAGACTGTTAAGTTTAATAGCTGAGAAAGACTTTTTGTTGTCATTCTCCTAATTTCTTCAATCTTTATCTTTTTGTCTTATTTTCTGAGGAACTGGTGGGATTCTCCCAGCAGCTCTCTGATGCTGGGTTTATTTCCAGCTGGATTGGGTCAGGGGGCAATGCCTTCTGAGTTCTGTCAAGGTTCACAGAGACCCCTGGACAAAGGGAAGAGATCTCCCCAGTGCTGGAAGAGGCAGTGGCAGAGGGTGAGCTCTTATTAGAGAAACAGGTGAGAAATGTTCTGAGTGCCCCAGCTGCAGGAACATTGTGTAGTTTGAGACCACGGAGGCACCAACCATGAGCCAGCACCCAGGGGCAAATCCAACTGCAGCATCTGCTCTGGTATTTCATCTGTTCTGGGAAGCCACAGCAAAACACAAATCTCCTGTGTGTCCTCTCCACAGAAAAATCCACGGAACACAAAAATGCAGCAGCAGATTTGTCACACCATTCTATTCTGACCAAAGACAAACAAAGGCAATAAGCAGCTCTTTGCAGTCATTATTTCTAGGCTCCTTTCTGTTCACTCCACAGTAGTGAACAAAACTTATTAGAGAATGATGGCAGTTTGGTGATTTTATTTCATTCGTGTCTGTAATTAAAAAAAAAAGGGAGATCATGCATCTGGAGTCAATGGTCTAGAGAAATACTCCTGTGCCCTGCTGCTATCTTGTCTCCTTAGGGAAGGTCCTTTCTCTGCTGTGTCTGTGCTGCAGGCAGTCCCATGCTGTCTCTCTTTGGCTCTCCCAGTGCTGTTCCCTGGCAGTAATGATGATTTTTGTGAGCCAGTTGTTTAATTGTCCTTGTCCCCCTGTGCTCAGGTGTGTATGACACTGCAGAATCTGACGTGGGGGATCACTGCCCACAGAGCTCTGATTTCTGGCACGGTGTCTGAGGTGCTGTAGGAGAGCATTCCCAAGCCCTTGGGAGCTGAGTTGCTCATGGATGAGGTTCCTTTATCCCAGTGTGTCTCTGAGCTCTGCCTGTGCTTGTGTCACACGAGTACAGTGCTCGGGTGCCAGCACCTCTGTTGTGCACAGGGCTGTAGGAAATCCTGTGTCTCCCATGCAAATGAAGCTCTTGGGCTCCAAGGAAAGTGAAATGTCCTAAAGACACCCAAGGAAGGGGAAAACAAAACCAAAAGCAGCACCTGGATCACTTTGCTGCGCCTCAGCTGTTATGGGACAGCAGTGGCTGTTTGCTGTGGGGTCAGAACAGCCTCGGGGGCTTGTAAGGCACCACATGAACCTGGGGAGGATGCTGAGTGCCCTCAGTGCCCACTGGAAAGGGAGACTGCATCCAACCAGGTGGAGATAAGAGCTCTCAATACCTGAAACATCCACAGTTGTCTGATGGCTTGTTCAGGCTGGGGAACTCAGGGTTGGGTCACGATCAAAACGTGAATTCTGTGAGCAGAACTGCCACCTGTACAGAATGAGCACTTTTAAACCACTGAGGCAGAGAATCCATGGGGCATTTATTGCACTTTAACAAGAGTAAAAGGTGTGTCCAAAGCCACTAATTCAATATCACACAACTTACTTCCCTGTTTGGTCTCTAGGAGCTCAGTCCCACTGGGAAGGGCACTCAAGTTCTGTGAGAGGGAAATGCCAACCTCCAGTTCTGCACAGCTTGGAGGGCAACTCAAGCCTGCCAGACAAGCACTGACCTCAAGGTCTCACTTCCAGCACAGATGGAACAATAACTTTGGCCACTCTGCACAGGTTAGAGATGCAGTCCCTGATACCTGCAAATAAAAGTGTCTCTGATGGATGATGCAAGGGCCCAGTGAAGAATTATGATGTCCTTTCTTGGAAAACAAGGACCCGAAGTTGAATCAAGTGCACGTGGTGCCAGGTCTGTGTGCAGCAGCAGGTCAGAGGCAGTGCATGGCACTTGGGGTGGCATCACAGCAGTAAAGGCTTCCCCTGGCTCCAGGGCTGCTTGGGTTAACCTTCAGGATTACCTTAACTCTTCTGGTTATTGATATGTTTAATGGAAAATAAAATTTATAAATGTTTCTTTAGGAAACCATTCCAGGACTACACTTGGTTGCAGACAAAATGAGGAAATATTCCACATCCCCAGAGGGTCTGGCTCTAGGAAGGTCCCAGTCTGATTACTGCTGCCCTGAGGGTAGAATGTTCTTGAACAAGTTGTGATGATGAATCCAAAATCATTCTCTGAGGCTTCTGGAGGCTCCTAACTTACTAATTTAATAAGGAAGATGACCAGGTGCCCCTTCATTAGGAGAGTCTCTGGACTCCACACCAAGGAAACTGCACTGGAGCAGAGTGCCCACCCTGGCTTTGCAAAGAGAAAGAAAGGACTCATGGAATCTGGGGTGAGGGGGTGAGCTGGAGCTGCTCCTGGCCCAGGAGGGACTCGTCCCCACCGTGTGTCAGTGCCCTGCTGCTGCTGCTGCTGCTGCTGCTGCCTTCGCTCTCTGACACGCATGGAATGCCCTGGCTTGTCAGCACGTGCCCCAGCAGGAAAGGAGGAAGGGGGAATCTTTTCCAGATCAAGATAATCCTCACAAATTTCAGGGGCAGGACTCCTGAAAACCAAGTGCTGGGGCAAAACGATAACCTAATCGTTTTCTGGAAGTTTAAATCAGAGGAGAGGATCTGCCTGCAAAGCTGTGAACAGCTCTGCACCCTCCTGGCCTGAACACCCAGGCACACAAAGGAGGCATCTGTAACAGCAGACAGCAGCTCAGAATGACTCCAGATTGGTAATGAGCACCAATTTTTAAATTTTAAAGGAAGTTGAGTGGGTTCTCTAAGGTGTCCAAGTTGTTTTCCTCCATATGCTTTAATTTTCTTGTTTGTAAATTGGGATCCATACAAATCTCCTTTATGAAGCTGTTACCCACAGTTGTCAGCAATTGTCACATCCAGCAGAACAAAACACCCATTGCTAATTTCTATCAAACCTCTCCATGTCCCATTTGTGGGGCACTGCTTTGCCATTGTCACTTCTGCAGTAGCACAGGAGATGAGAGTCAGATCTCACCCTACATGGGCAAAAACTCCTTGGGCCAGGAAACGCTGGGAGCTGATAAAGCCGAGGAAATGCTTCGAGTTTCCTTATCAGAGGAGTGGCATTGCCTTTGTCTGTCTGAGCAGGGTGGGGCCCTGCTAATGCCAGAGTGTCTGGGAGCCTGGAGGGAAGACAGAGGAGTTCAGGTATGGCAGGAGGGGTGGCAGAGTTCAGGTATCTCAGGGGGGATGGCAGAGTTCAGGTATGGCAGGAGGGATGGCAGAGTTCAGGTATGGCAGGAGGGATGGCAGAGTTCAGGTATCTCAGGAGGGGTGGCAGAGTTCAGGTATCTCAGGGGGGATGGCAGAGTTCAGGTATGGCAGGAGGGATGGCAGAGTTCAGGTATCTCAGGGGGGATGGCAGAGTTCAGGTATCTCAGGAGGGGTGGCAGAGTTCAGGTATCTCAGGGGGGATGGCAGAGTTCAGGTATGGCAGGAGGGATGGCACAAAGGAAACCACAGGAAGTTCCCAGTGGGACAACACTCACAAAGTGGTTTCAGTGCCTTGGGCTTTTGTGAAGGTCTCTTGCACCTTGAGGGGAGTTCAAGGTCACTTTTATATAAGCACTGGCCAGTCAAGCCTTAGCTAACCCCACTAAAGTAATGCAGAAGTGATTAAAAGTCTCCATTGTCCATCTTTCTGCCTCTTCCACTTTGCTGCTGAGGACATTTCTATCTCTCTTGGATAATTAGTCTTGAATTTTGTTGTTTCAAAATACCCTTTTGTTAAGTTTTTATTTGATAAAAAAAAATACTGGGAATTCTTTTACTGTTTCAATGTCTGTCATGTGTTACTCCAGTAAATAAGTTTTAAAAAATCAAATATTGATTTATATGTTTGGCTTCCCTTTGTTCTATACAAGAGCAATGATTTCACTTAGCTATTATGATGGATAAAACTTCAGAGATAATTAAATACATTAAATCCCTAAGGGAAGACTTACTTCAGGTCTGAACTATTCAGACTTAAAAGCATTTGGAGAGTGTTAAAGCCACTATCATGTCAATATTAGAACACCCAGCAGACCTCAGTGAGCAGATGCAGTGTGAGGAACTGTTGTGTGTTTGGGGCATTTTCCTGTGCTCCAACAAAACCAGCAGCACTGCTGTGTGTTCTGTGTGCACCTTTAAGGAACCCACAGCAGCTGGCTGAGGGCTGGGGCTTTATTCCCTTTCTGAGGTGGTGCCCAGCTCTCTGGGGGCTGAGAGCTTTGCCTGCCCCTGGCACTGGGGCTGCCAGGGTTGGCACTGCTGGGCTAGGGCTAACCCTCTGGATGTGTCTGTTTGTCCCTGCCTTGCTTTTTCCCAAACATTCCTTTTCCTGGGCAAGAACAGGAGCAGTGTTTGACTTTGCCCTCCTGTTGGATGTGTTCCCCACCCCTGGAAGTGTCCCAGGCCAGGCTGGACGGGGCTTGGAGCAGCCTGGGACAGAGGAAGGGGGGGAAGGGGATGAGCTTTCATGTCCCTCCCAACCAACCCAAAGCACTCCAGGATTCTCTGATAACGAGTTAATACTTCAAGACTTAGATATTCAGGGTTATTAGCAGGGCATTAATTAGCAGTGTACTTAGCACACGACTGCAGAGGGCATCGGGGATCTCCTGCCTCTTCCACGTTCGTTCTGGATTGATTTAGGGCTTGCTGTTCACACTGATGCAGTTGTCAGCTGTTGTCACCTGAGCTCGTCAGGAGCCACTGAGCCAAGGAATCCTAACCAGGGAACGCTAGGAAATCATTTCCTGTAGTGAGTTGCACTATGTATTCTTTTTAAGTCAACACATGAGTTTTTACATTCCTTTAGATGCAAAAATGTATTTTTCAACTTAAGCTGAAAAATTAGAATAAGAGGAAAAAACACGAAATTTCCTGAAAAGGGCAAAAACTCCTACACATAAAATATTAACATTCCACAGGAAAATCGATTATACTTTGGAGCTGCAATAGAGAAGGTGGGAGAGGGGGAAGTGCCCCCTGGGTCAGGATTATTGCCCTGCAGCAGTGCCAGGCCCCAGGGCTCTCGCTGGGTTTGGGTTCCTGCCAGCAGAGCCACATCCAGCCCTGGGTCAGTCCCTGCCCAATTTCTCCAGGCTCTGCTGGTCCCTGCAGGACCAAGCCCAGGTTTGGCTCCAGGCTGGGATGGGCACAGGCTGCCATCCCACCTGGGGCTGGCTCTGGGGACACTTCTGGGCACACATTTTGGGCCAGGGGAGCTGAACCCACACATTTGGAGCTCCTAACATCTGATTTTGCATCTGAGCAAAGGCAGGGAACAGCACAGGAGGGCAGTGGTGTGCTGGTCCTTCCATTTATTTTTTTTTTTGTCTAAGGTGAACAGAGAGACTAAACCTAAAACAAACCCAAAGAAATAGAAAAATAAGATTGCAAAAGCTTTTATTTTACAAGCAAAGCAAGTGCTCATGCTGATGACACTGGTCCAGGAGGACCCAACCTATTTCATCTCTCTTTTGACAGCCAGAGGTCTGAGCTGACCATTAACCCTTGCAGGGCTGTGGGGCAGTGCCAGCCCGTGCCAGCAGCCAGGGCAATCCTCACAGACACCAGCAGCACAGCCTGCAGGGAGGGCACCAGCATTCTCTAGGCAGAACATGTGCATCAGAAGATTTATTAGCTAGAGAATGAATGCAGTAGGTGATAATGGGGGAGACTTGGCATCTCTGTTTCGCCTGCTTCATGAATAAAATTCAGTATTTGTATGTTTGATGAAAAAAAGGAGCCTCCTAATATTAAAAGGGTTAATCCTTAACTCATTTCTCTTTCACAGACAAGAAATATTTTCTGCAAGTCATAAATAACACATTTTAATAAACTGAGGCTTTGATTACTTCATGGGGTCCGACTTGCATTGTGATTCTGCAGAGACTCTTTGACACTGTTCCAACTCCAGTTTCTGTTGTGCATATTAAAAGTTCTACATATTTCAGACCTGTACAGCTCTTCATGGTCTACTAGTGAACAGTGTTATTACTGAAAATAAGTTTGACCTTCTAGAGAAATAATTGACTTTTAACGGAAAGCGATTTTATTTAAAAAAAAAAAACTTCATTGTTTTCATGATTTACCTTTAATTTATGTTCCTGTACTATACAGTCATTTTTCTCAAACTGCACTAATTTTGTAGTTCAAACAAGGCTTCCATTTCACCCTTGAGCCAGGATCCCTGATTTTTCTTTCAACTGGAAGTGCACAAGCTGAATTTTTGGAATCGGTTCAAGGTCAAATTCAGTTCCTTGGAGTTTTGTCTTGCATGTGAACTTCACCAAGGAATGAGAAAATGTAACTTTTTCTTAGTGACAAATAGTAGCCAATACATTGGTGGTGGCATTAAAAGAGCAAGAGGGCTCATGCTGGCATGTGCTGCAGTGCTGGAAGGAGCTTTAACTGTTTGAAAAGGCTGGAAATTAATTCCAGCAGCATCTGGTTTGCCCTCTCTAATTTACTTTCATTGATTATATCCCTACAATGAGCATCTGGTAGAGAACATTTTAAATGTGGTTCCCTCCCTGACCCCCAGAAAAAGGAGTAAGGAATGAATACACTTAGTTGTGGGTTCAGCAGGTGCACTCTGAATTGCTTGAAATTTTGAGTTTATTTCCATACTGGGGGAAAACTGTGCCTTATGCACTGGGAAAACTGTTTCTCTCTCTAATGAGGTGTGCAAGAAGCACTGGTTATTAGCCACTGTGTGTAATTAACTAAACTGTTGTGGAAGGTTAAAGCTGTCCTGCAGTGCAGAGGAGTCAGGAGTGGCTCTGGGTTAGGGGGACAGCATCTCTTTATTTCTGTGCTGGGTGAAGGTTGGGAATATTTCCTCATTTCTGTGCAGGGGTGAGGGCTGGGAATCACTGACATCACTTACCAGGGCCAGAGCTTGCAGTCTGCTCCCCCAGCAGCCAGAGCTGAGCTGTGTCACAGCTGTGCAGGGGAGAGCTTCTGCCAGCACCTCTGGAGAGGTGGTACTGGGACAGCCTTTTCACTAACACAAGGGTGTTCATACAACAAATATGTCTTCCCTCACATCAGGGAAGTGTTTCAGCTGTTACCTTGCTGGAAATGTGCAAAAAATGATAGACAGCCATTCAGCAAAGCTCAGGTTCTGCAGAAAACTCCTTGAGCAGCCCTGAGCAAGAGATGAGACCTTGGCCCATGTGTCAGCTGGATGAGCTCCTTCCTGAGTTATTTTCTCTCTTTACCACCACATATTAAGGTCTTTCCCTGTATCTCCAGTATTTCACTGTCTTTTCAATCAGTGAGATGGCACCAGGGATCTCTGCATTGTTGTTGTTGTGGGCTCCTGGTGGCTGCCCCCGAGCTGAGCTGCTCTCCCTGCCCTGGGAGCACTTTCAGGGGCAGCAGGGCTGGCTCTGCCCCTGAGCACATCTGGCACAGGGAGCAGAGCCCAGAGCTGGCACCACTGAGCCCCTGCTGCGCCAGGGAACTCCCAAAGGTCCTGGGAGAAACCACCCATTGCTGCTGAGAATGCAGCCATGCTTTGCTGTCTCTGGAATTCCTTTGTTCAGAGCTGACTGTTCATCTTTAACCCTGGTTATTTATGGTTTACCTGATTTTGGCCGAGCTGAGTCCAGGGCTGAGTAATTTTCCAGCGACTTTGTACATGATGAACACTTCACTAAACTTGCTACCAATGCCTTTGATCAATGTTCTCTTATAAAACTAATTATTCAAAGCAAAACAGGCTGCTGATGCAGTTCTTAGCTCTCTTTTGAACTGCCATGCTGGTGGTGGATAGCGTTTATATTCTGATTGTAAATGATAATGGTATTTATTTCTCCTTCCAGTTGCTTTTACCGAAGGCTCTGCTGTAACTTGGGGTTTCTATTAACTTACCCAGACACTCACTTTACCCAGGGGTATTTCCCACTTGTGCAGTGTCAGTGAAGTGGCTCCTGCACAGCAGCAGAAAGGGATACAGAGGCTGCTGAAAATTTCCTATGGAAACAATGAAGTCATCCTTACAGGCACACAGAAGAGAGAAAGGATGAGAATTGTTTCAGTGTGGCTGCAGGAGTTACAGCAAAGGATTCTTAGAGAAAGGTGCTTGGAGGAAGGATTTAAATGAAAATTCAGGACTCATCTGAGGCTTCAGGACTGGGGAGGTTGTCTCTGGGATCAGGAGTAGGACAGAAGACATGAAGAGAAAGCAGGAGCCTGTAAAAGCCAAGCTACAGAGACATCAGTGGTTCCAACAAGCCTCGAGAAACAAAGGTTAGGATAGTAACCATGCACTTTATTTTTTCTTTCCCAGCTGTTGAGTACAAGCTGGTTTTGCATTAAACTTTGTGTTTTTATACAGAGATCAATTACTTCTTGTGGAAGATCCATGCCAAGTGTACAGCACCAGAGCAGGAGTGCAAGGCACCTCAGAGCTTCCCTCGGAGCCTGTGGGCACACAGGAACCCCCAGGAACTGCCCCCAGTGTGTGACATGAGCTTTGTGACAGACTTCATTCACACTTTCATCCTTGTCACCAAACTGGTCTCTGTTTATCAGGAAACAACAACAACAAAAAGCCACAAAAGAAAATCTCCAGAAAAGAAATCTTCCTCCCATTTTGGAGCTCTGCAGGACATGGTATTCCTCAATCTTTGCTGGTCATGTGGAAGGAGATATTCTTCCTTGGGCTTCCTGATTTTGCTGTGTTTAGGGACTATCCTCTTTGAGTAATTCCCAACTCAGGTTAATTTTGGCCACTGTGTGTGTTTTACCTCAGATTATTGTCTGCTGTAGTTGGTGCCCCTGTTCGTTTCACTGGGGTCAGAAATCCAACAGATGAAGATGTGCTCCAGTGTTTGAACAGAAATACTGCATTTGACATTTCTGACAGTGTTATCTGTGTCTTGACTTAGTTGGAAAAAAAGGCAATTATTGTGATTACTTTGCTTTGTTTTTCTCATTCTCATATCCCTCACACTGGAATAAAATTTTCCCTTGGCTTCAGTGGAATCACTTCTTATTAACTGCAGCACAAATAAGAGTAGGAGCTGGTCTGCAAACGTTGAATTATTCATTGTGTCTTCAGGAAGGCTTCCTAAGATACCCAGCATCTCTGATCTCTGACATCACTGGCTGGGAAAGCCAAGAGGAGACATTCTACAACTGAAATGTAAATTCCCAGATACGACCTGAAACTCAAATTCCAGTAATATTCCTCCTCCAGGTGATCTCTTATTTCATGCAAACCCAGCTTAACAAATATTCACCACCCCCACTGCAGGCAGCTTTGTGCAATCTGAAAGCAATGGTGCACAGCTAATTGCTGGTGCATTGTGCTCAGTTACAGCAGCAGTGAATGATTTCCAAAAGTTGATTATTCTTGGATGAATGATCCTCTTCCCTCTGGTACATGCAGGATTTACTTTTGCTGCTGTGACAGGCTGCTAACCACAGGTTCTGCCTCAGTGGAACATGGGTGTGTGCTGGTGAAATCCATTCCATGCCTGGCACTGGCTGTGCTCTCTGATGCCTTTCCACACTGATGTTTCCTGGTGCACACACTCACCAGGCCACACTTGGAAGAGGGAGGGCCAAAATGGAATTTAATACCTTGATCCAAAGTCTTCAAAGAGTTTCCAAAAAAAGAATTACACACGCTGGCAGCAGACAGTTTGAAGATGTAATACTTTTGCTCTTTTCAGCTGGAGAATATGCAAAAACTAAACACCAGCCTGTGCATTCTCCATGGCAGGCAACTGCAGTGGCTTCTCTGAAATGAGCCCTGAGTGTTCAAAGCCCTGCAGCTGTCAGCACATCTGTCTGAATGTCTGTCAGGGTATCAACAAAGTGTTCAGGAAGTATTGGTTCACACAGAGACTTCAAACTCTCTTTCAGTTTTGGCAGATCAACTAATTAACAAATTAACAAATTGGCTTTGCAGTCAAAGCCACTCACTGATACAAAGGCCAACTCAGTGCCCAACCCTCAGTGCTGAACAAAAGAGGAGGGAAATTAATTAAGAATTTTAAATGATTAGATGCTCAAACTGATATTTCTGCAATAATTTAGCAGGGTGCCCAGAGGATCTGTGGCTGCCTCGAAGTGTCCAAGGCCAGGCTGTGCTTTGTGCACACACCCAAGTGTCCAAAGGTGCCATAAAACTGCACAGAGTTTCACCCTTGCTGGAAATCCACAGGGTTCAGCCCCTCCAGCCTCCATCCATGTTCCTAAAGCAAGTTAACAAACGGTGGAGAAGTCAGCCCTGGGTGTGTTGTTACCCATTAGGGTTGGAACCTGCCAAGACCAGATCCTGAAGTGATTACTTAGACAAAAGTATCACTGAAGTTCTGGAGTTTTGCCCAAATTAGGACTCCAGCGCTCAGTCCTTGGTCCTTTATGTCATCAGCAATCATAATGAGGTTGTTTGTTAATGTTCTCAGCTAAATAGTATCTAGCAAGGAATCATCACATTTGTTTGACAGAACAAAATATGTTTTCATGCGAAATCTGTTCTTCAAAATTCCAAGCCCTGTTTACACCCAGGAAATTGCTTCATTTGTAGCAATTTCCTTTTCTTTAATTCCATTTCCAATTCCCATTATGAAACTCCCAGGCATGTAGTATGGCCCAATAAATAGGTGGAGCAGGACCAGAAAGGAGGAAATACCTGCCCTTTTGTACATTTTACTCCCATTCAGAGAAGGAAAATAAGAGAGACATATACAGAAATTCCAAACGTAAGCAGTTACAATAATTAGCAGCAAGATTAGCACTTGATTAACACTTTTTTTTGATTTTTTCCATATCCCCCTTTGCAGCCAGACACGAGTGGAATATTGCAGCTGACGTACTAAGAGCCCTTTTGTGAGAATTCCAGCGCAGATTGTGCAGCTACGCCCCTGAGCCCTGCTCCCAGCAGAGCTAGATATCACCATCCCCAGCTCACAGGCTGCAAAATGTCCCTCAAATGTCCCTTAACGTCCCTCAAATGTCCCTGAAAGCTGTCCCAGAGCCGTGGTCCAGCTGGATCCAGCCCATCCTGCCCTCTCTGCCCACAGCAGTGCCCTGAGCAGGGCTGGGGCAGGCACTTTTGGGTGTTGAACTGTGGCTCTCCAGCCCTTGGCGTTGGCTGTGTTGCCTTTGCCTGGTGTTAAAATTAAAACCCAAACGCTGTTTATGGGGAGAAGGGGTTTTTACCTCGGCATTTATTTCAGGATTCTTGGGTGCAGCACCTGGGCCAGGTGTCAGGGTCACACACCTGAGATTAACTTCATTTAGAGACACCAGGAGTTTAGATACCATAGCATGAGGAACCAGTGCAGCCGAGGGTGTGTCTGCCTTTCTTTGAGACATCGTTTGGCAGAGAACAGAGCAGGCAGCGAGGCAATAAAAACTGCTGAGGCTGTTTGTTTTACTGATGCTGTTTGCTCTTGTCCTCTCCCTGCTCCAGCAGCCTCATCCTCCACCGAGCTCTGTCCCTTCCTGTGGACCAGCAGTGCTGAGTGTTTGCAGTTGGGTTTGGGGAGCCCTGCAAGCAGCACTTTGAAGTGTCAGTGCTAAATCAGTGCAGGCTCTGGGGCTCACAGAGCTGCTGGGTGCTGGCACTCACACCCACGTTCCTGTTCTCCAGTGCTCGTGGCACTTTGGGAACCCAGGGACTTCACCAGCTCTGTTCTGCTGCTCCTGAAGAAGTTTATCAGTCTTTATATTCATCCTTGCTCCATCTTTGAGGTCACACAGAAAGTTACAAAATATTTTGTGAGGTAGAGATCTGTGGTTTTTTTTTTTAACCTGCCTCTTGTGTGTGTTATACAGACATGAAAGATTTGTTGTTTTAAAAGGGCTTTGAGTGGAAAGCAGGACCAGATTAAAATTAAACAACCAAAAAACTGCTCTGTTGAGATTGATTGGGCAACTTTCTTAATTGATTTCAATACAGACTTGAGGAGAACCCAGTGAAACCAGTGCAGGTCCTCTATTGTCTCAGGTAAGCCTTGAATTAGGCTGCAGCCTTCTCTCCTGTGCCATACAGAAATCAGTCCCAGTTTTGCCCTGTTGCAGCTCTGCACCAGCCAGACAAGTTGTTCCACCTGGTTAAACCTGTGCTGTGTGTTTCATGAGTGATGTAAAAGATCCTTATTGCTGTTCTAAAAATACAATGTACTCAACAATCCCAATCCAGCGGTGCAAGACAACACAGGTCCCCCTCATTAGTGGATTGTGGTAGGTACTGCTGAATCTAGTTCAGACAATTACCATTCAATTTTATATCTGCAGGCAGTGTAATAAACTGGAATATAGTTTTCACTCTGATCAGTCACATGAGAAGTATCTCCTTACTGCTGCATACCCTTAAGCATCCTAACTCACCCACAGGAGCACTCTGGCGAGTGCTGCATCCTCTCCATCCTTACCTTGTGCTCAGGCTCCAGCCAGGGCAGGTTGGCTCCTCAAAGGGCCACTGAAGGTGCACCCAAAGCCACACACTGAGCCCAAATTCTGAGTTCTGATGGACAGGGTCAGAGCACTGAGCCAGGAGTGTGCTGATGGGAGCAGCTCTGCTGGTTCCTAATCTGCAAAATTTGGGGGTTTGCTGTTGTTTCGGTTTGGGAGTTTTTAAGAATAATTCCATGAGGAATAAGAGGAAGTGGTGAAAGGAAAGAATCACTAAACCCTTCACAAAACAGAATTAATGACCTGACACGCTTTTTTCTCCTAAATCTTGTGCAGAAAATGCAGCATAAATTTGTCACAGATGAAGAGTGGGGCCTTTTCTGAAGCCACAACACTGCTGTGTGCTCTAGGTGACCACAGTGTATTTTTAAAAGAGCAAAGGGAGGTCAAGGAAGCTGTGTTAATGTGAGCCATTAACACAGGGAAGAAGCCTGCCAAATGAAGAATTTTGAGGTGTGCATACCTCCCAAAAAATTAACTTCTTGGCGAAATTTCCTTCCATTCCCAGATGAGCTCTGCTAGATTTTGTTGTGTAGGGATCAACCCAGTTCAAACCATGGCATGGAAGTGCAGGGGGCTGTGAGAGAGGGTGGGCAGCCTGAAAGAGCAAAAGAAGCTCAGATCTTGCCTGTGCATGAAAATGTGTCACGTCCTGGACAGGAGGCACTGGCAGCAGTGACCACTGTGGGTCAGGAGTGACCACTGAGGGTCAGCAGTGACCACTGTGGGTCAGCCCTGACTTCTGCCTGGACCAAAGGAGGCTGCAGCTGCCAGGAGTGGGGAGGATCTGTTTGCAGAGCTCAGGGAATAGAGGATTGTCTTCATTAATTCTATGTGTGAACATAAAATTAAATAAAGCTAATGAATCGTGTAAAACAAACTATTTTAAATGCTCAGGAAAATAAAAGTGGCTCAATTTCTATTGAATATTGTGTCAGGTGAGGTGGTGTCACTCAGGGGAGCGTGGGCATGTCCCAGGTTAGCACACTGCTCTCATGAGCTCCCTTCCCAAGGCTGATGCTGGCTCAGGGGGCAGGTAATAAACAAGGAGTGCAGGTAGGCTGCAGAACAGAGGCTGCTAATTAGCTTTTTTCTTTTTTTAATGTCTGAGCTGTGAAAATTGGCTGCAGCACTGCCTGTGATTATACCTTTGCCTACTACAAATTTTGCTGATGTTTTGTTGAGGGAGAAACAGCAATTACGCAACCTGCAGGTGCCTGAGAGCACTCCGAGGTGTGCTGCTGGAGCAAACAGCCCTGCAGGATCCATTTCCCCGTGTTTCCAAGCAGAGCAAGTGCTCTGTAAATCTGCTGATGCTGAAAGATGTGTCTGCTCACATGTCCAGTGCCAAAGAGCCTCGGAGGACTCCAGGAAAGGACTGACCTCGTTGTGTTTCCTGGAGGTTGGGCTCTAATGTGTGGGGCAAAGGTAAACAAACATCGTGTCCTGGTGTAAAAAGGGCTCAGTGCTCCTCACCACACAGGATTGAGGCTGCTGCTGAGGGGAACACGAAGAATTCTCATTAAAGCTTCATCTGTTACGAAGGAGAATGGGGATGGGGATGGTGCTGACATCTCTGTGCTGCTTCTGCTTTGCCTTCCTAAAGGCAGAGAATGCAGAGGTGTCTCAGGTCCACAGGGGCATTTCAAGACTTGCACTGACTGCCACATACTCCAGTGAAATATTTGTATATCAAAATATCCCTTTCCTACAGCAAATTCATCTCTGCTTCATCAAATGTACCCAAAGAGAACAGGAAGCTCTCTCCCCACAGAATGGTTTGGGTGGGAAGGGACTTAAAGATCCTTAAAGGTTTTCCTCTCCCATCTCAGACACGTCTCTGTCTCACGTCTCTGTCTCACCTCTCTAGAGCTTTAGGAATCTCCTGTGCTCTCTGCCTGTGCCTGTAGGAATTTCCACTTCTCGACCAAACTCTTTTGTATCTTCTCTCTGGTGTTTAAAACGCTGCAGTTTTCTGTGCAGTGCTGGCTAATGAGTGTAAACCGAATTTAAAACAGCTGAACCTAGCTTCAAGACAACTAGATACATTCTGGAGGGGGAAAACTAATTGGAGAGAGGGTGAGAAAATCCCTTCTAACATTTTCGCTCTGAACATTGAAAGGTAATTCTGTAACTTGATTGTATCTCAGCCTTGCATTTACCTCTGTTAAATTTAGGTCTCTAAAGAGCCTCCAGCACCCATTTTTCTCCCAAAATTTCACTAGAAGTTGCAGGAAGATTGTACCACAAGGACACTACAAACTGCACCATGGCAGATTTCCTTGGGCAGGCGAAGATGCTGAGAGAAATGTGCAGCTGGAGGGATGGGACAGGCACAAACCCCAAACACACACACCCAGAGACCCACCCCAAAGAAACCCCGAGCAAACTCTCCTCTTCAGGAGGCTTTATGTAGGAAACACGGGGTAAGCAGTGTTGTGCAAGCCCAGGGCCTGGCACACATCTGGCTTTTACCTAATTTGAATGGGAGAGCTGGGGAAGGTGGGGCAGGCGTGACCAGGAGCCTTTACAAAGGGAGTGGAGGAGAATTTCGGCTGGAGTGGCTTTGAGAGGATAATGTGGGTGCATTTGGAGAGAAATGGGGCCTGTGTTTACTCACCATCCCAAGCTGGCACTTGTTCCTGGGGAGGGTGGGAGGTGTTCCCCGTTCTGCTGGCATTGCTAACACCGAGCCTCTGGTGACCTCCTCTTGTGGGTGTGGAAGGACATAAAGCAGGGGAAAACAGTGGGTTAGTCCTTGGCTAGCTGTGGAAAGAGGAGGAGAATTGGTGGCTGTTGGTTCCCTGGACTCCCCTCTGGGAGAGGGGCACATCCCTGGAGGTGCCCAGGCTGCCCTGGGATGAGGATTCATTTCCTCTGCAGGGCTGGAGGCAGCACATCTGTGTGGGAGCCTCACCCGAGGGAACCTCTGCAGATACAGCCCTGTGGGAGAGGCTCTGGGCTGGCAAATGCCCCTCAGCCATCAGGAGATACTTCTGATTAATGTGGGTTTGCCTTCTCTGCTAGCCAAGGATAGAAACTTTGGGATATTGCTGCTGCTGCCTCTAAGCTTCCAGCTAGGATTCAGGCTTTAGTGGAATACTTCACAAACCAGCAAGATCTCACTCTCAAGCCCTCAATGATCATTCCAAAGATGAAATTTGGAGTTTGCTGGTTTCCCTTTCCCTGTTCTGTCTCCTTGCCCCATAGGGCAGGAGGCTGGGCTCAGAACAGTGCTCCAGGGGCTGCACTGGACCAGCCATGGACCAGCCGTGGCTCCTGTGGGGGAGCTCTGTGCTCCCCTGGCTCCTGTGTGGGAGCTCTGTGCCCCTGCCTGCCAGAACAACCTGTCTGAAAAGGGCTCTGCAACAAAAATGCCCAGGTTTGAACAGCAGTGTTCCTGTGGCTGTTGGGGGCTGTGAGGGGAGAATGGGCTCTGGAGTCAGCATGGCTCAAGGAACCCAGGGAGAGATGATGATGATGATGATGATGATGTCACCTGTATTGCAAATTTGGTGCTGAAAATATTTTTTTTTTTTTTTTAATTAAACCAATAAGCTCCCATCAAGGGAATACATTCTGGGTTTTTGTCTCTTCCTTTGCCCTCCCCTCGGTGTGCTTATGAAAAGTTAGAGTCACTTTGTGTTTTGTTTTGCTTTTCCTTACATGGGGATGCTCCATCTACTCTCTTCTCAAGCCTGATCAAGCCTTCTGTTTGATCCCAAACAGTCCAGGTTTTCAGTTTATGGAATTATGAATAAAGGCTTCATGTGCCATTTAAGATACACGTTCCTTCTCATTCAGAAGTGTTTGGCATTTACCCTTCTTATTTAAACATGTTTAAGCGATTCCATTACTAAATACTGCTGGAGGGAACCAAAGAGGGAGAAGAAATTTGGCACAAATCCCAGTGCAATTTGGAGGCGAAGGTCTGAGGATGCTCACTATCCTATAGAATGACAGTAATTAAAATTAATGAAAAATCACTGCATAACACCCACCACTTGACATATTTCCTCAGGTGGTTTTTGCAGAAATCTCCAAGAGAGACCTGTGGCTTGGGGCTTTGAAGTTCCCCTGCCCCTCCTCAGTCTCACCTCAGCTTTCATAAATACAGATGGATACTTGAATAAATATTCTGAAAGAAGTTCATTACTCAAGACTCATCTGTCCCAAGTAGCCTAATTTCTGTCTTAAGGTGCCTCTGTAAGACTTTTGGTTTTTACACTTACTTTTTGCATTTGTGCCCAGGTAGGAGAATTAGAATTTGAGGAAGTGCTTGGCCCAGTGGCAGGGATACAACTCCTCTGCAGCAGAGTCAGCAATTGGAGCACACTTTGAGGGAGAAGCCCATCTTTTATGGTTTGTTTTTTGTTTTTGTTTTTGTTTTTTCCCAGGTGAAACAGCCCTGAAAGAACCCCATTACATTAAACTGTGTCTTCCTGTTTCCACCACACAGTGCCACCTGCCCAGGTCTGTGGATTCTCTGTTAGGTGAAGGAAACTTCCTGCCCTCTTTCTTTTCATTCATTTTTCCCCTAAAAACAATTAAGAGAAACACTTGAGAGAAAATTCTGATCTATTGGTGAAAATCTAATTTTTTTCCTTGCTGAGAAAAGAGATCAACGTCAGCACATCAGGCAGAAGAGTTTCCAGTGTCACTTGGAAGTGACATTAAAAGAATCTTCAGAATCAGCAAAGCACCTAACACATAAAATCCTCATGCTTTACAGCCTCGGTGTTTGGTGAACAGTCAAGACATTTTATTACCCTAAGGAAAGAGACAGAGTTGTTTTTGTCTTGGTACTTCTTACTCTGAGTTTTTCTTTGTTTTTTGTCATGTTGCAAATCAGCAGTGAAGGAAACTCACTCAGCAAGCAGTAAAAGCAGCAACAAATGTTTACCCCTTGGGATATGTACTCTGGAGAGAAATCCCCACCCAAACTGAGCAGACTCTTCAAGGTCTACGCGTGCAGGTTCAGCCTGACTTGGAACACAGGCACCCAGCCAATGAAGGAATCACACAGTCCAGGTCTGCCTGTGAGGCTAAAACATTCTCCATCCAGCAGGTTAATGAGTTATCCATGAAGCACGAGAAGCACCAGAACTGCAGTTTGAAATATCTGATATTAAATCTCTAAAATAAACATTGAGAACCAGAGAAAATAAATTGCTCTGTGAAAGAATTGAGTAATATTATGATTTCCCTCTTCCTCACCCCTTGAATACATTGCTTAATCTGTCCTAAGACTGTAATTAGCATCCTTAAGAAGGATGTGCATGTGGGTGCCTTTGGGCTCCACAGTCTCTTTCCTTTACAGCAGCAGAGTGACCTTTCTGGCTTTATTACCTGTCAGTGTTTATCCCTAATCTGGATTTTGGGCAAGATTCTTATGCCACATTGATGAGAATGAATCCTGGTTCTGTAATATGCAATGAAAACATTGAGAATAACCCATTCAGCACTTCTCCCCCAAAATGCCTGACTTCATTTTGGGGGAGAATGAAGCCTGACTTCCCCAGGCTGCTTCTCTGGACTTTTGCTGTCATGGTTTCACACTCTGACCCGGAAAGGCTGGAATTGGGAATTCTTCCAGGAGCTGCACTTCTTTGCAAACATGGAGTTTGTGTTATAATTTATGGGGCTGTGCTATAATGTCTTGGGCCATGCCATCCTCCTTCAGGAGTTTCTGGAGAATGGTTATTTATGTAGCTATTCACTAATGAAATCCTTTTGGTTTGGAAATTGTCACCTACAGCAGCAGTGTGATCACACCCTCAGACTGCAAAACCTTCAGGGCAGCAACTCCTACTTTGCACCAATGTGCAAAAACCACAAGACACATGAATCTGCCTTGTTCAGAGCATATGTGTGACTGGCAAGTGCTTCCAGGAAAAATTGTAAATTCCTTTCTTTCCCAGAACTGTTCAATTTTGCAATTTTTCTTGAGCGAGTTCTGGAATTGAATTTTCAGCCTCTATTCTTGTTCTTTGGATTTTTGTTTCTTCCTGTCTTGTCTTCTAGGTTTTACGACTACTTATTTATAGGTTTGTTTCTTCCAGGCGGTTAAATTGATCTTTAATTTTATTTCATGACCACAGAGGGAAACAGCACAAGCTGCAGCAAGTTGGGAGGCAGGCAGGTATTGTACACACTTTCCTGAGGCTAAACAGACCTGTGCTGCTGTGCCTTGGCTGCTGAACTGTGCTTTGCTAAGGAAGAGGATGTTGAAGGAAATCTGGGGAATTTGTTCTTTTATTAGATTAAATGCAATAAAGATATGTGGTCACTCGGCCGGAGTGGAGCTCAGACGTGGGCTCGGTCAGTGGTCAGTCCGAGTGGCCTGGGAGTGAAGGTGTGGGTGGGGGGAGAGCAGCAAAACTCAGATCTCCTGGGAGCAGAACAAATTGTCACCGTGAGCCAGGGCTGGGTGTCTGGGACTGGTGTGGCACTGCCAACCAAGGGAGTGGTAAAAGATGTTTCATATTGGGAGCCAAGGTCTCGTGATGACCTGGAATGTGCCTCGAGTGCCCAGGGGCAGCAGGTCACAGAGCTGGGGTTTGTGTTTGTGTTCACAGGGCTGGGGTTTGTGTTCAGGGCATTGGGGTTTGTGTTCAGAGTATTGGGGTTTGTGTTCAGGGCATTGGATTTGTGTTCAGGGCTTTGGGTTTGTGTTCAGAGCATTGGGGTTTGTGTTCAGGGCATTGGGGTTTGTGTTCAGAGCACTGGGGTTTGCATTCAGAGCATTGGGGTTCGTGTTCAGAGTATTGGGGTTTGTGTTCAGAGCATTGGGGTTTGTGTTCAGGGCATTGGATTTGTGTTCAGGGCATTGGATTTGTGTTCAGAGCATTGGGATTTGCGTTCAGAGCATTGGGGTTTGTGTTCAGGGCATTGGGGTTTGTGTTCAGAGCATTGGGGTTTGTGTTCAGAGCCCTGGGGTTTGTGTTCAGAGCATTGGGATTTGCGTTCAGAGCCCTGGGGTTTGTGTTCAGAGCGCTGGGGTTTGCTTTCAGAGCATTGGGGTTTGTGTTCAGGGCATTGGGGTTTCTGTTCAGGGCACTGGGGTTCACATTCACTGCTCTGGGGTTCGTGTTCAGGGCATTGGAGTTTGTGTTCAGGGCATTGGGTTTGTGTTCAGGGCATTGGGGTTTCTGTTCAGGACATTGGGGTTCACTTTCACAGCACTGGGGTTTGTGTTCAGGGCATTGGGGTTTTTGTTCAGGGCATTGGGGTTCACTTTCACAGCACTGGGGTTTGTGTTCAGGGCACTGGGGTTCACATTCACTGCTCTGGGGTTCGTGTTCTGCGGCCCCAGCTGCTGAGGGGAGGCAGAGCTGACAAGCACCTGAGCAGGGCTGGCTGCTGACGAAACAGGAGCTGTCTCCACTTGCCAGGCAGCTGTTCTGTAGGTGCAGAGATGCAACATGACTTTGCTACTGATCCCAGTACTCCGGGGAATGGGATTTGCCACTTTGTTCCTGTGCCTTGAGCAATTGTCATGATTTCAAAAGAAAATTGCTTTGCTGCAGTTCTAATTTCCACTTTTTGAATACTGTTTTTCATCTTCACTTTCTCTTTGCTTTTATGGGATGGAGGAGATCATTACCTTGACAAGATGCAGCAGTTTTCCCCTCAGACCACGGGGTCAGGGTGTTTGGCAGGTGGCAATGCCCTCTGTCACACTGCTTGACACGCTGGCGAGTTCCAGGCTGAAGGGAGGCACAGCCATGCACTGTAGGGCTCTGGAAAAGCCCTGGGGCTTGGCTCCATCATTTGCCTGTGTGGAAGGCACGTGTGGTTCCCACCCAGGGGATTAACCCCTTGTTCTGCAGGGCAGAGCTCAGGCTTGGCCCAGGGCTGCTGTGCTGGTGCTGCACCTCGGTTTTGTTAATCCAGAATGTGTAAAATCACATGCTGGGCACTGCTGTTGGAACCAAAGGCTTTTGTGTTTAGTAAATCCTCCTCAACAACGCTGACTTTCAGGAGGTGATCTCCTGGTGTCAGGAGATTGTGATCACAGCTTCCACTGCACCACACCACACACGGGAAGGCTGAAATGTGTGTGTTTCCTGTGCTGGGACATCCTGCAGAGGTGACACTGCCTGTGCCTGGGGCCAGGATCGTGGCAGCTCCTGTCACTTCCTATGATTTGTAAGGTTTGGTGCCCAGTTCCACACTTGGTTCATCCATCACAGCTCTGCTGCCCTTCTTGCATTCCTTTGGGAAGGATTTGTCATCCCAGAAGGACAACCTGAACCGTGGTGGAAGAACCAAGGGTGGAACTGGGCACCAAATCTTACAGCACTAGTGCTAGCAAACACCTGCAGGAAATGCTGTAAGTGACTTGAAAGAACTGAAAAAAGGGGAAATGCTTCTCTGCACAGCAGGCAGCAGCCTTGGCAATGGGCTGGCACTCCCTGGAGCTGCCTGCCCCAAGCAGTGGAGGAGACAAAGAGCATCAGCTGTTTGCAGAGCCAGGGATGGCTCCTGGCAGCCCCAGCCCAATCCCTCAGGGACCTGCAGGGGCTGGGGCAGTGCCTGGGCTCAGGTTTTCCTCTGAGTAACTCTTCCCTTCTGGAGAGACAACACCAAACTAAGGCAGCACTGGGCACTCCTCGTGTCCTTGCAGGGGCTCTGAGAGACTCTGTGTCTGTGGCTGCCCCTGGCAGAGAGCAAAACTCTGGGACTCTGCAGAGTTTTGGGAGCACATGGCTGAGCAGGACTTGCCTGCATGGCCAAAGGGCAGGTGTTAGCAGGTGCCAGGCTGGGAGCTCACAAGGATTGCAGGAGCTACAGCAGCAGCTTTGCAGGTGCAGGGCCAGGAGTGCTCCTGCTAACCCAGGGAACAACGTGGATCTGAGCCACAGTAAATTGGTTTGCTCAGATACCCTTCAGTGTGACTTCTAGAAAAAAAAAAATCACAGTTTTTCCAACAAAACAAGTTGTTGATGCTTTAACCAGTTCAGGAGCCTTTGTTTATTTCAGTTTTGAAAGCAGTTTTTGGAAAGGATCTTGATGGGGTTAAAATTTATGCCAGAGGTGGCTAATGAGCACCCCTTTTGGGCTGCCTCTACATACAAACCATCTGACTTCAATAAAATAATTGAATGCTCAAACTTGGGATTTAACATCAGTCTTATTCAGGGTTTTTTTTTTTAGGTTGTGCAGAATAATGAAGTATAAAACACCCTGATAACTTTTTTTTATTAACATTGCCCAAGTTAGAGAAATAGCGCTCACACAGTATTGACTTTTTTTCTTTGTTTGTTTCTTTCTTATCAAGTTTCAAACATTTTTGAGGGTTTGGCAGGCGTCCCTAATCCCTGGAGCCCTGGGTGATTTATCACTGCCTGCACAGGGCTGAGGCAGCCCAGTGCCAGCTGCTCTGCCTGCTCTCCGTGGCACTCCCAGCCCTCCCTCCCCTCACCACTGCCTCCCCAGCCAGGACGCTTCTCCCTGGCAAGTTTATTGCCCTAAAAATGTATTTTTAATGAACACACTCAGGAAACGTGTTTGCAAACACAGGTTTAGCGCTGTTTTGCTGCCTCCAGAGGAGATAACTGCAGAGTGTTTCCTCCTGGTTCTGTCTGGACCCCCTGATCCCTCACTCAACCACTTGCAGCTCTCAGTCTTTTCTGTATCATCATTCCATTTTAAAGCTATGGCAATTTAGGCCTTTTTTTTTTTTTTTTTTCTCATTAAGCCATAAATTATGGTTTCCTGGATTTGACTTATGTTTTTTAATTAATATTTCCCCCATCCCTTTCCCCTTCCCAGAAAGTCTTTATCTGGCAGTTCTCCAGTAGAGGTTCTGCCCCAAGCTGAAATCCTGCCTCAGGATTTCCTGGTCTTGCCTCAGCTTATTGCATGTCCATGGAATCATTCTGCAAACAAATTAATTTCTCCTTGTCTAGAAATTACAGAGCCCTTTCATTCTGTCCTTCTCCGAAGGATGTTAGGACAAATGTGTCTGAGGAGCTCTCAGGGCACTGTGCACAGAAGTGAATCTGTGGATAACATCCAGGTGCACCTGGGGATGGAATAGGAGCAAGAGAGGCCTGAAAAACTGAGAGGCAGAAAGAGCAAAGTCTTACAGTGAAAATAGTTGTTTGTTCTTCTTGTGTCAGTGAGTTAGACTAAACAGGTGCCATCACCCCCACAGACAAAAATCCTGTGCCTTCCCCTGGTTTTGGAGAAACTGCTCTGGAAAGGGCACCTTGTCTGCCCCCTTCTTTGTGCAGCAATGCTGAAAAGTTAGAGCAAGTTTTCCTCCATGCCTCCTCTGCAGGCTTGAACCAAATGTCTCAGGGTTCTGTTGCCTACCAGCTTTGGAGCTTTGGCTTCTTGCCCTACAAAGCTTCCACTGCAGATTGGAAGAGAGCTGTGGTTTGGTTTGGCTTGGAGTGGAGTTCTTCACAGGGGATTTGGGTGGCTGTGAAGCAAAGTGGCATCGCAGGGTTCTGAGCATCCCTGGGCTCCTCTGCCAGCAGATGACAATCTGTCACCAGCTACAGCTCCCAGGCACCCAGGAAAAAAGCAGCAGATGGAGCCAAGCAAACTGCTCTCTGGGTCTGTGTGAGGGTTTAGGATCTCAGAATCACAGAATTGTTGAGGTTGGAAAACACCTTCAGGGTCATCGAGTCCAGCTGCCACCCCAGCTCTGCCACGTTCACCACCAACACATTGTGGGCTCTCAAGGCTGGGGTCCTCTGCCTTGTCCTACCAATCCTATGCTCTGTGTGGGGTATTTGATCTCTCTGTCTGTCCATGGAACCTTCCCTAACTTGCCTTCCCACACCAGGGACACAAACAATGTCCACTGCTTGTGGGAGCTCCTGGACAGCAGCTCCCAGGGCAGGGGCTGGCCCTTGCTTTGTCCTGCACTCTGCTGGGTGAGCTTTGGACCTCATACATTTTTAATGAGAAAAAAATGCAGTAGGTGTGCAGGATGTGCTGCTAATGCTGCACTGTGTCTATTTTTAGGAGTCATTTGTCTGCTCCTTTGCAGTTGTTGCGATTGGGAACAAATATCCTCAGTCGATGCTCGAATCAAAGACCTGTGGAAGTGCTGGTTCTGATCTCACCCGGGCAGGTGCTGCTCCCAGACAGCTCCACTGAAGTTCAGGAGTCCTTCTGATCAAAGAGGGCACCAAAAGCAGCACAATCCATAAAGCAATAGTGCCTGCATGTGGAGCACCCTGGTTTGCAACAGAGCAGGAGAGCTTTATTGAATTACATTAAATTGCTCTCAGTGTGTTGGTAGCACAACCAAAGCTCACCTCTGGGTTTTCAGAAGTGAGGATGGGAGGGAAGTGGGTGGAAATGGATTGCAGCTCTAAAGCAGAGCTGCCTTTGGCATCTTTGATGGAGCAGGGTCCAATTATAGGGCGAGATTCCTGCGTTGCTCAGGCTCAGGACTTGGCTGAGCTGTGGTTGGCAATATTCTGCCTGGCTGACTCCTCTGCAGCTGGCACATGAAGGCAAGTTTACATGTTTGGAGTGCAAGGAGATTAAAACACTGATATAAGGGGGTAAGATAGGATCACTTTGGCATATGGAGGTGTGCAAAATGATTACCCCTGGAGCAATGTGTGATGAGTGCGAGCATTTGAGCTTTACCTGGTGAGTTTTCTTGCTCTGTCCCTACTCCCACTCTTGCATAATTACCTACTTAAAGTGTCTTTCTCACCTTTTGACTATTTGCATGAGAGCTGAGTGAATCTCTGGGGCGAAGCAGAACTGCAGGTCTGGAACACGAAGGGATCAGGACACCAAGGTGCTGCAGGCAATGTTTTTAGCTGTGAAAAGCACACAGTTAAATAAGAGGTTAAATAAGAGCTCAGGTTTCTGAAATTGGACTGGAGAGGTGGGAACTGGAAGAGGAGAGCAAGGAAGGTTTTATTTACTTGTACAATCTCTCAGCTTGGATATGGGTTGATAAAAATCTGGTTTTGTTGCATTGCAATGGAACTTCAAGGCCAGGTTGGACAGGGCTCTGAGTTACCTGGGCTAGGGGAAGGCTCCCAGCCCATGGCAGGGAATGAGATGAGCTTTAATGGCCCTTCCAACCCAACCCATTCTGTGCTTCTAAAACCCAACAAAAATGCATTTTTTTCCTATCCCCTAAAAACCACTCCAAACAGGAGCTGGAAGCAACCTACAGCTTTAAAATGAAGGAAGATGAGTGCTCAGTTGGGACTCATTTGGAAAAGTTTTCAGTAGCAGCTCTGCAGAACCTTTCCACTCTTCCAGCTGGAACCTTTGTCTGCCCTGTCCTGTGGAAGGTGTCCTTGGAGATGGGGTAGGACACAGGGTAGGACACAGGGATGTCCTTGGAGATGGGGTAGGACACAGGGTAGGACACAGGGATGTCCTTGGAGATGGGGTGGGACACAGGGTAGGACACAGGGATGTCCTTGGAGAGGAAAGGATTCTGCTCAGAAGCTCTCTGGGTTCTGGGAGTTAGAAAAGTGCTGGTGGAGGTGTGCTGGTCCCTCACTGCTGTGTCCTGGGTGCACTTCCAGAAGAATATTTCTATTTCAGATCAAAGAAGAATGCAGAAGCACTCCAGAAATCCTTTCTTAGGCTTTTCCTGGGGTTTGATGTGTTTTTTTTCTGCCTCCCCTTCAGTTACTGTGTGGTCAACCTTGACAGGCTTTTAATGCTCTGCCAAGTTCTCTGGGAGCTGCAGGACCATCCCTCTAATGGATAGATGATGTAATTATGTTCCAGCATCCTCTAAATGGGTCTCTTCTGCTACCAGGGTGCTTACACGTACATGCAGCTGGAAGTTTTGTTTTGTGCATCTGTTTTTAATGAGGATGTGGCCCCAAACTCTCACAGGGGGCCAGGAGGGCCAAGAGCTTCTGGTACCCAGAGCTAACTGCAAATGTTTTTCATTCGATTAAATAACTTCTCCTACACAGAAATATTCAAAACTGCTTGTTTTCACTATTCAGCTACACTACTGAGTGACCAGAAATGAGAAGAAAAATCAGGGTGGGAAAAAAAAAAAACCCTTCAGGACTTTAAAGGTTCACCTTTTAACCTGGATTTTCAACACCTGCCTTGAGCAGGGCTTTGGTGCAACAAAGGCTGTGGAGTGATGGCCATGCTGTCACACCCTGTGGGGCTGATCCCAGCTTCCCTTCAGCACACTGCTGCTTCCAGGACAGCCAAAACTCCCTGCAGACCTGGCTGCTCCTGGAGGTGAGGATGCCATGGGCTCTGAGCTCTCCCTGGAGCCTTCTCCTCTCCAGGTGAGCACCCCCAGCTCTGCCAGGCTGTCAGTGTGTTATTATGAGTAACCCAGATGTGTATTTGGGATGTGCTGTCCTCACTCAGGTGTAACATTGCTGTAGGAAAGAAAGAGCAGCTGATTTTGAGCTCATGGAGGAGCTCCTCTGGCTGTCACTGACTGTGCCTGCTCACCTGTAGCAGCCTTGGTTCTGTTATAACATCCCCTGAGCAGGCACTGCTGCAGTGTGAGTGCTCAAAGAAATCTCATTGGGGTCACTGGTGAGTGTTCTTGGACAAAGATCATAGAAAACCCACATCTTAAATGGTACCTTTGGAAATCATTTAAATGGTAGATAATGATGCTCTTTTTTTTACCCTATTGCTTCATTCTGCATGAGCAGTGTGCTCAGAATAGCTTGGATTGGTTTTGGCCAGTTTGGATTTTTTGCAGTCAATACTTCAAGAGAGAACTGAAAAGCAAAATAGGTGTGGGATTAAAGAGAGAGAGAGGAGTTGTTTGGGTTAAAGGGAGAACAGATATCCAACAGCTTTACAAACACAAACAATCCATTTCCAGCAGCAGTGACTGTGAAATAGAGCACTGGCTCATGACCTGGGGAGAGACACAGTGGATAAAGGGAACCACTCAGTCCCTGAGCAGGTGTTGGGGACCAAGACAGCACCAGGCTGGGCTCAGGGATGCTGGGGCTCCTTTGTGCCATGGCTTTGAACCAAGAATCAGGTTGCAAAGAGCACGTGTTAAACTCAGAGCAGCACTAAACTCAGGTCCTCCTGCTCGGGGCAAACCCCAGGGGCAGCTGAGCACCCACAGCCACTCCCTCACACTTGTGCTGAAGGGCTTTGCTTTCTTTTCAAAGCAGTTTCCTGTATTTTGGTCATATAGAATTACAATTTTTAGCCCTGGTTGAGCTGTTTGGGTATGCCTCAGTTCAAAGAAATGCAGACCTTGGAAAGCTAACCAAACATGTGTCACTTCTTGATGCTGTTTCTACGTCACTTTTCAAATTTTGAGATGACTTACTAGAAAAAGACTCTCAATGATGCAAATTTGCAGTGATTTTTAAAAAAGAAATTCCTGAGAATTGTCCCTTGTGATTAAAGAGGTTGTAAATCAAGCATGGACATAACTTTCTAACCTTGCTTTACTTGCTAAGCTCTTTGATCTCTAGGTGCAGATGTTGAGCATGGTGCCACAGCAGAGTCACACACCCGAGGCCCTGTGTCACCTCCTGCCATCTCCTAGTGCCCTCTGTCACCTCCTGCCATCTCCTAGTGCCCTCTGTCACCTCCTGCCATCTCCTAGTGCCCTCTGTCACCTCCTGCCATCTCCTAGTGCCCTCTGTCACCTCCTGCCATCTCCTAGTGCCCTCTGTCACCTCCTGCCATCTCCTAGTGCCCTCTGTCACCTCCTGCCATCTCCTAGTGCCCTCTGTCACCTCCTGCCATCTCCTAGTGCCCTCTGTCACCTCCTGCCATCTCCTAGTGCCCTCTGTCACCTCCTGCCATCTCCTAGTGCCCTCTGTCACCTCCTGCCATCTCCTAGTGCCCTCTGTCACCTCCTGCCATCTCCTAGTGCCCTCTGTCACCTCCTGCCATCTCCTAGTGCCCTCTGTCACCTCCTGCCATCTCCTAGTGCCCTCTGTCACCTCCTGCCATCTCCTAGTGCCCTCTGTCACCTCCTGCCATCTCCTAGTGCCCTCTGTCACCTCCTGCCATCTCCTAGTGCCCTCTGTCACCTCCTGCCATCTCCTAGTGCCCTCTGTCACCTCCTGCCATCTCCTAGTGCCCTCTGTCACCTCCTGCCATCTCCTAGTGCCCTCTGTCACCTCCTGCCATCTCCTAGTGCCCTCTGTCACCTCCTGCCATCTCCTAGTGCCCTCTGTCACCTCCTGCCATCTCCTAGTGCCCTCTGTCACCTCCTGCCATCTCCTAGTGCCCTCTGTCACCTCCTGCCATCTCCTAGTGCCCTCTGTCACCTCCTGCCATCTCCTAGTGCCCTCTGTCACCTCCTGCCATCTCCTAGTGCCCTCTGTCACCTCCTGCCATCTCCTAGTGCCCTCTGTCACCTCCTGCCATCTCCTAGTGCCCTCTGTCACCTCCTGCCATCTCCTAGTGCCCTCTGTCACCTCCTGCCATCTCCTAGTGCCCTCTGTCACCTCCTGCCATCTCCTAGTGCCCTCTGTCACCTCCTGCCATCTCCTAGTGCCCTCTGTCACCTCCTGCCATCTCCTAGTGCCCTCTGTCACCTCCTGCCATCTCCTAGTGCCCTCTGTCACCTCCTGCCATCTCCTAGTGCCCTCTGTCACCTCCTGCCATCTCCTAGTGCCCTCTGTCACCTCCTGCCATCTCCTAGTGCCCTCTGTCACCTCCTGCCATCTCCTAGTGCCCTCTGTCACCTCCTGCCATCTCCTAGTGCCCTCTGTCACCTCCTGCCATCTCCTAGTGCCCTCTGTCACCTCCTGCCATCTCCTAGTGCCCTCTGTCACCTCCTGCCATCTCCTAGTGCCCTCTGTCACCTCCTGCCATCTCCTAGTGCCCTCTGTCACCTCCTGCCATCTCCTAGTGCCCTCTGTCACCTCCTGCCATCTCCTAGTGCCCTCTGTCACCTCCTGCCATCTCCTAGTGCCCTCTGTCACCTCCTGCCATCTCCTAGTGCCCTCTGTCACCTCCTGCCATCTCCTAGTGCCCTCTGTCACCTCCTGCCATCTCCTAGTGCCCTCTGTCACCTCCTGCCATCTCCTAGTGCCCTCTGTCACCTCCTGCCATCTCCTAGTGCCCTCTGTCACCTCCTGCCATCCCCTAGTGCTCTGTGTCACCTTGTGCCATCCCCTAGTGCCCTGTGTCACCTCCTGCCATCCCCTAGTGCCCTGTGTCACCTCCTGCCATCCCCTAGTGCCCTGTGTCACCTCCTGCCATCCCTTCACGAGTAAATCCAGCTGCCCCCAGTGCCTGCTGCGGCTCCTAAGGAGAGGAGAGGAGAGGAGGAGTGCTGAACACACACATGGAGCTCTGTGCTGCACCAAAGGGAAACAAATGGCACCTTCTGTGTCACAGGTAATGACATCTCCCAGCCAGCAGAGTTCCTGTGTTAATCACATTTCACTTCTCTTTCTGCCTCCTTCCTTCTCCCAGCCAGGCTGCTGAAATTGTGACAAATGCTCGCACACTTCATGGAATAAAAACCGTGTTCAATCTTCTCCCCCAGCCCCCAGTGCCCAGAACACACCCAGTGAGTTGTGTGGCTGTGTTTGCAGGCGTCCTCCATCCAAAGTTTTTTATGGAATTCCATCTGAAGCTGTCTCTAATGCGTGTCTCGTTCGCAGGCTTTCCTCTGCACAGAATAATGGATTCTTTAAGCTTTGAAAGTGAGTTGTTGTGGCCTAAAGTAACAAATCAGTTTTGGAATGCATGCTGTCTGTTGTAAATGATTTGGGGGTAATAAATTTTCTGGTACAAAGCAATAGGCAGAGTTTTCATAATGTTGAACAGTTTGGACTTGTCCTGAAGGGAACAATGTCGCGAAAGCAATGTGCTGGTTCCAACTATTTGTTATTATAAAAGACAATTTTTTTTTTTCCTTAAGGTAGAACCCTCCTCAGATTTCATGCTTTGCTGTAACTTGTTTTATTCCTTATGTTAGACAAATAAAAATATTTGAGCATAGTTGTGTATCTGTTACATCGTTTAATGTAAACTTTTTTTTTAGGCTGCTTAGGGAAGCTCATACATGTCACCCTTTATACTAAAGGCCCATAAAAGTGAATTTCATTGCTCCTAGAGCTTTTGATACACTGCATTTGAACCCAGCTAATTGAGAACTAAGGCCACAGTGCAGAAGCTGGATGTGTTACCTTAAATTTAGCATGATGGTTTTTCAGCACTCGTTTGTTCACTCCTGGGGATGTTCACAGGTGGCAATTCCTAGAGCTCCCCCACAGACAGATGTGATGAAATGACTGCTCCAGACAGCCCTCGAGTTAGAGCTGGGTTTTGGTGAGACTCAGTGTGCAGCAAAGACAAGACTCCTCCACTTTTCCCTGCCAGCATAAGCCTTTACCCAGGTATGCAGTGCAGGAAAAATGAACCTTCTTAATTTCCAGCAGCCATGAGACTGAGTAACCTCACTTTTCTAACACTTCCCCCTCCCCAGAGCCCCTTTCTTGCCTCAGTGCCCAGGGTGCCAGTCTGGGGTATTGCTATTGCATCAGTTCAGCCTGGGCTGGGTGTCCCTGGGTTAAACTGGAGCAGTGGGAGAAATCTGTGCATTCAAAATGGGTTAAGATAAACTCAAATGAGACCTTTGACTATAAACTGGGAAATAATCACGGACTGGATGAGTTCCACAGCAATCTGAGCTGCTTTGGGGTTTGTCATTAATCCAGCTCCAGTTTGTCACCAAAGGATTGCATGAGCAGGCTCTGGGCTGGGGAGGGAATAGAGGAGCTGCTTTTGCAGGGATGGGAAAGCTCAGGATTCCCTTCATCAAAAGGATTCAAACAGTCTTCCCCTTGCCCATCCCCTGTGCACTGTTTGTGTCTGGAATGAGGACAGTGCAGTGACTGCTCCAAGGGGAAGTTCCCCTCCTCTGTCATCAGCTGTGTTTGCTCCATGGCCTGGGAGTGACGATCAGCACCCACGGGAGCAGCAGGGCTGTGGCTGCTGGGTGGGCAAGGGAGGCTCTGCTGCTCCTGTGCCAAAGGCAGCTGGGAGCCAAAGCCCTCACAGACAGCCCCTCCTCACTCCCTGCCCCTCTCCCTTTTCCTTTCCTCCCTGCCCCTCTCCCTTTTCCTTTCCTCCCTGCCCTTCTCCCTTTTCCTTTCCTCCCTGCCCTTCTCCCTTTTCCCTCCCTCCATGCCCTTCTCCCTTTCCCTTATTCCCTTCCCTTCCCTTCTCCCTTTCCCCTTATTCCCTTCCCTTCTCCCTTTTCTCTCCCTTCCCTTCTCCCTTTTCCCTTCCCTTCTCCCTTTCCCTTTCTTCCTTCCCTTTTCCCTCTCTCCCTTCTCTTCTCCCTTTCCCTTATTCCCTTCCCTTCCCTTCTCCCTTTCCCCTCCCTTCCCCGCCCTGGGTCCCCAGGGATGCTGCCCCAGGAATGGGACCCCTGCTCCTCATTTCTGAGAGCCGTGGGTGTGCTTAGAGAAGAGAGGGAGAAGGGAGCAGAGCAGGAGCAGGGCAGGTGTCCCTCAGCATCTCTCAGAGCTGCTGCAGCTCTCTCTGTTCCTGTGTCCTTCAGTCCTTTTTCTGCTCTCACAAACCGGGAGCTCCGTGGCCACTCAGGAAATTAACTTACTTATTGATCTTCCTGAGGGCCCAGGGATGTAATTCTGTCTTTATTACATCAGATTTTAGAAGATATTTTTGAACAGTGGCAAAAGCATAACAGTCACAGGAGAAAAAAGCTCACAGGGAAAAAAGCAAAATAAGAGAAGCAGCAGCAATCTTATGTCACAGGCAGGATTGTGGGGCTGATGAAATCAGTGTGTATGTGAGGGAGAGAGGGGAGATTTTAGCAACTTGTGTACTTTGGGAAATTTGTATCAGAAAGCCTAATATTAGATTTATTTATAAGCCTCAATTTTCCCCTATTTTAGCTCACAGAGAGAAGCTCAGGGTTTATTGTGCAGCTTTTTATTTCAGCCACATATTTTCAGAACTACTTATCTTTATCATTCCCTTTTTGTAGCCTAAAACTTGGCTTGGCAGCTCCTGAGGTTTTCCATGAAATTGCTTGAGGTGTTCCCATAAGAGCCTGGGCTGATTTCCACACAGCAAATGTTATCCTCTTTCCCAAAGAACACCTCTGGAATGTGTGACTTCCACCAACAGCCTCAACAGAAAGGAGCCCTGCATCCACAGTGATCAGATCTAAAACAGCTCAGACAGATCAGTTCTGTTCTGTCATGGGAGCAGAGTGATGCTGATTTATTCATTCCAATTTATGCTTTGGACTTTCCCCCTCAGCTTTCCAGTATTTTCTAGTGAGAAGTTCTAATGCACGAGACAAATGCTCCTCTATACACAGGCACGTGTTTTTTCTGGGACAGCTCTGCTAATATGCTCTTAGAAGTAATTATTTGTCATTTAAACTCATTGTTTGTTGAGTTAGAAGTGGGAGAAGCAGTTCATTAAAAAATTGTTTCTTCCTGGCTTCTATGAAATCTCAGGCAAGTGTTTAATCACATAAAAAAATCAAGACAGTTAAAATGAAATTTTCTCGAGGATTTTGCTTGCAAGACCTATTCCAGGTGTCTTACAGAACATCCTTCTATGTGCAGGAACTGAAGTCAGACCTTGCTCCAAAAAAAAAAAAGGTGGCACAGAAGGAAACCTGTCATCCTGCAGCGATTAAAAGTCACTGTGACAAGAGAGAAAACGTGGATGAGGCTCACGAGGAATGAGAGAAGAAGACACAGCGCTGGGGATGAGCTGGGTTTTTACTGTCTCCTTGTTCAAGCAGCAGCAAACGCGAGTCCCACGCTCCCCACGGGTGAAGGATTCCAGTTTTTATAATGTAGCTGTCAGAGCTGCAGGGTGAGAAAAAGCAGAAGCCAATCTGTCACCCTGGCATTTCTGCTTCCACATTTTCCTTATCGCCGAGCAAAGAATGCGTTTTTTCATTTACACCTTTACCTTTTCGCAGCTCCAGCAGCCTCCCGNGATTTTAGCAACTTGTGTACTTTGGGAAATTTGTATCAGAAAGCCTAATATTAGATTTATTTATAAGCCTCAATTTTCCCCTATTTTAGCTCACAGAGAGAAGCTCAGGGTTTATTGTGCAGCTTTTTATTTCAGCCACATATTTTCAGAACTACTTATCTTTATCATTCCCTTTTTGTAGCCTAAAACTTGGCTTGGCAGCTCCTGAGGTTTTCCATGAAATTGCTTGAGGTGTTCCCATAAGAGCCTGGGCTGATTTCCACACAGCAAATGTTATCCTCTTTCCCAAAGAACACCTCTGGAATGTGTGACTTCCACCAACAGCCTCAACAGAAAGGAGCCCTGCATCCACAGTGATCAGATCTAAAACAGCTCAGACAGATCAGTTCTGTTCTGTCATGGGAGCAGAGTGATGCTGATTTATTCATTCCAATTTATGCTTTGGACTTTCCCCCTCAGCTTTCCAGTATTTTCTAGTGAGAAGTTCTAATGCACGAGACAAATGCTCCTCTATACACAGGCACGTGTTTTTTCTGGGACAGCTCTGCTAATATGCTCTTAGAAGTAATTATTTGTCATTTAAACTCATTGTTTGTTGAGTTAGAAGTGGGAGAAGCAGTTCATTAAAAAATTGTTTCTTCCTGGCTTCTATGAAATCTCAGGCAAGTGTTTAATCACATAAAAAAATCAAGACAGTTAAAATGAAATTTTCTCGAGGATTTTGCTTGCAAGACCTATTCCAGGTGTCTTACAGAACATCCTTCTATGTGCAGGAACTGAAGTCAGACCTTGCTCCAAAAAAAAAAAAGGTGGCACAGAAGGAAACCTGTCATCCTGCAGCGATTAAAAGTCACTGTGACAAGAGAGAAAACGTGGATGAGGCTCACGAGGAATGAGAGAAGAAGACACAGCGCTGGGGATGAGCTGGGTTTTTACTGTCTCCTTGTTCAAGCAGCAGCAAACGCGAGTCCCACGCTCCCCACGGGTGAAGGATTCCAGTTTTTATAATGTAGCTGTCAGAGCTGCAGGGTGAGAAAAAGCAGAAGCCAATCTGTCACCCTGGCATTTCTGCTTCCACATTTTCCTTATCGCCGAGCAAAGAATGCGTTTTTTCATTTACACCTTTACCTTTTCGCAGCTCCAGCAGCCTCCCGTGCATCTCAGAGGAGTGGAGATGTCATGCTAATGACACGTTCCTTTTTCTGCCTTTTGAAGGGCAATTTAAATTGTCTCCCCGGCGCTGGGTTTGCATTAGTGATGCTAAAACGTGTGCCTGTCACTCCTGTAAATGGATCCAGTGTAGGAGTGGAGGTATTTCTTTCCTTAGACCGAGCAGTGATTTTTTTTTCCCTTATTGAAATACAAATTGCCGTGTCTGTTTAAAGCTGAAGTGTGGGGTGCTCTTATTAGCACCTCCAGCCTGGAGCCTTTTCAAATTCAAATGAATGTTAAGTGTTACTAGGATTACACATTAGGCACTTAAAAAGAATGGGCTGAGGAGCTTCTTTCAGCTGTTTATTGTTCATTCCAGGGTGTATTAACTGTGCCCGTTTTAAAATCATATTCCATCATCTTCTGATATTTCGGAAGATAAATAAGGAAAGGCAGATAAAATTTAGGCCTTGTGTTAGCTTACATCGATTACCCTGCATTTTGATCTTGCCTTTCTCCTAAATTGGCTAAATATCTAAAGAATGATGGAGCAGGAATGACTACTGCACTGAAGGGTTTCTTTTTTTTTAATTTTTATTGATGCCATCCCCTTGGCTTTAGAAAAGAGACTGCAAAGAGACATTTGATGCCTGACTGGCAGCTTTATAGATCTTTCTAAGTGTTTGTTCAAGCGCTAAAAAGTTTTTCTCCTCTCAGAATACACCGAGTGCAGCTTCAGAAGAGAATATTCTGGAGCTGCATCCAGCACGTGGTTTCGGTGGCCATCAGCAGCTCCTGCACCAAATGTTTGATGAAATGCTTCCAGGAAAGCTCTCAAAAGTGCAAGAGCTCCTTGCATGACGTGGCTGTGTCCTCTCCATCCAGGGCAGGGCACCTCGTGGCTGCAGAAGCCTCTAAAAATGTCAGACTAATTCAGATTTTTGGATGAAGCATATCATCGTGACCCCAGATTTAAAGGATCTTTGGACACCAGCGTTCCTGCCGAGGTTTTGGGGTTCAGAGCCCTGGGAGTGCAGCCCAGAGGAGCTGCAGGAAGGGCACAAGGACAAGGAAAGGAGCCCCAGGGTTTGCAGGACTGTCAAAGAGGAGGAGAAGCTTCTCTGGTGTGCAAGATCCTAAAACATCCCATTTCACCCAGAATGGAAGAGAAGAGGTTTGGGACTAGGAGAAGCAAGGAAAAAAGGAAAGGGGGGAAAATGCCTCCTAATAACTGATTTTAAGAGCAAGCCTTGGGTTCAAACCTTGGGCAGAGGTTCAAGTCAGTTCTTTATCTAGACCAGTTCACCTAATCCTGGTTATCAGCTTGCTCCTCTCTCGTAGGCAAGAGTTGCTGTATAGCCAAAGGGAAGAAACTTCCCAGGTAAGAAATACCAAGGAACTTGCCTCAGCTAGCTGCAGGAGTTGAAAGAATTCTTCCCTCTATTTCAGATTTCAGACACTTTTCACTGAAGCTTCTTTTTTCTTCTTTTTTCCTTTTTTTTTT
>VZTN01014295.1:62094-83952 GCA_013400515.1 Erpornis zantholeuca | reverse complement strand
TTTTTTTTTTTTTTTTTTTTTTGGTAGAATGGTTCTCCCAGCTTTTATGGGACTCTTTATTCTTTCAGTTTTGGACCCTCCAGGCTTTCAACTTTCCCAGTTGCTTCTCTGCAGGCAGGAGTGCCCCAGCCTGTGCTCAGCACTCTGTGTATTCTGAGCAAAGACAAGTGCCTTCAAGGTTTTCCTGACCCTGCAACTTATCCATGGGCAGAGGTAAACTCTGATTTGTATCATTCATGGAAACTATTAAATGAAAAGGGTGCTGTGGAATATTTTTTCCAGTACAGCACCCTGCCCTGAGTAAAACAATGGCAGTGAAATGAAGCACTTAGGGAAGAACTGGCCATCTGTCCAAACACTGCTCAGCTACTTGTCCAAAGGCTATTTTATGGAATTTGGTGTTGAAGTGTTTGTCTGTGCACCTGTGGCTGCACACAAGCACACTTTTTCTTCCTTGGATAAATATTTATACAGGAGATACTTGCACTTAACACTGCTTATTTTCCTTTTGCTTTAGTGAAAATATTGCCATTAAAATGGAGCAGGATAGAAACAATGCACAGCTCCTCTGCACAGAGCAGCTCCATCTGCTTTTCGAGGCTGAACACATTTCACTGATAATTCACTGTGGAGCTCCTGGTGATGCTTTAGGGTTTAACTTCTCTGTGTTGCCAGCCCTGCCCTGCCCAGTGTCACTCTGCAGTTCACTGGAGCTCGTTCAGTGCTGTTCTCTCATGCTCACACACACACAACAAAGCCTCTCCAGCTCTCCAAGGACACCCACACCCTCCTAGGCCCAACAACTGCAAACCACAATCTTGGGGACAGGGGGGCAAGCTTGGGCAAATTCCATCCTTGCCTGGCTCCTGCTTGGGGAATTGATGCTGAGATCCAAGTGGGAAGAACTCGGGAGCTGTCCTTGTCCATGTTGGGATGCACTGAGGCAGGAGCCTCTGGAGCCCAGAGTGTACCTCTGAAGGCCTTTCCAACCAATCCCTCCTTGATTCCTTTATTCCTGCCTGCTCTCTGTTCCTAGGGATCCTCTCTCTCCAGCTGACCTGAGCCTGTTTTCAGCACTTTTACCCAGCCCTGACCAGGGTCTGCTCCTCACTGGCTCTTCCTTCAGTGCTGCCACAGTGGGCAAAATTACAAATTAAAAATACAATTAAAAATAAATACAATTTAAAAAATACAAATTAAAAAATAACATTTAAAATACAATTTAAAAATCTTTATCCCTTTTGGCTGAATTACAGAAACCTTATCAAATTCCTTCTAGGGGTAATGGGCTCATCCTTGCAGCAAAAGGGTTGTGGATGGAGCTTGGTCTGCTTTGCTGTGAGAGATGACAACAACAAAGTGAAATTTGGATAAGTTTCAGTTCACTGTTCTGGAAATGGATTGCTGAACTAAAAGAAAAATCTGTGCTAGAAGAAACTTAAAATTCTGTGGTCTGGGGGTTCTTTATGCACTTTTGAAAGCTCTGTCTTGTTTTGAGTTTCTCTGTGTGATTTATGAGGACACAGAACTGCTTTGCTTTGTGAATTCAGTGATTCTCTGCAAAGCTATTGGGTGTAACGAAAATAATTTAAGTCCTTTTTGTTGTAGTGCAGGGTTAACTCTTGGAAATGCACAATATTACAAAATGCACACCTTACAGTGTAATACATATCCTGGGAGTAAAGCTTATATACCTTCTGTTATAAGGTACCAAAGCTTAATGATTCTTCATTTTCTGTTGCACGACTTTCAAACTCTTTGTTGCTGTTTAATTAAAATCAACAAATGTGGTTTGCTCCAGGTATGTAACCTGCTCTTCCCCTGGTGTTTATAAGCAATCCTTAATCTTCCCTTTTCTCCTGCTGTCATCTCCAAGGGCTCTTCCTGCAATGATTAGAACTCTTCTTCACCTCTGGGGATGGCACAGAGTCACAGACAATATATTCAGATGAAAGGGAAGTGCTTGACCAGCCTGTCCTGGCAGCTCTTTGATCTCCTGGGGGCTGGAGCATCTTCAGCCATGCCCTTGGGAAGGGGAACAAGTGAGACATTGTCCTGTGGGGCAGAGAGGTCTGCATACCTCACACGGACAGGAAAGCACTGATCACCCCCTGAGCGCTGTGCTGGATGGAAAACTGGGAATTTTTAGGAAGAAAGCACCAGCAGCATGCTGGCCAGAGAGCTGTTAATGGAGGGGACAGTCCCACATGCCAGGGTGCAGAAGTTCTGCAGATTCCTTTGGCAAGAAAAGCATTGCTTGTCTTGAATGAGACTATCAGAACATTGGGAGTATGATTTGAGGTGGTAACAAAGAGCACAGTGGTGGGAAGGGACGTTTGGCTTCCATGCAGAAACATGCTGTGTGTGCTCAGAACTTAGATCTGTCACCTGAAGGCACAGCAGGAGCTCCTGGGGGTCACCCTGCCCCAAAGACAGAGCTCTGATGGTTCAGATGATGCTGAACTCATGCTGTGAGAGCCCCTGCCTTAAGTCATTCCAAACTGTTTTCTGAAGAATTTTATGGTGGTTTTTGTGTTTAAGATGTGTGATATGCAAGAAGAACATAAGCATGATTTCAGTTGGGTGCCAGCACTGAGATCTGGGGTTTTGTTAAATCCTCCCCAAATTGAAAACTTTTGAATTAATGGACATTAAATTTAAGGCTGAGTGATTTGGTCAAGCTCACAGAGAAAGCTCATGGTCAGTGGGCAGTAGAACATGGATTCTGGCTCCAGGATCCACATCTAAAATACCAGTGGGTTCTGCTTTGGGGCTTGTGAGTGCAACAATTTAAAATTACGACTGCTGAATGCATGAGCCAAACAGACCTGTCAAAGGCACCAGAGGTGATTTTTCACCTCTCTGCTGTCTCCTATAACGTGGCAAAGGCATGGTTGTGTTCCCTGTGCTCTGCAGCTTCTCAGTCCTGCCTCGGCTCAAGGGAGCAGAATTCCTCCTGTTTTCCCCCAAAGCTGCTGTGCCTTTCCATAGAGGCTTCTGGTTCCTACACACAGCAAGTGCTGCCTAGGCTGATAGCAGGCAAATAATAATTGAAGTGTAATGAATACATGCTGATGGACAGATAAATCTTTTTCTTGGATTTTTGCATACTCAAGGATCTGGCCCCGCTCCCATTCCACTGAGGGCAGGTGAGATGCCTGTGAGATTAGTCCCACATTAATGACTGCAGAAATTATGTCATAGAGGAGTATAACAAAAGATTGTGTCACATAGGTACTAAAAAAAACCCAGTTACCTTCCTAAGGCAGTGCTTCAAAACCTGTTGGCTCAGCAGACCTTAAACTCTCATCAACAACTTCTTGTGCTCTTTAAAACATTTGCATTACTGAAATGCTGATTGATTTCTGCTCTGTTATTGTCCAACCCACGGCCTGCTGAAAATACCCTCTGATATTGTTTTCCCCCTGCTTCTTTTGAAGTAGTTACAAAATGTAGAGATGAAATAAGATATGGTAAAATGCAATTTCGATGGATTCTGCCTGATCCATGAAAGGGACACTGTTTATGGGCTCAGGGGAGATGGAAACGTTTGGGCACTGTCTGGCACAGTTGGTGAGCAGTACCCAAAGCATCAATGCCCAAAAGCCAGTCAGGAGTGACTCAGGTTGTTCTTCCAGCTCAAAGCACAGCAGATGTCCTAAAGCAAAGTGGTTTTGTCTGAATGTGTGTGTTCACTCCTTATGTGCACTTGGGCACACAAAGGAGGGGATTGATTTCTAGAAAAGCTTCAATACATAGTTATATCTAAGATTAGAGCTCGTGATGGATGCCTCCAGAATATTGATATCATGTTACTCCCTCCATCAATCACAGCAACTACTTTGGAAATGAAGGTCAACCAATTAAAATGACAAATAGGGGGTGAACAAGTCTTAGAGCTGAGGTTGCCTGAGAGCTGCTCAGGTGAGAGCCACAGCAGGGAGCTGGGATGCTCTGTGCTGCTCTAGAGCCTGGGCTCTGCTGCCTTGGCCCCTCCTGCCCACGAACATCCAGCAGGAATCCACAGCCAGGACAGGAACCTGAGCCCTGGGCACTCCTGCTGGGCTTCAGATCCATGAAACAAACACCAAACAGGAGAATGAGGGACTCCAGTGGTTGCTAACCTTTAGGCCACTGCTCAAAACTCTCCAGAATGTGTTTTGAAATGCTGAGCCATTTAATTTCTGCAGTAAATTCTCAAATCCTGTTTACCTCCTTTGTTGTGGAAATAATCAGAAAGTGCCTGATTGGGATCATCCAAACAGCTGCTGGCAGCTGCCATCATCTCTTGCAAAGTTGATATTAGCAAGAAATAATTGAATTTCTTATCTTTTACTACATAATTGCAACAAAAAACCCCAACACCCTACCTTAAAGGGAGGGGGAGGGCACGGAAAGGTGCATAATTGAAGAGACAATCCCTGTCTCACACATGTAGTGACAAGCTTTATGTGATTTTTATTGCAATAATTACTGTATCCTGCTGATCAGGAATAATTACCATCACCATAGCAACTCCATATGGGAAGAGTGATTGGGGGTGGGATGGAGTGGATGGTTCCTGGAGAGCAGCTCTGCCTCGCTCCTTTGGGGTGGTTTTGTGCCTCTCTTTGGGTCTTGAGGCATTAATGCTCATCCTGCCCCTTTGTTTTGGCTGCTGTAAGCAGTGAGGAGAGGAGGGTGCTGGATCAGCACCAGAGCCCACTCCTGCCCTGGCTGGGGGCTGGGGAGCAGAGCCTGGAGCCCCCCAGCCCTGCTCTGGCTGCCCTCATCCTCTGGGGAAGGAGAAGAGACACCAGTGCAGGTTATCAAAGAGTAATATTAGCCTTAGCTGACCTTTTCTTGCCGTGTACTTGTGTGAGGTGCCTCGGCAATGGCAACCATGCACATTGGTTTATGCACTTGGCAGGTGATTTCTGAAGCCCTCTGTCCTCATGATTTCCTGCAAAGTTCATGGTGTGTTGAGGAGAGCAGCACACTGTCTGGAGAGGCAGCAGGGCACGGAGAGATGGCAAAGATCATCCCTCCAATGCAGCAGCCTTTTAGCACCTCCTGTCAGCCTGCATGTCAGCACTGCTGTCACCAGCCCAGGGCTCTGCCCCCAGAGATCTGCCTCCAGGTGCTGGGGCTGTGACAGACATTCAGAATTCAGGCTCTTGGTTCTTATTCTGGCACTCAGTCCCGTGGCCGAGAAATGACTGCTGTGACTGATTCCAAGTTATCCTGCTCTCGCTGCTTGCTAAAATCTTTCATCTCCCACTCCTTTCATTTGCACTGTACTGCTTCCAAGCTGGTGTGTGGCCTTCAGGGCACTTTAATATTCCAAATCTACAAGTTGTTTCCTCTAAGAGCTGTTTTCCTCTCAAAATATAAGCATCTCTCTACTGGGGAAGGCCAGGTGAGCCTGGGATGATTTCTTTTCCTGTTGGGGTACAAAACATTATCCTGTGGAAGTTTAGATGCCCTGAATGTAAAGTTGTGTAAAACCAAACAAGTGCTGCCTTCAGTGTGGACAACACCCTCAGGCACAGGGTGGGATTGTTGGGGGTCCTGTGCAGGGATGGAATCACAGGAAGCAGATTCTGGTTTTAGCTGCTGTGTCTGACAAATCACTGAAGACTTTGCTCCTGGTTTTTATAAGTAATGTGGCCATGAGCTGATACAGATTTGATTCGAAATAATTCTTGTTTCTGCACTTTGGCTGGGTTTTCTACCTGTTGTTCCAACTACTGGGCACTAAAATGACAGCAAGAAGCATTTGCAGAGTGTGACCAGGTATCACATAATTAAGCAATTTGACATTGGAATGCAGAAAACAAAATGTAACAGTAAAAGACTGGTCCAGATTTCATCTGCTCAAAGTAATAATAAAGACATCAGCAGGGAAATCAGTCATGCACATATATTATTTGTGTGCACTTAAGTTGGACAGATAGGATAATGGATGTGGTATACACCAGATGTTACATTTCCTGAAAATAGATATGTTAAAGGAGCTCACAAGTGGTTGTCAATGCCCCTTTCATTACCCCATCAGTCTAAATTTATCCAGTTGAAATAAACATCTTAGTTTGCCTGAACTTGGGATTCACCTTTAAATTCTCTTTGCCACTTTTTTTGTGCACAAAATAATAGTTGAACACCTTGCCATGCTGTGCTGTGCTGTTTCTCAAGTCCTCTAACAAATTTAAAAGTTAGGATCTTTCTCACTGGCTCGTTCTAAGGCTGGAGCAGCAGCCAGGTGGGCACAGGGGTGTTTGACACAGCCAAGGCACACATTTTGGTGATAGCTTTGTCCTGTTCATCACCAGGGGCAGAGAGAACCTCTGAGCTGCACATGCAGCCAGCCCCGGGTCCCTGCACAGCCACGGGCACAGCAATTGTGGGAATTCCCACTGGGAGCACACTCGCACCTGCAGCATTTTCATAGCAGTGTTTGGGGCTTGGGAGAGGCTTCATTGTGGAACTGTTTGGTCTTTTGCTGGAGCTTAGCACATGCACGAAACTTCTGGAGTTATTTTAGAGATATTTTCTTCAAAAGAAGCCAAGAGATTCTGCTGAAAGGACAGGATATCTTAAGGGTTAAAAGCACCCTGTAATGCATGTGGTAGTTTACCAAGGTAGCAGTTGGTCGTGGTTTTGCAGACAATTAAGAAAAAAAAAATCAATGTAATTGAAGAAGAAACACCATGGAGGTGCTCATAGCTGCAGCACTGCATGGGAATGGCTGCTGAGCAGGGCAGGGAGCAGTGCTGGAAGCACACACTGCTGGTTGCACAGGGAGCTGCAGACAAAGTGTGTCTCCAGCTCTGGGGTTGCTTCTTTATGTGATTTGTTCTGTGCCAGTCTCAGGCACTGACAGCTTGCACTGTTTGTCCCCTCTGGTGACCACAGCCCCACTGGCACAGCAGGGAATCCACATGGACACGAGCTCTGAGCTGTCCTGTGCAGACTCTTCTGGGGCAGGGAAGGCATTTGTGCTCCTGCTGATCATTGCTTCCAACACCAGGAATCCTTCATTAACAATGCCAGCCAGGAGGGGCAACACACCTGGGTTACCTGAGCCTGTGAGCAGTGGTCTCAGTCTAGCCCTCAGTCTGACCAGGAACAGGGTAAGGAATAGGATAAGGAATAGGATCAGGAACAGGATAAGGAATAGGATCAGGAACAGGCTGCTGCTGACATCACCCTGAGGGACCCTGCAGTTCTGCTCCACGTGTTTGATGTCTGCAGGGCACTCAGTGCAAGGAAAAGGTGCCTCCAGCAGCTCTGGCTGTGGTGCTGCTGCTCTGGGGGTTTGGGATGCTGAGGAGTGCCCCAGTGAAATAAGGAACAGGAGCCCAGCAAAGGAGGAGTCGGAAGAAGGAAGTGCACTGGAGCTGGACAGAGCCTTTGGAGTGTGTGGAATGCACTTGTCAGCAGTTATTTTTGTGCCAGCAAGTTAGATAACTGTTACTGTTTACATACCAATTGCTCTGTTATTGAATAATTTCTGTCGTAACCAGGGCAACGGTTCCATCACATGATAGATTAATTACTCCAAAGATACACATCTTCATGGAGGAGCTTCATATCCTCAGCTTCTGTGGATGCTTGGAAAATTTGGTCCATTTCTTAGCGGGGAGATAGGTCCAGTAAATAAACAAAACCATCCCAGAGCTCAGGCTCAGCCACAACTCGTGTGTGGTGTAAGAAGTGTTCCCCCTGCCTGGACTGGGTTTTGGATCTAGTTTTAAGGTCTGCCCAATAAAACCAAGCTCTTGGATCTCTTTTCTGCCTGTTGCATTCACGTAGATCTGAGCAGAAGCCCTCGGGCAAGAGAGAACTTGGCATGGGATGGGCAGGAGGAGGTGAAGGTTTGTCTTTTAATCCAGTATAAATCCATCCCATGGTACAGGACTAGAGGGAAGGCAGAGGGACTTCTGAGCTTTGGCTTCTCGTGGTGATTTTTCACGGAATAAGTGAACTCCCATGCCAGGAAAACTGAACCTGAGTTACTCAGCCTTGAAGCATCCCATTGTATGGAGGAATGAGGCTTCCAGAGATCCCTGGTCAGGAGATTACAAACTCCTGAAAGTGCTGGAGATTTTACCTCTGCTTCATTTCTACAGCAAAACCCAAAAGTGTGGCATTTTTCTTGCTGTTTTGAGGGGTTTAGAAGGTGAAGAAAAGCCAAGAACATGGCAGGAGAGCAGAAGGTTTGGTCTAAATTGACCTGAGAATGTCAAGTTATGCAAGTGGTGGAGCTGAGTGAAAGATGAGTGACAATCTCTAAGTTCTGACTCTTAAAGGGCTTTATTCTCTCCCTGCCTTCTCCTGCTCATTCTATTCCTGCTGTGTGACCTAGGTGGGTGCTGGGGCAGCTCTGGCTGGGTTGGCAGCATCTTGACAAAGCAGCTGCTGACACACCAGAGCTTGGGATCTCCCAGACTGTCAGAACCTGATTTCAGTGCACCACAGCCAATTAGTGATCTACTTCTATTAGAGATAAGCTACTTAATAGAGATAAACTGTTTTTTTTTTTTTTCTTTTTGCTACTTGTGATAATTTTGGATGTAAAAAGCTTTTCTAAAATTAGAGTGAGAACTTAATAATGACTGAAATCAAGGCCTTTTTGTAGCATGTACAGTGCACAGCGTGGTGGGATGCTGAGGCTGTTGCATTAGGTTTCTTCACACACAGTAATACCAGCAATATTCTGTCCAGGGGAAGAAAAGGTAGGAAAGAGGAACAAAAAAGCCAAAATTAAGAGGTCCAAGGTGCTTAATTTTATGGAATCTGTGAAGAAATATGTCTTCAAAATCTTCAGAGCAAAAGAGAATGGGGAAGCAGCTCTATAATTACTCCAATCAGATAGTATGCCAACAAAAAAGGAACAATTAGTGATGTTTCCCAGTCAGTAGATATTTCTCCTTACCTGAGTGATCTATTGCACAGGTATGTAATTAGGACCACGTAATAATAGGTTGGGTAACTCTATCCCTGTCAAAAAGGGAAGAAAATCCATCCTATTGATAATTGCAGGTTTCTCTGTGTCTCACTCCTTTCCATCCTCCTTTCCTCCTCATCAGATTCCTTGAACATGCCTGGCTTTTGGCTCACCATATTTTAGTTTGAGTCAGTGGACATGTTTACAAATGGAATTCAAAGAGCTAAAAAAAAAAAAAAGAAGAAGAAAGAGAGTCTTGGCCACCTAATTCAAAGGGAAAACTTCCTACATTGCAAGGTGCCAGTGAGAGGCTCAAAGAACACCAAGAGAAACTGTGATAATTTTAAAAGTCCTATTAAAAGTCCTTTGATTTTCTTTTCTTTTTTTCTCGGTAGGAAACAGTGCAAGGTTTTAGATTTGCAAGTTTCAAACACTCTGGTCAGAGCTGCAATCCCAGCAGTGAAATATTCCTTCTGCAAAACTGGGGCAGGATTTCAAGGAGAAGGACAGAGCTGTGGCACCCCTAAAACAAAAGTCAGCCTTCCAAAAAAAATGTGAAGAACGAGGGAGGGTTCCAAACACACACCTGCTTTTGGAAAGCTCTGTTACCAATCCAAGATTGCTACAGCAGCTCCAGAAATAAATCACACAAAGAACACAAATCGTATTTGTTACACGAAATGACAAAAATAGAGATGGGGATTTTATCCTCGAGTTCCTCACAGTTTGGTTCTCTCTGCTCACCTCTGCATGAACAAACAGACTGATGGGATTCCAAAGCCAGGAGCTGCCAGCTGTTTCCAGAGGGGTTTTGGACCTCTTGTTCCATGACCCAGTAGCAGGGATTTTCCTCTGAGTGGGGCTCCATTCCCAGAGAAGTACAATCCTTCTGTTGGGCATCCTAAAAATGGTGATTTCAGATGAGCACAGCAGCGGAGACTCAGCTGCACCCCAGCATCTGACAGCACAGTGATCTTCACTGCCTCAGAGCAGTTTAGGGCTCCCTAAGTTTGTTCAAATAAGCAAGCATCGTCTTTCAGAAAATTGCCTGCAGAATTCAGTCTAGATTATGAGAAGACAGATGATATGAGCAGTATAATGGTGCACCTTTCATCCCCACAATCTGTGTCCCTCCGCTGTTCTGAGATAACTGACTCGGAATGGCCATAGCCCCACTCAAACCTTTTGGAGAGAGCCAGGATCTTTGTTCCTTCAGCTATTTCTGCCTCTTTTCCTTTTGTCACCAACAAAAAAGTAAGCCAAGAACATTATTCTGCTGAATTCCCAAACTTCTTCCCCTGAATGCCTTTCCTTCCATTACCCCCAAGATACCAATCTGCACTGGCTCTGCACTGTCAGCAGTGGCTCCCACCCTGCAGAGAGGAAGCTTTGCCATCTCTCTCCACAATTCAGACTTTGTTTCTCCAGACAGGGAAGTCCCTCATTCCAAGATGCTGGTTTTGCTTTCCTGTAGAATTTTTGCCTCCTGACAAAACCAATCATGTGGTAATTAGCTGGAAATTCTCAGTTCCACCTCGTGGCCTTCTGGTCATCACTCTTCTGGGCTCATCCACACATTTAACTCATATAAAAATCAGCCCATTTTGCCCTCAGAATTTGGGATTACAGTTAGGAGGTTAGTTCCAGGAGTTCTTCTTGACTTGGAGGGCCTTGCACTGACTGTGCCTCCTCACAGCCTGACACTGATAGCCTGGGAGTAGCATTTGGCAATGCAGACAGCATCAGTGGGAGCTGAGAGATCCAGCTGGGCATGAAGAAAGAATAAATTGATCACAGCTCACTCAAGTGCAGATTGAACTCTCTGTCAGCTCCTGGTTCCTGTTTGCTCTGTACTTTCTTTTAGGTTTTTTCTAAAAAAACTTTTTTTTTTTTTTTTTTTAATATAAAAGCCACATTACATGCAGGAAATAATGCCGAGGTATTTGTAGGGAAGATGTTTTGATAAGAATCTATCAAGGGTTTCTGTCATCATTTCCTTCAGCTTTTAAGCCCCAGGAGTAGAGTGCTCCAAATAAAACATGCTGTGGTGAAGTTCTCCTCTGACAAACCTTCCCAAGGTTGGGTTAATTGTAACACAACAAAGAAATCTGCAAGAAACCTGTAGGAATAATCCTGGGGCAAAAACCAAGGAATAATCTTGGAGTCCTGGGGCAACCCTTATTAATGCCCAGCTGGAGGAAGGTGTTCTTAGTCTGTTTTCACATCTGGTGCACAAACAGAGACTGAGCTGGTATCGATGCTGCCCACAGAGGCTGTGCCTCCCCCACCCCTGGCAGTGTCCAAGGCTGGAGGGTTTGGAGCAGCCTGGGACAGTGGGAGGTGTCCCTGCCCATGGCAGGGGTGGCACTGGATGAGCTTTCCAGGTCCCTTCCAACCCAAACCACTCTGGGATTCTGTGCCTCTCTGCGAAATGGAGCACATGCACCAAATCTCAGGGTGGCAGGAGGAAAAGTGAGCTCCAGCTGAATCAAACTCTTCATGCCCAGCTGAGTTATTTGCCCTGTGAAGTGCTCGAGTTCACTGAAAGTTTCTAGGGAGAAAGAGAGGAGGAAGATGCCAACTTTACAGAGAGAGAACTAACACAAAGCACTGCTGGAAGGTGTCACTGGGGCCCAGAAACAGGAGCAAAGTGAAGCTGGTGAGGGGTCTGGAGAGTCAGTCCTGTGAGGAGCAGCTGAGGGAGCTGGGGATGTTTAATCTGGAGAAAAGGAGGCTCAGGGGGCTCCTCTCACTGTCTCCAGCACCCTGAGAGGAGCAGGCAGCCAGGTGGGGCCAGGCTCTGCTCCAGAGACACAATGAGAGGAAACTTCCCCCTTCAAACAAGGGGAAGTTTGGGTTGGACACCAGGAGGAATTTCTTCTTGGGAAGCACTGCCAGGGGTTGGACAGGGCTCTCTGGGGCACTGGTGGAGTCTCCATCTGTTGCTAGAGAGCAAGAAATGAACACACTCACACAGAGTGGAGGTGGTCAGAAAAAGGAAAAAAAAGGAGAGCTTAATTCTTTCACTGCCTTTTATACTTTTCTCTGGAATCCCATGGATTGGAGAATGAGATCTTCTCCTCTCCAATTCCGCTGGTTCCAACTGAAGTCCATCAAAAACTTCTTCTATCAGGAATGGAAGGAAAACAAGAGAGAGTTACAGAAACACAACTTTTGTTTACAGAAAAATTTCGTGAGGACTCCACAGCAGATTTTCAAAACCATCAGAAGGCTGAAATCCAGGGCCACATCCATCCCTGGAGGTGTCCGAGAGCACCCTGGATGTGGCACCCAGGGCTGGGCAGCCTGGTGGGGATCAGGCACAGCGTGGCCTCCGTGCCCTTGGAGCTCTTTTCCAACATGAATAAATCTGGGATTCTGTGGAACCCTCAGCTCTCCCACAGAGGAGAAAGAGAAGAAGCCTCCTCCTTTCTGCCCCAAGATTTCTTACAGGTTGCATTTCCTGTGAAGTGAACATACCTTAGGTCCTCTGCCACCACCCAAACCCAGCCCTAGGCAGGGTAACCACACGAGAAACACTCAGTGCTGGGTGCTGCAGGTGCTCAGGGGCTGCTGAGGAGCTCCTGTCAACGCCAAACTCTTTGTTTACACAGAAAAAGAAAATAAACAAGGAAATATTTGTTTGAAATTCAAACTGAACCTCTGAAACAATTAAGTGGGGCTGAGCAAATTCATAAAACAAAGGCTAATGACATGTCCCCCACGCTGCTTGGCCGAGTGCCCCCATTGATTGACTCCTAGAAAGTTACAGGCGTTAAGTTGGTATTTTTCATTACTTGCCATGAAATATGAGAATTTCTTACCATTCCCTCTGCCTTATTCTTGTAACTAAAGCCACCCATTCATTACAAGGAATCATTATTTATTTGTGTGCAGGAAAGAATCCAGGCTACTGCACAAATTCCAGGGCTCCCTCAGCAGCCTGACTGCTGCCACCATTCACCTTTTCTGTGTGTATCCCCCCCAAAATTTGGCTGAAGCCAGCAGGAAAGGCCAACCATGCAACAGTGCACTTGTAGGCAAGAGGAAAGCCCCAGCTTTGTTTGCAGCAAGGGTTTCATGGCTGCTGCTCTCTGCTCTTCTGCCCTGTGCCAGACAAAAGGGAATTGTGTGCACACGCCAGTCAGGCTTCAGCAAAACCTGCTCCAGTGTCCACCTTAAATTTTATTCACAATAACATGAAAAGAAGTTGTGGATATAACCCCGAAGGCAACTACATGTGAAGTCATTTATCACCAAAAAAAATGCGAGGAATGCTGAAAATAAAGTTAACGTTCATAGTCATATTTCCATTTTTTTAACCTGTAGTGCTAAAGGCATTTCTCTTTGTTCTCTAAGCATTTTCCTTTCTTTTTATTCATTATTTGTTTGATGCAAAGCCTGATAATGTATCAAAAAGCAACTTGAAACTATCCCCGTAAATGGGAGAAATGTGTAAACTGAAGAATTTAAAGAACCATTCACCTTCCTGTTCTCCTCTCACCTTCCCCCAGCCAGAGGTTCTGCTGCTGCCTTGTGATACACCAAAAATAAGCTCTTGTGCCAAGGTCTGGATTGCCAGAGCCACTCTGGTCACTTGCCATGGCACAAATGCACCTGAGGTAGAGGAAATCCGGGCCATGGCAGGACAGTGGTGCAACATCTGTGGGGTGTGGGGATAGCAGCCTGGCCCCACGGCTGGCAGCGAGCTCAGCAGCCTGGAGGGCTTCTGGTGGCTGCGTTATTGTCATTAACACAAACAGTGGTAGAATCCCTGCGGGGCAAGGAGGGGTTTGGGGTGGTTCTCTCATGTGGTCCTGCTCACAAGGATTGCTGCTGCAAGAGGCTGAGTGTCGCCGTGCTCTCTGAGTCTGGTTGTGCCCCCTCGCTCCCCAAGGCAACCACTGCCCTCCTTTAGCCTCCCAGAGCCTCCGAGCTGGCTGGAGAAGAACAAGCGAGCGTTCATTCCGGAGCTGCCGGTGTGTTCCCAGTGTGTGTGCAGAGGCAGCAGTGAGACCACGCCGGGGCAGGATCCAGCTGGGCTGGGGAAGGGATGGAGAGGGGCAAAGCTGTGAAGCTGCAGGGATTTGGCATGGAACAGGCGTGAAGAAGGCACGGAGCTGCTCTCCAGAAGCCGTGGCTCCTCCAGACAGGCAGATGGTTGTAAAGTGGAGCTGCTGTCGTGTGCGCCCTGGGGTGGAACCATCCCACAGCCCGGGGCTGCACCGCGGCGGCTGAAGGACAGAAAATGGCTTGTGAGGTTGGAATCACAAATCAGAAAGCCTCGGGATTAAGATTCCGGAGGAGCAGAGTTTAATCACGACAAGCTCTCTCGAGCATTGCTGCAGCACTTGCAGCGATGTGCGCAGTGCCGGTGCCTGCTCGCAGCCTGCCCTGCCTGCTGCTCCCGGGGCTTGGAAATGTGTTCCGAGCTGGGTCCTGGAGACACCCAGGGGGCTCAGGGTGGGCTGGGGGCTCAGGGGGTGCTGGGGGCTCAGCCTGTATCACTGAGGTGTCGGAGAACACGGCGCTGTTTGTGCCCGGGATCGTGCCCGCAGCCGCGGCTTGGGCTCCCTGTGCTCCGAGTCAAACACAATAAGCTGTAAACCCAATGGAATGTGAAAGAAATTCATACCTTGGTGAACCGTAAACAGAATCGCGGATGATAAAATTTAATCAAAATGTAGCATTGCCTTCGGGATTCAGATCCAGTGTCTTTTGATGATTAGCAGGATTATCAAGTGTAGATGCTCTGTTGAATACCATAATGTTGTAATGTTGCACTCTATGGAACATCAATGCCAGAAATAATTTAACACCTGCACATAAATCATTTTGCAATTATCTTTTGGGAATTATTTTATCTTAATCTTTTTATTTTGTTCCAAATAAAATTAGAGAGGAACACTGAAAGATGACACTAGGTGAAACAGAGGAAGGATAGGAGCACGGTCAGGTTATATAAACTAAGCTAAATGTCTGTTTTCTATTATTTAATTTTTAGATTGACATGCAACTTTGGCTAAGGATTGTAAAACAGAACTGGTTTGTATGGATGTACATAGAGTTAATTAAATGAAGCTTTAACACAGCAAGATTGAAAATATATGTACTGTGCTCTTTAGCATTAACAACGGGGATATTAAGGCTGGAAAACCTTGAGCCTGTTGATCCTCCTTTCCCTAAAGCAAAACAGCCACCTAAATTTGGGACTTAGAAGATTATCAGACAGAAGCTACAAAACTATTCTCTGATCAGGGAACAGAAAAGAGACAAAGTTAATTCTTGCTCACCTTGGGAGGAGCGGGGGGTCCACACCCCTGTGCAGTCAGAGAGGAAAAGTGCCCCAGGTAACCTCCCTGAGTGGTGCTGGGTGAGTCCCTGGTGTCACTGGGAACTGGGGCTAAATCCACACCTTGGAAAGCCTCACCCCCCATGTTGGAGGGGTGTAATGATGGGCTGAATCTGCAGAACAAAATAAATAAATAGAAATAGATTACAATTTATAATAAACATAAATAAGTTACGGCATTTGGGTGCACTTGGATTGCGTTCCAGGGTCTGACCTGGGAGCTTTGTCTCCGCAGTGTTTTGAAAGGGAATTCTTGAAACCCTACTGCAAACAGCTTTGCTTTCTGCTCTGAATCATCACTGGGGACTAAAATCTCCCCGTGTGGAACAGCCACAGTAATGATAAGCAAGCAAACTGTGAAAGCAACAATGTAGATGTCACTTTATATTAGGCCAAAAGAATGACAAAATGCCTCACTCACAGTGTCAGTAACCAGTGGGCCAAGCTCTGCCCCAACAGATTTTCACGTGAGCTCCTGCAAACACATGAAATATCAGCCACTGGCTGTCGTTTTTATACAAATCCTTGTCATTCTCTGTACCTGTTTGTCACAGGCAAGTTTTCCCCTGGGTGCAGGAGGGAGTGTGAGCAGGCTGTGCAAAGGGAAGGGGAGCAGCTCACCTTCCTGCTTGCAAGCAGGAGCTAAAAATGAGCCTTGGGGATTCTTTCAAAATAGAAAAGAAAAAAGCTTCACTGGCCTGTTTACTAATTTTCAAGTAGTGGAAGGGTGAAGTTAAAGAGGTATCCTAAGCAACACCGTGAGCTCTTTGATGGAGAGTTCCCTGTGGAGGTGACAAGGAGCAGCCCCCAGGGACCAGCACAGCCTTTATCCTGGGACTGTGTTCCTGGTCAAAATCTGACTGAACCTGGAGATCTCAAAGGTGGAAATGAATGTGCCATTTTAGTGTGATTCAAGGATTTATTGTACTGTTTTTATTTCCTACTGTATTTCCATACCTGTGTGTCCCTTCCAGCTCGGGATGTGGTGATTCTGTGACTCGTGCAAATGCCTCAGTCTTGTCTGGGAAGAATTCAGTATTTCTGCCCATGAGCAAACCTCAAACTGAGACATTTCAGTAGGTCTGAGCTTGGAGGAAGAGATTTTTGGAAGGGAAAGGGAAGGAAAGTTTTGGTGTGAACATTTTCCAGTGGGTGGACAATGGTGTGTTTAGAAAACACACACTCTACTTTCTCTGATGGGTCTGCACAGAGGGCTCGAGCAAAGCCACACACTAAGCAACCAAATTTTCAAAAATGCTAAATACTTTGTTAAATAAAGATAAGCAATGCAATGGAATAAACAAAAAAAAAAAAAAAAAAAGGAAAATATTTTGGTGTTTTGGCTTGGCTTGTTGGATTTTCTTGTGTATTTATTTATTGTTAAAGTTGTAATAATATATGTGCACAGGAATGCTGTTAAAAATTTTGACACCTTTTATCTTAATTTCTGGTTTATTTTCTAATCAAGTGATCTTAAATAATATTCCCTTTATTTAATTTTTATGCAACTGTTGGCAATTATTATGGAGTTTGCTCACCAGTACTGAGCAGGTTTCAGCTCTTTAGCTTTGCAACAATCACCTTCAAATCTATTTAGACACAAACATTGATGCTCCTACATCTTCAAACCTGGAGCAAGGTTACAAATAGTAAAGATAGGGTGATCTCCTTATACAGAAAATTGAATGCCCCCCTGGTTTCCTTTAAAGTTCTTTGCCTTCACTGTGTACCACAATGTATGGGGCAGTAAATTCAGTGTGAAAAGGGGAGAGAGTGTTTTAATAAGGCTCATAATAGTGATTCTCTCTGATCAATTATAGATTTAAGATGAAGAATGTAACATGAACCCAACTACTATTAACATAAGTTATGCAAATATATGATCAGGGATGGATCGTTGTGCCACACTCCCTATAAAGTAAGAGCACAGAAAAGCCTTTGTAATTTGAAATGGAAATTAAACCAAGAGAAAGATGCACTGTACCCATGGGATTGCTTCACAGCATTAGTGCATGAATTAAGAGGTTGCTCCAATTTTTTCTGTATCCCAGCAGGACTTTGACAATGTCCTGGTTGACTACAACAGTGTCCACACTGAAATTGTAGCATGAGCTTCCCTGTCAAGATGTGGTTTCCCCACCATTGTTTACACTGCCACTAAATCCAAGAGGCTCTGCAGTATGGAAAAGTGGTGGTGGAAGCTTGAGGGATCTGACTGGGCTCTGAAAGATCTCTGAGCAGCCCTGGAGGAGGGCAGTGAAGGAGCTGAGGAGCAGAGCTCTGTTATCAGCTTGAGCGTCTGGACCAGAGCCGTAGGTCAGCCGTGGTCACTTCTGGAAGTGTTCTCTGAAGTTTAGGGTGCTTTGAGCTTTGTTGGACACGACAAGAATGCTCTCTAAAGCTTTCCACAGAGATGATGTTCCTGTAGCTGGTGTTCTTTCATTAAATTCAGCAGGGAGGGAGGCTGTGGGGCTGTTCTTTGGGAGGTTGTTATTATGGATATTGCAGTGTGATTGTAACTGCAGCCACGCTTCTGACACACAAATCAACGTTCAGAGCTGAGGGAAGTTCCTCAGCACTCGTTTAGATTTTATTGGCTTTAACACACAAATTATTCTTGTTTAACAGATGGAAATGGAGGCCCAGGAATGTCACTGAGTGCCATCCTTGGAAGGCTGCACAGGAGGGATCCTGAGAGAGGCAGAGCAGAGCTCCCGTGGCTGCTCTCGTGGGGCACTGGGCTGGTTGTGCTCGCAGCCCCTGGGCCTGTGGAACACCACAGTTTGCTCTCCCTCTGCTCCCTGCAGCGTGCCAGAGGCAGCAGGGCTGCTCTCGAAATACCAGCCCTGCCAGAGATGTGCCTGGGCAGCCCTGGAGTGTGTTTGCTCTGATTTAGCAGCTATGCGAGGCAGCAGCAGAGCCCTGGAGAGCCCTACAGAGCTGGAGGGTGGGACAGAGAGGAGATGGGTGACCTTAGCTCCACAGGTCACCTGTGCCCCAGCCTGCACATGGAGCCTTCAGCCTTCCTGGAAAAGCCCCTGGGGCCCACCAGGGAGGAGGGATGAGTTCTGGGGCTGGTACTCTGCCCAGATTGTTCCCTGCTCCATTAACAAACTGTGTCTTTTGTCACCTCATCCCACAGCCTCCAGCCCAGGAGCTGTGGTGGGGATGTAGAAGGGAGAAGGGAAAGGATCAGGTAGAACAATCCCTGCCTGAACTGCAATCTTTAAAAGAACAATGACCCTGTCCCTGTGATATCTGGTACCTAAACTAAGTTCTGTCAGAGTCACGCAGGCCAGGAAGGGGAGCTATGAAATCTCTCTCTCCAGGCTTTGGGTTTTCACATGTCTTTGGTTTGAGGCAAGTATGTACATGAGAAGAACCACAGAAAGTTGTGTTTAGTGGTCAGGATACGTTAGGCTCTTGAATCACTAACACTAAAGACATTCTCAAGTGTTAGCTGCCAACTTAAGGGAAGGTTTAAGTGAATTGCATGTAAAACCTTCCCATGTTTATTCTACAGTGAAGTGTTGCCTCACTTGACTGTAAAAATGCACTTCTTGAAACAGAAAGCTAAACTGAACAGGTCTCATTTATCATATCTCTGAAAGTGTGTGGCATTTCTTTCTCTCTCTTTTCCTGGGAGAAAGCAGAAGGAAAACTTTGATTGCAGGTTAAACAGCATTTATCCTCTGACTGCTGCACCAAATTGTCTCTCACGTGCTTAATGCATTGACTTTGAATCCAAAGCCTGGAGGTCTAACTCTGTGTGCCTTGAAATGAAAGTACACTTCGGTGATGAAGAAGGCATTTGCCTTCAGGTTGGGAAAAATTGAAGCTCACGTCATCCCAGCATGAGCAGGGCTGGTGTGTGCTGCTGACCTGGGGGCAAGCAGCAACAGGCAGGAGGCACAGACACAATCAGTTCATTCTCTGGCTCTGGAGAATGTGGCTGCAACAAGGTGAAAATCCCTCCAACAAGAATAATAAAGATCATAATTATTAAGAAAGCAAAGGATAAAAATATTTGGGAGTGCCATTACAGTGCTTGGGAGTGTCATTGCAGTGCTCAGAGTATGGGCGGTGTGCAGTGGCATGGAAATAAATTAATTTTAATCAATATAAAATTAAAGGTCAGTCTTAGGAGTGAGGTTCAGCTTAAGGGAATTATACCATGCTTACAGGCTTGCAGAGTTTGCACTTCAATTAGCCAGTGTAAGTCTGAAGAATCAGCTTACAAACTGCAGGAGCTCCATCCTGGTACCTGTTATTGGGGCCAGTCAGTAGTGTTAGCTCCTTGCCCCTCCACCTGGCCAGGCTGGCTGGCAAAGGAATCACACTGTGACATTTCCACAGCAAAACTGAATCCCTGCAGTCATTTCCAGACCTGATTCCATATTGATATACCACTCATTCATTTTCAGTTCCCTCCCCTTTCTTTCCTTCACAGTAGTTCCTAGAAGGACTTCTCATCCCTGGCAGTGCCCAAGGCCAGGTTGGACAGGGCTTGGAGCAGCCTGGGACAGTGGGAGGTGTCCCTGCCATGGCAGGAGTGGGACAGGATGGGCTTTCATTTTTGATAAATGTTTGCATTTGAGCCTGAACTCAAGCCTAGCCATACATTTGAAGGGATGAAAAGGGAGTAGTCAATCTTCTGCAAGGAATAATACCACAAACAAGGAGGATCCTGAAGTCTGAGACTTCAAAAGTTCCCTGTAGAGAGACTCTTCATAGCAGCAAATAAGGCTTTATTTAGAGAAAAATGCAAGATTAGCTGTGTAGTGCCCTGGTAGTAATTGGGGGGAAAAAATCCTAACCAGAAGTTTCGGGGTTAATTTCCATGGAAAACACATTTATATGTCACACTGTGGACAACTTTGTCATTAAAATCTGCCTCATCTGCCCTGGCCTTGTTGCTCAGCTGCCCTTGCAGGACAGTGTGGATCCACGGCCCTGGATGCTCCAGGGGGAGGTGTTGGGATCACACCTTTGGATCACTGCTGGATGCAGCAGCCCCGAGAGCATCTGCCAGGCTGCAGAGCTCCTCACACGTCAGCTGGCTCCTCACCTGGCTGGGCTTCAGGCACTCCTGCTTCCAGGCTGTATTAACTTCCAAAGGCAGATTTTTGCCCTCTGTTTTGAGGTTCTATCCTCCAGAATTCCTGAACGCTTTCCAAAAACGCCAGCCCCGCCCCAGACAGACCTATCTCTTAGGTAGGCCCCAGGAAGCTCCAGGAAGGCTTGGGAAGCCCTGTCCTAAACCAGGAGTGGATTTTGTCTGCCCTGCTCTGTGCTGTGCTGCTGGCACCCAGCTCTGTCCGACAGGGCTGTCCTGGCCTTTCCCCGAGCTGTGGTCCTGCACACACAGGGGACACTCGTTGTTTTGCAGGTGCAAATCTGTCTAAATCTATATGAAATACTGTCTCTGAAAGCTGCCTGCCCTCCTCTCTGCGTTTCCAATAAACCAGAGTACCTCCCCCAAATCCTGGCACTCTGCTCTCTGCTGCTGCTGCTGCTGCTGCAGGTCACTGCCCAGGGGTGCTGTGTCTGTCCTCAGGGCTTCCTCCAGTAGGAAATGCTCAGCTCTTGCTCTTGGCAGCTGCAGGAAACCTCTGAGGAGAGCTGTGGGAGACTAACCTTGGTTAGACCTGCAAAAATAAAAATGTGCTTCTGCTTGGCCTTCCCTGGATGAGTGATGTACATCAAAGGAGTAGACCAGTGCCTTTAACATGATCCAGTAAAGGCATGAAATTAATGTTTTCTTCTGCTGATAAGAAATACACAAGGCAGACATTTCACTTTCAGACATTTCTTACTTTTTATAACTTGTCCAAAAGCCTTTAAAGTGCTCCCTATTGTTTTTTTCTTCAGTTTGGGCTCACAGAGCTCCTTCACCCAGTAATTGCTGCTGGTCCCAGGGGATGTAGCAGTGTCCTGTGGCACAGACACCCCTGCTGAAGGGCCACACTTCATGGTGCACGTTTCTGCTACCACAGGGCACGGAAATAATGACAGCTGCCTGTAAGATTTGGGTTTAAAACCAGTGCCATAACTGTGGAAGCTTTCTGTTACTTTTGATTGATGTAAAACTGCATCAGGGAGAACCCGAGGTATAAACCCTGTTCCTATAAAACAGTATTGTGCATTCCTACAGAGTTTTTGTGCACTGTAAAGGTTCATGGCAGATCTCTGTCTTCTGGGTTAGAAACCACACGTGAGCTGAAGAGCTGAACAGCAGAGGTGAGGTGTGTTGGCCTCTCCCAGGCTCACACAGATAACCCCGAGTGCTCAGTGGGACTGGCAGCGATTGTTCTTCCAGCCTTTGCCATGACAGTGGATTTTGTCATGGCGAAAACGATGCTCTGACCCCATTTTAGACAAATACAGAAAATTGCCAGCAGGTGGCACGCAAAGGGTACGATTTCCCAGGGCTTTTTGCCTCGGTGGGGTGTTCCCTGAGAAGCGGAATGGGATGGAAAGGGGAGCTGGGGCGGTGGGGCAGGGAGCAGCCCTGCTGGGGACGGGCTGGAGGCACAGCAGCGCTGCCTGCCCTGCTCCGGGGGGCGAGGGGCGAGGG
>VZTN01014295.1:4627-56845 GCA_013400515.1 Erpornis zantholeuca | reverse complement strand
CTCAGGAGGGACCCGCGGGTGCGGGGCTCAGGAGGGACCCCGGGGGCTGTGCGGGGCTCAGGAGGGACCCCGGGGGCTGTGCGGGGCTCAGGAGGGACCCCGGGAGCTGTGCGGGGCTGTGCGGGGCTCAGGAGGGACCCCGCGGGTGCGGGGCTGTGCGGGGCCGGCCGCGCTCGCACAGGTATCGGCTGACGCTGCCGGGGCACGCTTTATTTCAAAGAAGTAGCGGTAACAATGGCTCACAGTAATAACAGCGCTGCCGCTTCCCCCGGGGGAAGGCGCAGAATGCTATCTCGCCACATGATCTCATTTCTTTTAAGCTCTGCGCTAACCGCTGACATATCGCACAAATGCCTCCTTTATTACCTGCCAGGGATTGTCTTCTGTGCTGGGAATGGCCTCCGGAACCCACGTCCTCATGCCAGCCAAGTGCTCCGCTGCCTGCCTGTGAATTTGTCTCTGTCTGGGAGGCCCCGCATCCACCTGAGCATCCCGGCGCGCTCGGAGCTCCCGGAGCTGGGTTACAGCTCTGAGCCTCCTTTGTTCGGTGCCTGGGGCTGGGCCGGCAGCTGGCACCGGCCGGGGCTCTGCTGCTCCACTTGCCAAGTCGGTAATTTGCCATTTCAGCCAGGGCTGGGTTGTTTAAGCGGTGTCCAGCAGGTAATGTAGCCTGGCCACGCATCCCTGCAAGGATTCTGGTTCTTATCTCTGCGCTCGCTTTCGGACAAAAGCAACATTCAGCCACATCGCTTCCCTTATCAGCCTGCTAGCAGATAAAATAGTTATTTTTCAAATTGCCTCTCTCTTTTCAGTTTTAAGTAGACCTACATAGATACTTTGCAGTCATTTTAGTCTGCAGATACTCATTTCACATAAACAAGAATACACATTCTGCTTTGTAAGACTGTTCATTCAAACCCCACTTCCATTTGGACAAAGCACATTCTCTGTATTTCATTATATTAGGCTTTAATCTGTTCTGTCCAGCGCTGTTTAAATTAAATAAAGGGCAGAAAGTAGCACACAAGTCAGAGTGACCATTTTTCCCCAGCCCTGAATTCTACACACACACCTACTCAGGCTGGTGTTGAATTGGTAGATGGTACCTTCTACCTTCAGCTTTTTCCTTTATTTTCCTGCACTGTGTGGTTTTGAAAAGCCTGGCAATTATTAGGTACTCTGAGCACAGCAAAGGACTGGGCTCCTCAATAAATCCATGCTTTGCAGATAAATATTTTGATCGATGGTAATAAATGAAGCAACAGCAGCAGCAAAGTGCTGTCTGTGAGCTGTTCCCGGGTGCTGCACCTCTCCAGCTCCCTCCCTCAGCCTCCAGGTCTTTAAAGATCATTGAATCCCAGAATTCCAGAACGGTTTGGGTGTAAAGGGACTTAAAGCCACCCCTGCCATGGCAGGGACACCTCCCACTGTCCCAGGCTGCTCCCAGCCCCAGTGTCCAGCCTGGCCTTGGGCACTGCCAGGGATCCAGGGGCAGCCACAGCTGCTCTGGGCACCCTGTGCCAGGGCCTGCCCACCCTCCCAGGGAACAACTTCTTGAGCTATTTGGGCTCCAGAGATCAGAGCACACAACCTGCACAGCGAGGTGCTGCTGAGGGAACGCTGCTCAAATGCTCCTTTTTAGCATTTTGGGACAAAGCTTTCAAGGACTTGTTTTCCCTTTGGCTTTATATCCGTTTTAACTCTCCCTCTCTCTCCGTACAATCTCTTCCTGCTGAAATTAGGACCAAAGATGCACTTGTATGCTACAGTTTGAACTGCATAAATACCTAGTGCACTTGTGCAGCCACTGCTCAAGCTGTCTAAACAAGGGCTGGAAGGATGGTAACAACCACCATGGAATAGCCCTGGGAAAGTGTAATAATGCAAACTCCGAGTGGGGGCGAGGGAAATTGTCTTATTTTCTTTTCTTCAGGAACATGAACTTACTTCCCACTCTTGTTTGCTTTACTTTGCTGATTTGCCAGGTGCACAGCTCCAGTAGGCCAGGGCGCACCCAAGACATTTGCTGGGATGGTTTTCTTTCCTTTTACGCTGCTCCTCAGATCCTGCTGCATAAATTAACACGTCACGTTCCCACATTTGGTGGTGGAGGCTTTGGGGCTCGACACAGACTCATTCTCTCTTGCCCTTGTACTGAACCAGCAGCAGGTCCCAGGCAGGATGAGCTTCCTCAGAGAGGAGCTGTGTCCTCATGTTGTGTGAGACCATCTCTGCTTCTCACTCTTTACTTACAAATGCGAGGGCAGAGAGTTCCAAAATCTGCAGTTTATCCTCTTGTTGGGTCACTTCATAAACTTTTAAATAAACTGCCTGTATGGTCTTAGCCAATCTCAGCTTTGCACTGAGCAACTGGAAGGTTTTTATTTGGTCCAAGCTGTATGAAGAGTAAATACCACAAATTATCCCCACATTACAGGAACTGTTCTGCCCTTCAATCTGTGCAGAAATAGAGGTATGAGCCACTAAGAAAGGCACCCCCAAAATGAGCACTAGCAGGGCCAATATTGGTGCTGAAGTTTTGGTTCAGTGTTTAAAGAGAGGAGTCAAAAGTCAGGACTTCTGACTGGTGCACTAAAGCACAGTTTTATTTTTGGAAAAGACACTGCAGCTCTCTTTGGTTTGTCTAAAATTCTGTTGACTTGCCCTCTGAAATTCACAGAGGGGATAGCAGATTTGTATGCAGCTGGTTTTCATTGCTTCAGTCCTTGTTGGTACACTGCACTTGTCAATATGGTTAACTGATACTAGCACTGTCAGCAGAGCCATTTAAGAGAGGGCAAAGCACCTCTGCCTTAGCTGAGGAGCTCCTTCCTTCCTTCCCTGAGCACTGCAAGTGCCTTTGGCAGGCTGGCAGTGCAGGATGAAGAGCTGGAAGATTAACAGTGTCTGTTCCTCTTGCTTTCAAAACCAATTTTCATTCAGTGGTGGCTAAAGCTGGTGGACAGATGGCTTCAAAAAGCCCTTTAGCTAATACGTTTTGCCAGCCCTACATCCTCTCCTCTGTTCAACATTTCACTCATTATGCAGCTTCGAGGAACGGTGAGAGCCAACTCTTTCTGCCAGTGTCACCCCTGCACGTAACTCCCCCTGCTTTCCAAAGAGCTGTCAAGAGGCATTTTTCTTCCAAAGGGGTAGAACCTAAGTCTTGCCACAATCAGCTTCTGAAGAGGAAGGGCCTTGCATTCAGCCAGAGCTCTGGTGATTGCTGAGATGGAATTAGAAAGGAGAAGAAATAGGAGGAGGGAAAATCCCAAAGGATGCAAGGAGGCTCTTTGCCTCAAACAGCCTCCTGGGATGGAGAGTGGTGCACAGACTTTGCTTCACAGCTCCAGCTCAGTGCACACAAAGACAGTGCCTTGGATGCTGTGAGGGTTACCAACAAGGGAAAAGAGAAATGGAAATATCACTGCAGATTTCCATGCTACAGGAGCTGCTTAATGACTCCGAGTAATTAGAGACTGCAGAGAAAGAGTGGTTGGTTTTCATTACAAGTCCCATTTTAATTCAGCTCCAAGTCACCTGTTGGTAGAAGAGGAGAAACAAGGAAGAATTGCCTCTGTGAAGTGTTGGAATTCTTGCCTTGAGCAGGCAAGGAATGAGAGCTCCTCTGGGCAGTGGGAGCAGGGCACGGCCATGCCTGGGCAGAGCACGCTGTGCTCCAGCTCCTGCCAGGCTGTGGGACCTCCTGGGTGCTCCAAAAGCTCAGGTGTACCTGTGCTGTGTGTCACTCGAGTGGGAAGTGTTCGGGAAGCTGACTGGAACTGAAGGGACAAGAGAATCCTCTGGGCTGTTTTCCTCGGGATGACCACGAGGGCCGGGGAGCAGAGGGGCAGCAGGAGGGCCAGGCTGGTGGAGACTCCGTGTGTGCACCAGGGCTGGGCACTGTCACACTTAGGAGAGGAAAAATCCTCCCAGAAGGAATGGGAGCTGTGTTTCCTCCCATCTGTTCCCTCTCCTCTCCCACAGGCACACACCTGGGAGCTCGGTGGGGTTTGGTTTGTGGCATGGTGGCTCCATTTCTGTCTGATAGCTGGGACAGGAGGAAATAAACACACTCTGAGCTCTGAAATGTCTCTGTTTGTTCTGCTTGCTGTTCGTTTTTCTGCTAAATATGAAACAGTTTTAGAGCCATTCACAGTAAATGGAAACTGGGGCAGGGAGAGCTAAAACATTTCTCATTTCAAAGAACATCTCAAACTCCTTTAAAATGAAGGAATTTAAAACATCCTTGTTTTCTGACTGCCTAGCACGAGGAGAAAGGGTAGGAATTTTCCCCCATCATAATAAGATTTCCTTAAGTTGCAAGAATTTTTTCAAGTGTTTACAAATCCAAGTCAGTTAACAACTGCTGACATGAAGAGCTCTGAACAGTTTGATATCACTGGTGCACAGATTGGGAATACATGTGAAAAGTAGCTCAGCAGATTAACTCCAGCCACGACCTGCAATTAACACCAACAAAATTTTGACATGTGGGGCTCTGCAGACAGCATGAGTGTATTTTCTGCAGGACTTTTGCCTGTTGTGAGCACTTCCCTTCTCTAGTAATCAGCACTTCATCCTCAAGTGCTAAATTAATATTTCTGTAGGTGTCAGGAAAAGTAGAATTTAAAGCTAAGGCTTCATACATCACTGGCATTAGAGGAGATGTATATATATATCTATATATCTATAAATACACCCATATACATACATATATACATACATATATATATATATATATTCACTGACAAAATAAATTTATCCATTTTACAAAGATGCTTTAATGGACATATACAAAATATGACCAAACCCTTGTCCCAAACAGAACAAACCTTGATTAGTGTTTCTCTGCTGAAGGAAATAAAACAGCCCAGTGACCCCAACAACCTGTTCAGAGTGAAGAAGCACAACCCTGGCCAGAAGTTCTCTAATCAGGCACCCGTGGACACCAGGTTAAAATACAGCAGTGAGTGCATCAGTGTCCAGAGAGCTCCATTTCACTGAGCAGGGGATTTCTGTTGGTGTTCAGGCACTGAGTTTCTACTGAGGAGTTCTGTAAGCTGAAGAAGAAAGGTGGCAGGAGTCAGCTGCCCGTGGTCAGGCTGCTCTGGCCTCCCCTCCTCCCTCACATGTACACTTCTTCCTTTTACTTGCCTTAGAGCAAAGTTTTCATTTGAAAGCTCAAACACCCACCCTGCAAATCTTATTTGTGATGCTTCATAGCTTAGAGAAGGAGACAATGTGTTCTAAATCATGAAATAATAGGCCCCCCACAAAATGCAAATCTAAGTAGTAATATAATTAACATGTAATGACATTTGGCTGTGTGAATTCAGCTGTCCTGGATAATCCATGCCTTCAAATCTCACATTGAAATATAATTTTTCACACCATGTGTTTTGTAGGGATTTGGAGTCTGGGGATTTATTTTATTTGTTTGTTTGTTTGCTTGCTTTCCCTTTGTTGCATCATTAATGTAGCAGAGCATCACTTGCACAAAGTAGTTCAAACTTGAGTGATTTCAATCCACTTAGCTGAGCTGAGCTACCAACTGCTTTAATAACCAGTTGCAAGAATGAACTACAGAACCCACAGAAGAAAGGAATAAATGTCGTTCTCTCCTCTGCTGATACGAATTCTATGCTTGAAGGAAGAAAATTATCTCATTACATTAGAATCGAATAGGAGGAAGTGCTCATGTAATAGATTAATGTACATTATAATAGTTTCTCCTGAAAGCTGAGGAATAATTTAAAGTACAATACACTTGTAAATATTCAGTCATTCAGTAAACCTACCAATCTCTGACTTTGTTAGTTAATGCTTTTTAATTGCCAGAGCAATAACTGAGGAAGGAGGGCACCACCCTAATGCAATTACCTCAAAGCACTGTGCCACCAATACCAATCCTGTGGGGTAGCACCCCCGTGGGGCTGTGGGGAGGAGATGGAGCTGCCAGGAAGGGTTCAAGGTGCTTCAGTGGGGAAGGAGGAGAAGGGAGGTGATGTGTGCACAGTGCAGGAGCTGTTGGGATGTGCCAGGAATCCTGAATGCCAGGCAGGGACTGAACACTGAAATCCTGAATGCTGTGGCTCGGGGATTGCTCCAGAGCAGCAGCAGCTGTCACCCTGCCTGGGGTGAAGCCGTAAATGGCTCCCTAGGAACAGAGCCCAGGCAGGAATAAAGGAATCAAGGAGGGATTGATTGGAAAGGCCTTCAGAGGTACACTCTGGGCTCCAGAGGCTCCTGCCTCAGTGCATCCCAACATGGACAAGGACAGCTCCCGAGTTCTTCCCACTTGGATCTCAGCATCAATTCCCCAAGCAGAAGCCAGGCAAGGATGGAATTTGCCCAAGCTTGCCCCCCTGTCCCCAAGATTGTGGTTTGCAGTTGTTGGGCCTAGGAGGGTCTGGGTGTCCTTGGAGAGCTGGAGAGGCTTTGTTGTGTGTGTGTGAGCATGAGAGAACAGCACTGAACGAGCTCCAGGGAACTGCAGAGTGACACTGGGCAGGGCAGGGCTGGGAACAATACAGAAGTTAAAACCTAAGGCATCAACCACTCCTCTGCTCAGCTGAGCAGGGCCTCGAGTGGCTCTGGCTCTGTGTGGGATTCCTGGGAGCCAGCAGCTATCCCTGTGTGCTGCAGGCTGCAAATGGAGCCCTTGGCACTGAGCTTTTGGGCAGACCCTCTGATTCTCTGCTGATTGTCAGGTTTTAAGACCACTCTGTCTCCCTGGTGTCCTGCTCATCACCTTTGGCAGCAGGGAGAAAAGGGAAAGTGAGAGGGAGAACTCATCCCCAGTGCGTGGTCCCTCAGTGCTGCACTTGGCTGTCCCATGGCAGGGGGACAAGGACAGACTTTACCCCTTCTGGGTCTCACTGGCCCCAAGCACCTCCCCTTTACTGAGAGCATAACCTGACCCAGCATTTAAAAGCAGGATGCTTTCCTTAACTATATGGAGTCGATGATAAATATTTCCAGGAACCACAAAAAGGAGAAAAATCATTTCTGGAAGGATCACTTGTGTAAGAGAGCACATGCTGCAGCGTAGGTGCATTGCTGGGTGGGTTTAAGTGTTGTTCTAGATGTGTCATGTCCTGGCATCTCCATCACATGCTAGAGCCTCATTTCAGTAATAATAAGAAGATGGTCATAAATCTCACTGAATGCTTTAAAAGATATTTGGATGCTCAGACTTACTGTGACAGAGTGAAACTGTAGTATTTCCATACCTGAGATGTACAGGAATAATTACACATGTTGTAGAACTTAATTAATGGTCTCATTCAGGCAGTATGAAATGCTAATACACGAAATGACTCAGTCCTCATTCATCATTTCATCCCATATAATTTCAGTTTATAATGTTCAACGAGATGCAAGTCAGACAACACAACAGAACCTCAGCAGTCTTGTCCCTGGCAAACCAAAGGCAAATCTTGGTAAATAAAGCCAGCTCGTTAATGATAAACTACTATTAATTAGCGTTCTTGAACCAGCTGTTGAGGAGTCAGATGAATGAGCAGATCTGCAGCCAAGGCAATAATGACTTTCTGTTTGTGCAGCTACATCAGCTTTTAGAAGGTCCAGGACAGTTCTGGCACACAACTGAGCCAGCAGTGATGGATTGGCAGCAAGGAGCAGGAATGCCCCCCTGGGCTGGATCACCTGGTTCTGTACAGCCAGCACCAGACTCCTCTGGGTGTCTTTAGACACGGGGGTGATCCAGAGCTGGTTTATCCTGAGCAGCTTCCTTCCCTCTGGAGGCAGCCCCAGGGGAAGGGCAGCTCCGCTGGGCTGTGTTGGCCGAGCTGCACCTTGCTCAAAAAGACTTGTCAAAGCCTGCAACTGTCCAGTTTTTCCAGCTCTGGGCTCCTGTCACCACCACTCTGTGCTCTGTTGGTGGCACCCTGAGCCCCTGCTGGAGCCTGACAGCTGTGCCTGCCTCTGGTGGAGACTCACCACACACCACAGGTCCTGCTGGGCACAGAAGAGCAGGAGCTCCCTGAGCTCTGGAGCTATGGATTCACCTGGAACATGGATAAGGTTTCTGGGGTGAAGGTAATGCCATTCTTAATGCACAGGACAAAGGGTGTGCAACACAGAGGGCTACATTCACCATGGCTGCACACCACTCGTAATAAGACAAAAATTGCACTGTCTGCTGAAATCCTGTGTAGATTTTTAGGTAGTTACAGGTAAAAGTAACTATAAATACGATACAGCCATGTGAAGTAAAATATAGGAGGTAATGGGTACTTTGTTCAGGTATTGAATGTCTTTCTGAGAAGCAGAAAAATCTGTATAACTCCATTTTGACTTTTTCTGGTTGAAACCAGCCCTCCTCCAGAGGTGACTGAAAGCCCAGGTGAGATGTGATGTGGTGATTCTGTCCACAAGTCCTTTGGGAGGGTTTGGAAATGGCAGCAGCAGTAGCAGTTAGGACAGAGCACACCTCATTGGGAGAGCACCTGTCCTAAAGCAGTGCCTTGGCTGCTGCTGGTGCTTCAGGGCCATGCACAGCCTGCCCAAAGCAGCACTCGGAGCAGAAAGCTGCTCACAAGGAAGGGTTTGTTGAGATTTCCCTGCGAGAAACCCCAAGGTGCCTTTGTAAGGTAACCCTTTATTAGCGATGGGAATGGAGTCAAAGGAGGGTCCTGCGAGCTGCTGGGGTTAACCAACCTGCCACTTAAACATAAGTGCAGTTTGTGTTATCTGTAACTGAAGAAGGTCATGGGATCTGTCGTTTGCACCGGGAGTTTGCAGTGCCAACAAATTAGCATCCCCAGCCTGGCTCGGCATGCAGAGCAGCCTCTGAGGGCGGCAGGAGCAGCTCCCTGCAGCTCCCATCCCACTGTCAGCTGCTCAAACAGCCCCGCTCCTGCTGCCAGCCCTAATGTGCTTGAGAAAGTGTCAGGGCAGCCCCGGGCAGGGCACAGGAGGCTGGCAGAGCCAAGGGGAGGTCGAGCCCGGGGAAGGACCCGCGGTGCCGCTCGTGGGGCGGACGGGGCTGAGCAGACATCTCACCTCTTTGTGCTTCGAGGAAGGCAACAAGAGGGTAAGCCTGGGAGGAAAAACTCTTCTGAGAGGGTAGAGAAGAAAACCAATTTACTCTGAGAGCAATGAATTTAAGTGCTTTTGCCCTTTGCTAACAAGACCAGCTAAGAAGGAGAAAAAAGGGAGAAAGCAAAGTCTTCTTCTTTCCTCCTCCCCCCTGCAAAATCCTACATGCCCTTTTGGCAGAGATCCATCACTCACTTAACGTGTCCTGCTGAAATCAATTCATGTGTCAGGATTTGGAGAGCTAGAACAAAATTTGTTTGCTGATCCCATCCACAGATCACTCAAGAGGATTCATAAAGGTTGGCTAAAATACCCACAAACCCACATTCAATTTGCTGTGTAAAGTAATGCATTAGGGAATGACAGATTCCAGCAGGGAGGGGGAAGGTCTGGTTGTACAAACCAGTTGGTCAAAGTCCACAAGCACCTTGAAGCACATGCAATTACATGAGAGGGGATTTGCCTCCTTTGGCTGTGGAAGAAAATGGCCTTTACAGCGAGAAGTGTGCCCTGCTGGGTGGGGAAGTGAGGGCACGAGGAGGTGCTCTGGGGCCTGGGGCTGTGTGACACCAGAGCAAGGGGAGGTCACACAGCTCAGGAGGGGAGCAGATCCCCTGGCCACTGGAGCTCGGAGCCAAAGCCAGCTCGGTGTCCCTGCTGCCCCTGGGTTTGGTGGCACTCCCACCTCCACATTCCATCTGGGCCATGGAGAGGAGCTCTGCCACTACATACCCACCTGCAGAGGGTGTTCTGCTCCAGCTGCTCCTCACAGACCTATGGAACAACTCCTGCTCTGGCATTCCCTGGTGTCTGTCTGCACACACGTGGATCACAGGATCAGGTCCTGCTTCTTGCTTAGCTCCTCAACTCATCTTCAAAGCTCCTGTTCAACACACCCAGCATGGAGCTAAGCAAGAGTCTGAGTGCCTGTGAGTGCTGAGGAGGAGTTCTCAGGGCACAGGCTGGGCCACAGCCTGCTCTTGTGTCTGCTGGCGTGCTGGGAGCAGCATCTTCTTGCAACACATAGAAGCAGGACCTTGCTTTTTGAAATGATTCTTAATTAAAATGCCGTTGGCTGCATTAAGCAGAAAGTGGCTTTCTCCAATCTCCCATCTGAGACAAAAGGAAGGCTCTGGGTGTTGCTCAGCAGTGCTCACCTAACCACAGCCTCCTTGCTCTGCTGGGTTCGCTCAGAGCTCGAGACTGGGAGGGCAGAATCCTCCTGACTGTAGCTGCAGCCCACACCAACTGCACCAGCCCAGGCAGGGCTGATGTGCTGCTCCACAGCCTGGCTGTGTGCAGTTCCTCTGGTAAATAGCCTGGGGCATGATGTCACTCTTGCTTAAAGCAATTTGTTGAGTTGTAAATACCACTAATCAATTCCTGCGACTGAATCCTGTGACCTTGGGTGTAATCCATGACAGTGCTGACTTTAATGTATTTTCTAGCCTTAGCAAAACTACTTTTGCTGCCCTTTCCCATTAACTTCCCATCTCACTAATAAAACACCAAGAGAATTATATTCACCGCTTCTGCCAATTGTAACCGGAAACGATTCTGACTAAGGAATATTAAATGTTGCACATTGACAAAGCTGATCTCTGCTCATCCTTGCTGGGGTCAGCAGCTCCTCCTCGGCCTTTCCTCAAACCCAGGCATGCTTTGCAGCCCAGGGTCACTTGAGCAGTTTGGAACTCAGGTTTAAAGAGCTTTTTATTGATGCCCAAAGCAGGAGAGGGTCTGTGGTCCCTGTCTGTGTGACAGTGTTTATTGTGAGGCTCCTCCAACTTGGAAACTTCCTTCTTTGAGCCCAGTGTCTCCTTCCTGCCTCTCCTGCCCCCCACCAAACTTGCATGCAGACACTTTTGGAAATGATTGGTATTTGTTTCCACTTGACTGTCTCCTAGAGCAGGAAAATCACTGTGCAGAGTGGGGGGTTTTAATGGGCTTTGGAAGGGTGGTTTGGGGAGGATGATTGAGGGCAGGACACACAAACCGTCTGACAGGAAGGATATTTGCACTCAGAGGATTTTTTCCTGACACCTGAGATGATTCCAGTGATACATCCCACGGGCTGAGCTGCTGTCACACAGACCCTGTGCCAGCTCTGTGTGCAGCAGCTGCCCTGGGCAGGTTTCTGTGTCTCGGGGCTGCCGAGCTCTGACTCCACAGAGGAGCACCCCGTGTTCAGAGGGAGCTCAGAGGCTGAATGTGATCTGCCAGGATCTCTCTTGCTGTCCTTCTGGGATGACATGAGGAATCTCTGCATATTTGGCTTTCCTTCCAGAACTGTGACAGGAGCACAGGCACAGCCAGCAGCAGATGCAGCCTTTGGGGCTCTGAATCCCCGTGGTCCCCATGGAGATGTTACACTTGTAATTCTCAGTTCTCTACAAAATACACTTGTAATTTAACCATTTTGCTGGCTACAGCAGAAACCCTTGTTGTTCCTCCACATCAGGGTGAGAACTTGGTGTTGCAAAGATGTCTTTCATTCTTCCCCCTGCTGCTGCAGCACTTCAGCATCTCCAGGCCTCCTTCCCCTCGAGTGCCTGGGCTCTGCAGGGCTCAGCAGATGCTCCAGGAGGGCTCCTGCACTGCAGGGTAGGCAGAGAGCAGCAGAGTGACCTGGGGGCGTGGGTGGCCAGGGCCTGCAGGGCTGACAACGCTGCTGGAAAGTTTGTTCCCTAGAATCTGAACTTCAGATAAATAGTACATGCTGGCTGTAATTTAAATTCAATCAATATTCAGTTAAAAAATAAATAGAAAGCTTTTTAGATCGGTGATGTAAGGGAATGTTGGTTCAAGGAAGTAATTACATATTATGTAGAAAAAGTCAATTTAAGTCCTCAATAATTTACTTAAGTGATTTACTTGACTGATGTGTTGTCTTGACCCAATAGGGCAGAGTAACAGACACTCAGTTATGGCAGAGTTCCAGCAAAACCAGCCCTTGTTACCGTCTGACATAAATCATTAGCTACTGTCTTGTTCCAGGTGTACACAGGTGCTATTTAAAACAAAAAAAAGGTGATAAATTTTGTGTTTGTAAACATAACTCTGTCAAAACTAATCCTGTTTCTGGCAGATGAAGATGTTATCCATACCTCTTGCTAAAGCAATCTCCATTTTCAGGAAATAAAGTTCCTAGTGTATAATTAGCTCAAATTGGCCAGCACTGGGGCAGTGGGGATGTGTGCTGGGAGAGAAGCTGTCCCCTGCCAGTGCTGCACTGACCCACGGGGACAGGGACAGGGACAGGGACAGGGGCAGGGACAGGGACAGGGACAGGGACAGGGACAGGGGCAGGGACAGGGACAGGGACAGGGAGAGGGACAGGGACAGGGAGAGGGACAGGACAGGGACATGGACAGGGACAGGGACAGGACAGGGACAGGGACAGGGACAGGGACAGGACAGGGACAGGGACAGGGACAGGGGCAGGGACAGGGACAGGATGGCTGCTGGAGCTCCAGGAGCTCCAGGCTGCAGTCACAGGGCAGTCAGTGGCTTTTTAAGGATGCTCTTTGGACTCTTCCCAGATTACATTCCATACGTGTGGAAGACAGAGATTGCAATTTGTAGCCATGACAACGATGCTGGCGAATGCTGCTGCTCTCTGCTTGCTGTACCTGTGACACAAGAGTCCTTTCAAAATTCACCTCTTGTGCCGTGCTCCTCCTTTGGAGCCGACAGTGAACCCAAGCCCTGGGAAGGTGAAACCTGGGGTGCACAGGGTGGGTGTGCTGAGCTCTGAGCTTGGTCCTGAGCTGCACCAAGTCTCAAAGAGCAGCACCAAGTCCCATCTGCTCGTTCCAGACAGATCTGACAGCAAATGAAATCTGATTTTAGCATTGCACAGAAATGTCTGCCTTGTTCCTTGCTGCCTTGAGTGCTCGGGGCAGCAGTGCCAGAGGGTTTGTCACCCCTTTGCCTCCCAGTGCCTTCCCTGGGCCATGGGGTCGGGCTCTGAGCTGCTTGCAGGTGCCTCATGTGAACAGAGAGTCCCTGAAAGACTTTGAGACCCTAAAGACCATCCAGTTCCACCTTGTGCTCATGTGATGGTGTGTGCACCAGGTGGGACTTCCTGCAGCCACCACTTTCTGAGCACCACTCTCCACTGGCAGCTCTGATTACTCTATGAGCTAGGACAAAGCAAAGAAACATCCCTAAAAATGCCAAAAAAACCCCTAAACCATTCCTCACCTGTACTCCCTCGACAATGATTGGAATCCAATTCAAGGAGTGCTACTTCAGCATTAACCCTGGTATGGGTGAGGAACCTTTAATTCCCATTAAGGTCACAGATCTAGGAAGGATCTCTGGGAGAAGCCAACTCAGGAGCAAGGAGGAAACCAAGACTGGTGGTAGTGGGACAGGAAGCAGCAAAATGTAGCTGAGTTCTTCATGAAATGATGTGGCTTTGCAATTATAACATGGAACTGGGGCAGACAGGACCCAGGAAGCCACTGTGGGGAGGAGACTCCAGCACCTGTTTGGAATGTAGCAAAAATGGCCACTGGCAATTTTTCACATATATTCCTCCAGTAATAAGTAGCTCAACAAATCTTGAGCTTGCTTATGTAACAAGATCATTAGATCAGCATTTGGGACCTATTTACTGTGACAGGAAAACAATACACCTATGATCTATTGGGGGCTGGGTGGAGATTTCCAACTTCAACAGTAAATATGTTGATAAATTAAATTAACATGATAGCCATGAAATAGTACTGCTGGTTTGTGTACTACAGCTCCAACCAGGTGTTGAATTTCGTTCTCAAAGAATTAACCTGAACTTCAGCCCTCTCAGGTCTTCAGTCTCTTCATAAAGCCTATAAATACCACAGACAAGGCTTATGTCATTAGCCTCTTAATGTTATAAACATTTAATGAAGTTAAATTTGAAGTACAACACATTGTAAAATCGATCTGATCTTGTTGGGGAGACAAAGGGAAGAAAATTGTTGGAGTCATTTGGAAAACAAATTAAGAATTACATTCACTTAACTTTGAAGTGGATGAAAAATTATGGCCGAGATGGATAGAGCCATTGTGTTCCAAAGGCAAAGAGGGCCAGGAGCAGGGAAGCCTCTGGGGGTGGAGGATGCTGCCTGACAGAGATTGCCAGCACCCTCAGCACAGCCAGACCCCATCCATCACCTGGGGCACGACACAAACTGGGAGAATTTCACTCGAAATATTGCAGCTGGGACTCCTCTCCCTCAGAGCAGCCACTTCAGAGCTGGAGCTTCCTGAGCATCCTGAGCATCCTCCCCAGGATGCTCACCTGGCCAGGGATGTTCACCTGGCTGAGGATGCTCACCTTGCCAGGGATGCTCACCTGGCTGAGGATGCTCACCTGCCCAGGGATGCTTGCCTCTCCAGGGATGCTCACCTGGCCCAGGATCCTCACCTTGCCTGGGATTCTCACCTTTCCTGGGATGCTCACCTGCCCAGGGATGCTCACCTCTCCAGGGATGCTCACCAGGCCTGGGATGCTCACCTGGCCCAGGATCCTCACCTTGCCTGGGATGCTCACCTGCCCAGGGATGCTCACCTGGCTGAGGATGCTCACCTTGCCAGGGATGCTCACCTGGCTGAGGATGCTCACCTTGCCAGGGATGCTCACCTGGCTGAGGATGCTCACCTTGCCAGGGATGCTCACCTGGGTGAGGATGCTCACCTGCCCAGGGATGCTCACCTGCTCCTGGCATGGCTCCTGCCCCCAGCACAGCCCTCGAGCACGGGGCTGCCTCCTCTGGCTGCAGGACAAACCATTCCTGCTGCAAATGCTTCCCTGGAACTGCCATGCTGAGGAATGGTTTGGAGAGAGAGGTTCTCTCACCTTACACTGATGTGGGCACAGGGGCTCTGCTGGCAGCCAGCTCAGAGTCCTGGCACAGTTTGCCAGCACCCAGTGTCTCCTCCAAGTGTTAAGTGGGAAGAAAAGAAATAAATAAAAATAAATAAACCCCCTTTAGTGAAGGTTTACTGTGTAAAAATCTGAGACAATGAAGAGGAATGAGTGAAGGGCAATGGATGTGTTAAAATGCTGCAGACAACAACCTGCTCGGAGGAAAGTGTATTTGTTCTTTCTTTTTAAAACTCATTATTATTTATTTTCTCTATTCTTCGGACCTAATGTCTCACTAATGAATTCCAGGGGGATTTTTGAATCATGGTGATATCATGGGTTAAACCCCTTCTCTACTTTTTGAATGTAAATTCTTTTTGACATTCTTAGTTATTGCAGAGCACTGACTTCTTTCCTACAACAAAACCAAATGCTCTTTGGTTTTGCATAGTTAACATTTTGCTAATGGGTAGCCAAGATTCTCTCAGCAGCTCAACAACATTTTCTAAAGCACACTGGCGTTGTTGTAGCAACTGGTGGCTGATCTGTGAATAAAGCAGATGTCATTGTGGCAGGATAAAGGGAGAATAATCTATCACCCGGCCACTGCCACTCCTGCCCAAACAAGTCATCAAAATGACAACTTTGGTGTGTAGCCATGAATTCAGGTCTATGTATCCCCTTATCTCATCTCGTTATTATATCAACAAAGGGTATGTGAGGAGCACCAGGAGTTTCCCAGCCCCTCTCCCTTGTCTTTCTGAGGAAGTGCAGCCTGGATGTGCCGAGGTTTGCCAGCTTCCTTTTAGGCTCTGATTGATCTCGCGCTGTCGTCCAAGCTGCTCTGGCCTAAATAAACACAATATATATTCTGGGATCCTTTTTTTCTTGGCTGTTTGATCCGAATTCAGCTCATGGGGCTCGCAACTAAAGATGGGCAAGCGTCAAAATATTCTGACAGGTGCCCGAGCTGAGCACAAAAGGAGAGACAGGAGCAGATAAATTGCCTTTCTAACTTCCCAGAAAGACTTTAATCCATTTATTATTTTTTTAGCTTCTGTTCTAATTCTCACAATTTTTACTTAGTTGGTGCAACTCATTGACCCCAGTGAGTCACCTCACACCCCCTCTTTAGGTGGCACCAAGTGCCATGTGCTTTAACACTGTCCTAGCAAACGCTTTCCATTGGAATATTCCCTTTTTCCTGTGCTCCCAGTGCTGAGGCACTGCAGCAATGTGCCCCTGCTTTGTGGGGACTTGGAGCTGAGTTCCAGCTTGCCAGAGGCTGTTTGTTCCCTCTGTGGGACTGCTGTCCACATCTCCTCCCCCGAAAACCTTGCTCTGCTATCTCCTTTGCCTCCCAGCTTTGCTAAGCACTTGACTTAAGGGGACAAAACACGAGACCAGGTTTCCTCCATTTCCCTGGTGCATGACTCATACTTAATGTGGAGGCTATATTAATTACTGTGTGCTCAGCATTTAATGAGCCTGGGAAGGAGCCTCCTCTCCTCGGCTACCCAGAGCACGCAGGGAAATCTCTGCATGCAGTGAATGCATTTCCCAACCTCTCCAATCTGGATGTGTATTCCGAACAAGGAGGCAAATCAGTCACTGCTTGAGTTCCTTAAAAACAGGGTAGCAAAAGCTGAGAAATCTGGGCCATAGTCCTGACTCTCTCACAGGCTGCCTTTGTCCCCACTGGCCAACCCTCTGGGGCTCTGTGTCTCCTGATTTCCTGTCTGTTTGCAGGATAATAGTGGCTGGCTGAGACCAGGCTCAGCACAGGACATTTGTACAACCTGACATCACAGCATTAGGGAAGGCCAAGAGGAATAATCCTGAGGGTTTTTTTAATATATAGAAAATACCTTTATTTTTTAAGTAAATGACATATATTCCAGTCCTGTGTGGTGGCATTATGGTCTAACACTGCTGCCTGTACTGGATCTGCTCTGTCTTTCCCCATTGACTTCTTTCTCAAGGTGATGGGCATTTAACATCCTCTGTAGGATTTAAATAGCTTCAAAAATACACTGTAGGTGATGTCTACAGTGCACGTTTCCATGGGCCCATGTGCAAAAGAAAAGTTGCTAGGTAAAAATTTTAGTGTGAGAAACAACTCACAAAACAGATTTCTTGCTGATTCAAGGGAATAGATACTGGGATTTGGCTTGATCCAAGTGAAATTGCACCATGGGCTGTGTAGCAAGGGGGCAGGCTGAGCTTTGGCTACCATCTGTCCCTGCTGCCAAGCCCTTTCTGGTCCTGGTGGGCTCAGCACTGTGCCTTCCTGCATTGCATTGCTCAGGGGTTTTCCTTCTCCTGCTTTTTCCGCTGCATTCCAAAGAATTTCTGGGTTCCACCTTGTCTGCTACAAGCCTTTAGTTTCTTACTCTTTCAAATGCCTTTTTCTGTCTCCTAGTTAGAATCATGGAACATCCTAAATTGGAAGGGACCATCAGGGATCATCATAAGAAGTACTTACGCAGCATCTTAATTTGAATTTGTGCACCCTGACTGCAGTCTGTGACTTTTCTCTGTTTAACAAATCGATTTTAAAGTGTGGTCAGTTAAAAACAGTTTTGTAATCCACAGGAGAGTTCATTAGGAGCCTTGAGCAATAAGGTATGTAGCCATTATTTGCCTTTTCTAAGTTACTGTGTCCCCTTACAACAACTTTACCAAATGAGCCACTTTAAAATATATTTTAAGGATGTTTTCAGTTTAATTATCACTGTTGAAAGACATATCTCCATTAGCTTTGTGCATACATGGCAAAGAAAACTTAATCACTGACGGATCCATGTTGTATATAAGCACTTCTAGTACCAAGCTGAGCGAATTCAGGTGAGTTGTGCTTTTAGAAAGGCCGAGAGGTAAAGTCCTCAAAACTTGGGAATCCCGAGGCAGAACAGCTCAGTTTCCACAAAGTGGGGTTGCGCTGTGGGGTGGGGAAGGGAGGTTCCATAATTAACATCTTCCCAGCCAGGCTTTTTCCCTGCTGCTCCCCTCCTGTCCCTGCCCTGCTCCCGGGCTGTGTTTCCTCCCCAGGTTATCCCCAGCCCAGCCTCCCCTGGCAGCGCACATGGAAAGTTGCATTTCCTTTGTGTTTTCTTCTTTCTGCGTCGTCCTGCACTTGTGTGCATTTCAGTGCCTTTGTGTGGCTCTTCCCCACCTAAAAACAGAGCTCTTCTATCTCCCAGCACAAAGCCCAGGCTGCTGGGGGTGGGGGAGGAATATCTACAAACCCCTAAATCTTCTCCCTCCTCGCGTTTACTCTTCGTGCCATTCGAGCCCAATTAGCGAGTGGCCAATTAACCCCAGGCCCATGGCACATTCTGATGGGCCAGACTTCTCCTGCCTAAGATGACACAGCCAAATTTCCAAATACTTTCTGGTTGAACGCAGCATTTGGTTTCCCTTGCTCTTTAATTCACAGTTCCCAAACTGTTATTCCAGTTATTAAACAAACAGAGTTTTTTTCCTTTTTTTCTTTTTTGCTCTCCACTTTCTCATCAGCAATGTTGTAAAATATAGGGAAAATGTGTACCAAATTGAATTCCTTGTGCATCCAGTTTTTTATTATTGTGAGTAAAACTGTTTCAAGATATTTGTCCTTCAGTAATTATTCTGCTAGCTGTACATGGCACATCACTGCATACGGAAATTTACAGGAAGCAGGAGTTTTACACTTTGTATTTCCATGGTAAAAACATGCTGCAAAAGTAGGAATTTGTAAAGTAACTCTAATCAGTGAGGAAAACACAGTTTTAACTATGGTATGATGTTCACTAAATCACAACCCAATACAAACTGGTGGGGAGATTCCAATATTAAACTTTAGATCTGAATTATTTAACCATAATACAGAGCTGTAATGAACATCCCTACTGCATGTGGTTGCATTTTATGTCTCGTGGTGTGGAATTTAGAAGGACTAAGAGCAGTGACTCAATGACCAATAAAAGTTTGCTTTTATACTGACAAGTCATACGTTTGGAAGGAAATTATGTTAATAACTTTATTTTGATGTCCTGTTCTGGTGTCCAAAGCTGAACAAAAATTCTATTTTGTGTTAAGTGGCAGGTCTGCAAAGGAACTGTATTAACCCTGACTGTACATGGTACTGCATGGGCTTGTGTTCTTAAATAGCATATATACAAGGAGTGAGTTAAAACCCGAGGCCTGAAAGGTGAGTTGTCATCACTTTTGTGATGCTTCTGTTCCCCTTCTCGGGAATTCTCTGTTGTGGCAGTGTCAGGAGGAGTTTTGCCCGAGGAGGATCAGGGCACACAGGGCAGAGCTGTCCCCCCTGGCAGCACTTGCTGCTGTGAGGGAGTCAGGGCCACGTCCCTGGAGCATCATCAGCTGGGGACATCCTGGAAGGAGGAGAGACTCTGATCTGCCCCAGACATGGTGCAGTGTCACCTGCAACGCTGGGCCATGCTTCTCAGCCAGTGAAAAACAGCAGTAAAATGAGATATATTTTCTCACCAGTCACAAATCAGTTAAGGAGGAGGAACAGAATGATTCTAAATGCAGAGGAAATATTTGCCACTCGAATGTCTGAAGAAACCAGCAGTGATAAAAAGGAAATACCACAAAAGGAATGCAAAACAACTTAGTTGGGCTCCGAAAAATTAGTGAGTAGCCTTTGAATTTGCCTCTTTAAACTTGTCCAGAATGTTTTTCTGGACTTTTGGGCTCTGGCCTTGCGGGGGGGAAAGAATATTGTAAACGCCAAAAGGAGCTGGACAAAAAGCAAGCTTTGTATGCTATCTATGAGAATCAGACGATGTGTGTCGTGCTAGTTATTACAGTCACAGTCTACAGCCCTGCCCTGACGGAGATGAGCTCTGACAGCAGCACAATGCAGAGGTTTAACTGACAGCACACACAGCACATTTGCGAGTCATAACGCCACAGTTTAATGACTGACGCATGTGGGAAGCTAATTCGGATTTTTTTTTTTTTTTTTCTTGAATGGGATAAACGAGCATCCAGTTAATACCAATCATGAATCCAAGCCATGTGACAAAATTGATGCTACATACCCTGTTCTTGTTTTGCATATTCTGCAAACTGAGCTGCAGGAAAAGAGCCACTTTGTACACACATCCGGAGAGAAAGTTCATTCTGCTTTCTGACACATCCACCGATTGCAGCTGAATGCATCCAGCTTGCTGCTGTTGTGTTCACAAACTAATTACCCTTTCTCTGTTAAATAGCCTAAGAATTACAAATTGTATGCCTGTTTTGAGAAAAAGTACAGGTTGAACAAGCAGACGTAGTATAAATAAAATATTTATATAAAAATAGTCTCTTACAAAATATACTCTCTTATCCTATGGTTGGTTTTTCCAAAAGATGGAATTTTGTCTGGATTTTCTTACTTTTAGACATATTCCAAACAGGATTTTATTAATGCTTCTTTCTTTAATCGAAGGAAAAAAAAAAACAAAACCACAAAAACTGGTAAAGATTTGTAACCCCTACCACTCCACTTTTGTTCCAGACAACTAGCAGCAAACAGGAGGAAACAAACAAACAAAAACCCCAAAATACAGTGTGTTTGTGTATATACATATATATAAAGACGCCAGCTTTTGTCCTTAAACATCCAGTACTGTAGAACACATCCTGCAAGTCCAACTAATAGAAATATCCTAGTCAAGAATAATATATACAGCTCCAGTTTTTCCTTGCTGATCCTACAAAATTATTCCACAAAGAAAGCCAGCTATCTACTTTAATTGCAGAATAGTTCCAAAAAGGTTGGTAACGTTCTTTTTTTCTTTTTTAATTAAATAAATTAATATTAGTTTTATCTGAATAAATTGTTAAATATTGCTATTATTATGCCCAAGTGTCCCAAATCCCTGTGCTAAAATCTGCAGGTCACACACACACACACACACAGGAGAAAGGCAGATAAAGCAGTGTCTACAGAACCCTTCCACAGTCCTTGTGGCTGCAGCAAGGGAGGTGGGAAGATGGGCAGGGCTGGTCCGAGCTTTCCATGGGTGTGGGAGCCTCGATCCGTGTCCCCCCCAAAACTCCCAGGGCAGCTCAGGGGGAGGCTCCAGCCTGTGCCAAGCCCTTCTGCAGGGATTCCTGCCCGGGCCCTCCCTGCTCCCTGCACACAGGAGCCTGTGACCACCTCCCTCCCAAACCAGGAGCCTGTGACCACCTCCCTCCCAAACCAGGAGCCTGTGACCACCTCCCTCCCAAACCAGGAGCCTGTGACCACCTCCCTCCCAAACCAGGAGCCTGTGACCACCTCCCTCCCAAACCAGGAGCCTGCGACCCCCTCCCTCCCAAACCAGGAGCCTGTGACCACCTCCCTCCCAAACCAGGAGCCTGTGACCACCTCCCTCCCAAACCAGGAGCCTGTGACCACCTCCCTCCCAAACCAGGAGCCTGTGACCATCTCTCTCCCAAACCAGGAGTCAGCTGCCACCCCCAGAGGTTTCTCCCTGGCTGGTTTTTCCTTTTCTCTCCCCTCTCTCCACAAGGCTTCTCCCTGTCGGGGCGCAGGCTCCCTGGGATGATCCTGTGCTCCCTGGGATGATCCTGTGCTCTCTCTTTCGTGTGTCTGCCGGCCCGGGGCGGGGTTCGTTTGGTTTTTTATTTTTTTTGTTTCTCGGCTGACTTTATAAGAGTCCGAAATGCGTATCCACACAAGCAACGAAACGTGAGGAGAGAAGAGAGGGCTCCATTCATCCACATTTCTAGGGGGAGGGCAGCTCTTCCCCGCGGTTCCGTCCGGGAAGGTCGAGTGCATGTGCAAACGCGTGCCCGGGCTCACTTGCAGGTGTACACCTCTGTCCTCTCGCTGCACGTGTTGCATTTCACGTAGCAGCACCAGTGGAACTTGCAGTTGCACTGCCACACCCGCGAGTACTGGTGCGTGTTGTAGCCGCGCCCGCAGCACATCAGGTCGCAGCCATTGGACTGCTGCGCCGTCTTGTTGCACATCCTGCCCTGCGTGCCCACGCTGCCCGTCACCGGGTCCTCCTCGCAGTAGTTGGGCGATTTCTCTATGTACACCAAGTCCGTGTCCATGGGTTTGCGGTAGGAAAGGGGCTTCTTGATTTTGAGGAAGGTGGGGCGCTTGTTGCGGCTGGCCCGGACGGGCTCCACCTGCACGGCCTCGTTGTACTTGTCCTTGAGGATGTAGCCCAGCTCCCGGAACTTGGGCAGCGTTGTCCAGCAGGTTTTAGTGGTGCAGGACCCCGAGACGCCGTGGCACTTGCACTCTAACTTCATGTTTTCCTCCAGGATCTGTGGGGGGAGGAACAGAGAAGGATGCGTTAGTAGGAGAGAGGCTCTCCCCGGAGCGCCGGGGCTGACACCCGGGGGCAGCTCTGTCCTGCCACCACGCACGGCTCACGCTGCTGTGCCAGGCAGCAAACGCTCTCGGGTGGGATGCAGTTCTGCCTGTGAAGCTGATTCCCTCTGCACTGCAGGTTCAGCAGGGAGGATTGCCCTGCCTAACCTCACTGCCGAGGGACCACAGCTAAAACGGGACCCTCCTGAGCCACAGCTTTCCCTCAGCAGGATTGCCCAGTGCCTCCTGTCTGTCTGGTCTTGCAGTGCTGGGCACAGGGCAGTGAGATTAGGAGCTGGCAGAAAATCACCTTTCCATGAGCTGCCCCACACAGAATGCTCACAGAGCTCAGCAGCTTCACTTTTGCAAACAGAGGTGCAGAAACAAACTGTGCCTCGTGGAAATGAGGCCCACGGAAATGCACATGGAAATGCACATGGAAATGACATGGAAATGACATGGAAATGCACATGGAAATGCACACGGAAATGACATGGAAATGCACATGGAAATGACATGGAAATGACATGGAAATGACATGGAAATGCACATGGAAAGGCACATGGAAATGCACATGGAAATGCACACGGAAATGCACACGGAAATGCACATGGAAATGACATGGAAATGACATGGAAATGCACATGGAAAGGCACATGGAAATGCACATGGAAATGCACACGGAAATGCACACGGAAATGCACATGGAAATGACATGGAAATGACATGGAAATGCACACGGAAATGACATGAGGTGGAGCAAGAGAGGAACAAGAGATAAACTCTGCCAATGCCTATCCCCCCGCAGGTTTCACATTAATGAGCAGTAGAGAACAGGTGATTATTTAGTCGTACAGGCATCATCAGTTCTAAATGTTACAACTTAATGCTCCAGTTTGGAAATCTAAGCATTATTTTTGATACACCACCGTCAAGCACACTTCTGGAAGGTTTGAAGAAGTAATTTGCCTCCTGTCACATGGAGCACACAAACACCACTGCTACTTTGCAAGAAAACCTGGTCTGTCTTAGAGCATAAAGGGTGAAGGTGAAGATGAGGAATCAGTTTCATGTTTTGTCACCAATTCTTGCTAAAAAATTTCTACCTCTTCAATACTTAAAAAGATCTCAAACACCTCAACATCATGGCTTGGTCCAACCTGTCCTCTTCCTTGCAGGGGTCTCTCATGCCTGGGTTGTCACTGCTTTCCTTTTGAAGATAACAAGGTTCCTCCTCCCTTCCGCCTTCACATCCCTTGGAACTCTGTCCCTGTATCTTCTCCTGCTGTTTGCCAGCCCAGTCTTTGCCAAATAAAACTGGAGAGCAGCTTAGTGCCTGCTCTGTGCCCTGAGCCCCACAGCTGACCCCGAGCAGCAGCGACATTGGGATAACGCAAGCAAACACACCTAATTCCAGATATTAATTTCCCACTGGCCTTTACTTGAAAGAGGCCATAATAATTTTGATGATGAAATTCTGCCTAACCTGGCAGAGAACAGCACTGGAAAGCCCAGCCAGAGAGATTATCAGGGTTCAGGGAGTGGCCACATAATTTTTCCCCTGAGAAAACCCAGCTGATCCATGCAGCTCCAAACCTGGGCAGCCGGGAAGGCTGGAGGGAGGTCAGTGATACAGAAATTGGAATTAACCCTTTGTTACAGCCTCTCCCTTCAGTTCTGGGTGTTTGGAAACAGCAGACACTGTCACTGGCCATTTTCAGCAGAAAACAGCAGCCTGCACTGAAGGAGCCAAGTCCAGCTCCAAGGCTGGACATGTGTGGGGACCTGGAGCCTAAAACCTCAGTGGAAGCTGGTGGTGGCAGGGAGAGAGCACTGACCTGCAGGAAGGTGTCCTGCCCACAGAATGGAGGTCACAACTAGATGAACTTTAACATCTCTTCCTGTGAGAATCATTCTGTGGTTCTATGATGGTTTGATTCTATGAAATAGCTTTTTTTTTTAGTCTCTGAGCAAATTGCCATAGATTGTGGTCTGAAGACAGGTCCAAGAATCACAGCCCTAGAAAGCACAGGCCCAAGCCTTTGACAGAGGTGAACCCAGCACATGCTAAGTCATGTTTTGTGCTACTGGTTTTAAATCAGTTCCTTGTGCAAATTATCTAATGGCTGCCCTAAAACTGAGATGGGAGAAACTTCCACATTCAGATCTACACCTTAACTTCTGCTTGAGCTTTGGCTTTATCTTGTTATCTTGAGTTTCTCTCTCAGCCACTGCATACTTCTTTTATTGCTCACTCATTCATAAGGCAGGACACTTCGAAGATAGATGAGGAGATGGAAAAGGAGTTATAGCCCAGAAACCGGAAAAATAACATAAATTCCTTTAGCCTCATTTGTACCTTTTTAAAAGCTCTCTTTTTAGAAATTGAAACTAGCCAGGGATAGAGTTCTCAGCCCTAATTCAACCACTGCTCTTGCAGAAGGGGCTGGCCTTACATCCTGGTACCATGTTCAAACTTGCAACAAAATATTTCCAACCCTCCTGCCATGGGGATCGGCCAAATTGGCTGAAACATTAACACAAAACACGCCGTGTGTCATCTATCCAGGCAGGGTTTTTTTTCCTGCAGTGTAGTTAAGCAGCCTAAATTGCCTTTTGGTTTATTGCATTCCCGCTCACAGCCGAGAGCCTGCGAGGGCTGGGAGCTCCCGGGGAAGGAGCGGAGCCGGCGGCCAGGGCAGCCTCGTATGCTGGGCTGGGCTGGGCTCCTGCTCCCTCCCAGCACACCAAACACAGCCTGGCCCTGCTGCCCAGCTCCCAGCCCAGCCTGGCACTCACCATGAAAAGGTCTGGTTTTGCCTGAGCAGAAGTTTGAGCAATACCAGCTGAGCCCCAGTGCCAGGGGTCCTCCCCAGAGGTCCAAAATCACTTGGAGGGGGACGGGAAGGAGCAGAGGGGTGGCAAAATGCTGCTTTGATGTTCTCTTTTCCGTTTATTGTTCCTGTATTTTCCTCAGGTTTGCTGGCTACCTCTCCCTTTCTCTCTGCGCTCATCGGAGGTGCCAGGGGTTCCAACCCTCCCTGCTGGAGCCTCTCTGCCTCAGGTAGGTCCCTGCACTCCAGCACGGAGCTTTCCCCCCAGAGCTGCCTCTCTATCCCAGCCTCTGGCTCACCACCCCTTCTGTAGCTTCTGTCCTTGCCCACAAATCCATCCTCCTCACTGGGCCCTGAATGGGCTGCACAGCCTGCAGAAAGTGTTCTACGTGGAACCTGAGCCCTCTGTCCTCAGCAAAAGCAAACCTTGCAAGGGAGATTTGATAGCTTTGTTGTACTCTGATAGCAGGTGCTTGAACTATTTGTCTTAAATTAAAATATGTGCCTGGTGGCATCTTACCACTACTGTATCGTTCCAGTACCCACTGATGGATCAGTGCCTGTACTGGGGGATTCTTTGGGTAGGGACAGCAGGCCACAGTCTTTTCCCTGGTTTCCATGAGCCAAAAGCAGTGTCCTCCCCTTAAAAACCTGGTCTGTGTTAAAACCAGAAAGCCTTCTTCACCTTCCATATGAGGATTTGTTTCTTTGAAGGAATTATCCAGCAGCTCGTATTTTTACATTGGATTAAAACCTTAAGTATGTTATAGACTGACTCTTCCTAAAACGTAAGAGCCTGGAGGGCACAAAACTTAAATCCCAGGTCCCCTGTTTCTTACCAAATGACCATATCCAGCTCCATCAGCCATGGGAAGTAAATCTGTATGCACCACTGAATGCTCTGCACTGGATTAAATGCAGACAAAGAGCTGGAGCTCTCTTGGCTTTGTCCACTTTTCCTTTGAGCTCCTAGAGCACACTGTCAGTACTTGTTTCTCCCTCTCTCTCCCGCTGCCATTCGCCTCTGGGAAATAGTTTGTGTGGGGAGAGCCGGCCTGGCTCTGCCTGCTGATGTTATCTGCAGGGCAGCACCTCTGGGCACTGCCCAGGGGAACACAACAGGTTTTCTGTTCTGCCCCTTCAGCTCTGCAGGGAACGTGGAGGGTTGGCCATGGGAGGGTGGCAGGGCAGCCCAGGAGCTGCAGGGGCTGGCTCCAGCCCCTGGTGCTGCTGTGGTCTTGGAGCCTGGCTGGGGCTGGCTCCAGCCCCTGGTGCTGCTGTGGTCCTGGAGCCTGGCTGGGGTTGGAGCACACCCAGGGGTCCTGGGGTGTCCCACCCTGCTGTGGGGGCACATGCAGAGCAGGTTCTGTGCTCAGAAACACCTCTCACACCCACACAGGCTTTCCTCAGCTCCGAGTCTGTCCCCTGTGCTGTGCTCTGTGTTCCCAGCACCCAGCCTGGCTGAGCTCCCAAAGGATCCCACATTTCCATGCCCATGGGGTCAGGGACTGCCCAGCCCTGGCTCAGACACCAGAACTCTGCAGCCCTCGATGCCAAAGCTGTGCTGAAGGACCCACACTGAAATCTGGGGATCATCACACCTCTGATCATTGCACTCCCAGCAGAATCCCCATGGAAATGGGATCAGTGCACAGACAGCACCACAGGGCCCAAGGCCAGGGACCCTCCAGTGCTGCAGCCAAAATAACCCCGGCCCCAGCCTGCATGGGCAGCCCAGGTAATTAGTGAGACAACACACTCTGACTCCTGTCCCACCAAGGCATGATCTTGCCTAATTTTGTCTGACACGGGATCAGCCAGGTCAGGAAATCCCTGTCTGCTGCAAATGTCAGCACACACACCTTCACTAAAGGTCAAGGAAAGCACAACTACTGGCAAAAGGAGGGAGATTTTCACTCCACAGAAGATGGCAGGGCTTGGAGAGAGGCCACAGCATTTCTCTGGGCTGGGAGGGCCATGGACAGGTGTCCCTTTCAGCCAGTGCAAGGTGGGGACTTGTGAGTTTTGTTATTACAGAGGAAACTGTAGCTCCTTAAATACCACAAAGCTCCTCAAACTTCGGGAATGATGTTGGGATACATTTGTTTTTCTATTGAAAAGGATTCACTGAATAAAAATAATGTTTTAAGCTAATAGAATAAAGCCATGTCTTATTTAGTCTTTCAACAAAATAACTTGAGAACCAAATCATGTGTAGAGCAATTGGCAGTGAGGTGTAGAGGGAGAGCAGGCATGGGAAAGGGCTGGATGGGTAGCACTGGACAGAGAGCAAAAGGAATATGTCTCTTAAAGTTACCAGGAAATGTCTCTGCCACTTGTTTTATCCAAGTGTGAGAATAATCTCAAAAGGATGCTACTGTTTAGGTAACTTGCAGGACAGTTCTAGCACCAAAGCTCTGAAATTTGAGCAACACTTGGTGCTTTTTGATTGGAAAAAAAAAAAAACAGGAGAGAGTACAAAAAAGAAACTCCCTCTGTCAGGGACAAATCCTACTGACTCTATAAGAAATGTGAGAAACTCCATAAAAAACACTCAAATGCAGGTTTAAAATTAGCAAAGGCGTACTCAAACACAAAAGATGTTAAACATTCCCATCAGTGGATGGCCACTAATTATATACCCAGAGCTGCTGTCAAATTGCTCTGCAGAGCACATTCTGCTCTGAAATCCTCTGGCAGAGCCACTGGGACGAGCTTGGGAAGGATTGTGTCCCACACTGGGTGACTCATTCCAGACAGGCTTTGATACCTCCCTTGAACATCTCAGGAAGATCTTATTAAGCACAGCCAAAAGATTTTCCTTCTCATGTTTTTGATAAGTAAATCTGTGCAAAAGAACATCTGAAGTCAGTATCAAACAACTTTGCTCCTGAACCCCACGAGCTGTGGCTGCCCCAGAGGTCCTGCTACCCCAGGCAGGCTGAACCATTTTTCTCAGTACAAGAATTTTTGTGTTTTAAATTAAAAAAATGAGTGGGGAACCACCACAGCATGTGACCTACATCAATCAAATCACCTCTGCACTTGCCTTGGAATAGGTGTCTCTGATTGTGAGGAGAGCCAGGAGCATTCTGACAAATGACACCACAGCTGGGTGGGATTTCCAGCACTACCACCTACCTTCACTAAGGGATATCCTGTTTGAAAGAGCAGAAAAACATCTTCCAGGTTTGGAGTCATGATACCCTCAAAAATTAAGACTTCAGAAATTTTATACTCTCACAAGTTCAACATTTTTTGTCCTATTTCTGACCTTTCTCCATGCCACCAAAAGCAGGAGGTTCCTTTCATTTCCTATATGCCCTTTGAAGAGTTTCATATTTATTTTTGTACCTTCTGCCTGGAATATTAGTTGCCCTTTACTTCACCATTATAAAAAATGGATCATTTGCAGCAATTATTTTTGAAATGCAGCTTCTATTTCCTCATTGTGTCCAACGAGTGAAGAACAAGGATCAGTCAGACTCTGTGCACCTCACTGCACTCATGCCCTGCTGCCAGCAGTGCCAACAGAGTGAGATGCTCTCCCCTTGCCCTGGGCAAGCTGTGTGTGTTAAATCACAGAGCTGGTGCCCTGCACTCACTCACACTGAGCAGAACAGCAAACGAGGGAGAGCAAGTAAAACCTGAGAGGAATGCAGCAAAAAATATTTTCTCCTGCATATTTTTCTTATACCTCTGATAACCTCCGTGGCTTGCTGTATACTAAATCAATTCATCACCACTTCTGGGTCCAGAAAATAAATTTCACAGAATGTTCTTATAGTTGTTATTTTTGAAGAGTAGCTGCGCTTTGGGATGAAAAGGACAGAGCTGGTTTCAAAAGGTGAGATTTGATGAGATGGATTCTCACACAGCCTAATTAATGCTCTTCACAAACCACCACACCTGGCCCTTGCCTTTTCCCAGGCTGTAGGAGCTGCTCTGTGAAGTGAAACAAGTGTCACAATAGCTCAGGGAACATTTGCCTGGAGTGGCACTTTGTGCTTCCCCCCTTGCTGCTGACAAAATCCCACTGCTTGAAAACCTGAGTTTATTGAGTTTATGGCTGTGATGGCTTCTGGGTACAGCTCCCTGCAACACCTCTTGCCTTTTGGTTCTGTGGGGTTTCCTACCTAAAAGCAAGGCAAATGTTTTAACAGAAAAAAAAAATGGAAATAATTTGAAAACGTAACTGTCAATGGGTTTGATAAACTACTTGTTTTTGAAAAATAACTCTTGTGAGACACATTATCACCTAGATTAGACTGGATCAATGCAGTGCCAAGTAAGTGTCATCATGTAGGAAGTTAAAAGATCTGTCATAAAAGGAACTTGGAAAAAACAGTTCTGAAAAAAAATGGATTCTTTTAATGTGCTTTCACTTATTATTACAATATAGCTGAATTGTCTTACAGACATTCGACATGTGATTTTATACTCTATATTTAAATGAAAATGTGATTTCCTAGCCCCTTACTGGAATGGGATTGTGAGATTAAGGGAAAATTTATCTAGGATCGTTCTTTGCTGCTGTCCAAGCAGAACTGACACCGTGGGCATGATGGATTTTAGCTTGTGAAATACTGAACAGTCTTCTTGTCTGGCCTAGCTGGGCACTCTGTAGGATGAAGCTGAAATGGGCTGGGATGGGGGTGCTGGTACAGAATCACAGATAGAGTTGTTGGTTATTTTATCTAGCTTACCTTCCTATCACTACATAAGTTTTCCACAGTACATATCTTCCTTTCCAAAAAGATACTGGAGAGAAGGTTCCTGCCAGCAGTGAATAAAAGATGATGATTGAGGAGTTTTGGAAATGGAGAAACAGCATGGTGTTCACTGACACCGAGACAGTTCAGAAAGAAAATGAGACAGCAATTTCTCTGCCTTTTGACACACTACCCACATTACATTTCTTCTTAGGCCATAGCTACCCTCCTTGCGTTCTGGTCACCAGTTAAACATCACTCTAAGGTACTGATACTTCCAATCAGGACTCTCTAAAATAGTGATCTGTGTGGTATTTTGCTATGTATTAAAAATGTCATGATTGTTCATTGTTTAAAACATCATTTTCCTTAATCCCTGCTTCACCCTACGAGCTCAGCCCTGCAGCCAATGCATGGATCAGAACAGTGAAGTCAATGAAATCCAAACTGAGCAATGTCTGCTGACCTTGACCTCTTCAAACTCAATACAATCCTTCCAGCAGCCTCTGTCCAGCATGCCTGGTTTAAGTTCTGATCTCAGAGAGTTTATCTTCATCCATTCTCTGGGCTTCTGAATGAACTCATTATTAGGAAGGTAATTATGCTTACAGTTTATATTCTAGCGTGATATTTCTGAAGAAACAGGAGACACTCCCAGACAAGAGGAACTGAATTTAAAGATGCTCCTTGGTTTGGGAACACAATGAATTAAAGTCTTGGGGTTATTCAGACAAGGACCTCACTGCTGCCCCTCACTTTGGAATTCCTCACGGAGCCTGAGTCATTCTCCACACAAAAAAGACGCAGGGAGAACAAGAAATGACACAACTGGAGTTTGTCCTCTTCACAGGGGATGCTCTCAGAGAGGAGCAACCAGGCCTGAGTCATTCCCTGAGCTTCACCTCCGTGGGACTCTCCCCAGAGCAGGGGAAGCTCTCCAGCCAAGCACTGCTGGCAGGGAGGAATTGTGTACATGGAACTGGGAGCCACCAGGTAGAGCATCCTGACAAATGGGAGAGGTTTCCAAGGAGTGGTGGAAACACAGAGAGCAGCCTGGCTGGTTCCAGACAACTAATCAGGAAACACCTCTGGTGCTAAACTCATACAGCCAGGTCCTGGCAGGAGCATGAGCTGCAGAGTATCATCACTTCATATTGCTCCAAACATCCCCAGCCAATAGCCACACACAGTTAATTACAGGTTCATTGAGCTGCATACCAAACTGGGAGAGTTAACCCTTCGGTACCCAGCAGATAATACCACACAGGACAGTATTCACCATGCTGAAAAATGTCTATACACTTTAGCTCTCCAAGTAGTTTTAGTTGCAAAGGGATGTTTTGCCTTTCTGTTGACCTTTTTAGGTAATGTCAAAGTAATTCTATGTCGATTTTCCAGTACTGCCTTCATAAAAGCACAATCTTAGCTCACCTTCTTCATTAACTCCTTCAGTCTAGAAGAAGCAGGAGGTAGCTCATGTTTGACACAGAGAGACATTTAAACTTCAGTCCTAGCCCTGGTCACAGCTCAGGAAATGACACTGGAGATGCACCCATGGCCTGCCTTGCCTGCCTACATTCCCTGAGCTGGGAAGAGCACCTGAGCTACCTCACACCCACTGCCATTCCCTTCCCACCCCCAGCCCCTCTGCTTTCCAGGGATAACACAAGCTGGGCTGTGGCAGAGGCTCCAAGGCCACTGCCAAGGGTGGTTGTACCATGGGTGGGATCTCACCAGGAGGGCACATCAAGCAACAGCTCCTCAGGGAAGTGGGAGCCATTCTTGCCAGCCTAAGAGAAATTTCTCATTGCTGCTCCAGTTAATCACCATGCAATTATGTTGGTTTTTGTCAGGCAGAAGCTGGATCACAATGACAGAGTGTCTATTGTGAACAGACTTCCACACACTTTGTGTTTACCATTCAAAATATTCACATCATCATAAAGTAACATGATTTTGGTGCTAATTGCAATATTCCTGTGAGAATAATTATCCCACAAAGTTGGCTTTCCAAGTAAGTGTGATACCTAAGTGTTTCCCCCTCCAGTCACAGGGGGACAATAGGTCCACACTTCCATGTTTTCACATAGCTCCCACTTAGCAGAGATAAGATCCTACCAGCAGAGCCTCTCTCTGCAGCCCTGCAGCTGCCAAGAGCAGCAAGCCCAGACCCAGGCCAAGAATTTGAACAAGGATCTTCTGGCCTGTTCTCAATGAAAATTTGCTCCTATGCAGAAGAAAGTGGAATTTCCTAAATTTATGTGTAATGCCCAGTGCAGTCTAAGCACAGAGTGCCCAGAGCAGCTGTGGCTGCCCCTGGACCCCTGGCAGTGCCCAAGGCCAGGCTGGACACTGGGGCTGGGAGCAGCCTGGGATAGCAGAAGGTGTCCCTGCCTTTAATTTAATGTATTCATCTGATATCAATTTCATAAACCTCTCATTAAGGGGTAGCTTAATATAAAGCAAAAGTCTGTTGGATCAAATTAAACAAATGCTAAAGTATTCCTTAGCATAGTTATTTAAATCTACAATTTTCTAGAAAATATTTTAGACTTTGACTACACCTTTCAGTCTAAATTTGCACTGATTGTAGCAAGGCAGACTTCTCAGGCTGATTCCCCAGGAAAGCAAAGCCTAAGCACTCACTTGGTGTCTGGCTCCCTTCTGCCTTCTCATTTCCCACCAGAAATTTCAAAGAAATTTCAACTAAACCTGACAAAGTGTAGACATTTTAAAGAAACTTCTGTGAAGTCAACCCAAGATGTTTCAGGCACATTTTCCTGAGTGCTTATTGAACTTCTTTATTTAGAGGCTATTGTGCCCTCTCAATAGTTAATGGTTCTGGGCCTGCAGGGTTTACACAGCCAAAGTCACAGTGCTGTGACTCAGTGACCATCTCCTGTGGCAGCAGCTCGTGCCTGGCTCATATTTATGGGTGGTCTCATATTGGGTGCAAGGTCTGGAATGCTTCAGGCACGGCTCGTTCCCTCAGTGCAGGCCACCAGCCCCCTCCCACGGGAGCCTGGATGGAGCTCCAGGATGGATGCTGGCTCAGATCTGGGTTGGAATTTATGCCATGACACTCCTGATGCTTGGCCCAGGGACTCCCTTTAGGTGCAGCTCACAGTCAAGCACCAGAAGTTCAATAACCAGCACTAATTCAAGTGGATCCCAGTGCCCTCTGAGGAGAGCCAAGCATCGTTCCTGCAGTTCCCTGAAACCTTTCTATCCTTCCATGGCTCAGTTCTGCATCCTTCCAGTACCAACAGACCTTGCCTGTGTCCTTGGACTAAAAGGTTGTTCTTCATTCATTGATTTTTTTAATTGTTTACTTCAAAATACCTGGAAACTCTTTCCATTAAAGCAAAAGTCTGTTCCATTTGTACAGCACATGCCAGCAGTTATTGCTCCTGGTGAGCATTCAGGGCTTCATGATTTCAGAGTTCTCTGCCACCACGTGCTTATGACAAGATTTGAACCCAGCCTTGGTTTAAGTTTCAGTTTTACCAAAACCTGTGTGGAGTTGTGGGCTTGGCTCAGGTAACTGAGTTCATGCTCCTGACTCATCGTGGCCAGGCTTTGGGAACGTCCCTGGAGGTGCTCTCAGCTCGGGCTCAGGAGGTCTGGGCTGTGAGTGCAGAGGATCCCAGTTTGAGCACAGGGTGGAGCAGAGACCCAGCCCTGCACCCAGACTGGGGCTCAGCTTGTGAAGGAGGAGCTGCACAGGGTGGGATCTGCACCAGAGTTTGGTACAAACACAGCCAATTCTGCATTAAAAGTGCTCTCAGTGACCTGGCCTAACCATCAGTTTCCTGCTGCCTTGCCCAACACCATTCTTCTTTGAGTTTTGCTGAAGTGTGGATATGGAAGATCTCAATAATAGGCAAGGAAATCAGTCTTGGGTTTGGAAAGCTAAACTTGTAGTGTGACAAATCTGGAAGAAGCAGAACAGTTCTCACCAGCTATTTCTGAAAATTTTTCAACAGCTTAGGCCAAAATTTAGGTATGAAGCTCAAAAGTCTTGGATTCTGGTTAAATTTCTCAACAGAACATCAAAGAGCAGAGGTTAATAAAAACAACACAAAGGGAGACAGCCAAGCCCACAGGTCACAGGAAAGGTCAACAGGTGCTGTTTTCTTTCTTGCAACTTTTCATGAAGTCACAGAATGGCTGAAAGAGACCTTAAAGCTCATCTTGTTCCAACCCCTCTGTTTTTTTGTTCCGTGACCAGGATGAGTTTTACAGCACCCACACACAGCAGGAATCTGCTGGGGGGTGACTGTGCTCTGTGAAAGCTGCATTTGCTTCAAATCAGCAATGTTTCTTTTGTTCTGCAATGGGAGAGACACCAAAGTCTCGAGCAAGGTTCCAAAGGTGCTGAAACCCCTGGGAGAAGAGAACAACCTCCAGAGCACCTGCTTTTGTCTGGCTGATGCTCCCCTCTGAGCACTGCATGGCGAGTGTGTGCCCACAGGAAGTGTTGCTAACTGTCCAAGAGAAAGGCCAAATTAAATCAGAGATTGCCCACAAAGCTGTGACCCAGCCAGAGGCTCTGCTGAGCAAATCAATCACCAGAGCAAGCATCTGATGATTGCAGTTGTAAGAGGTGCACGATATTAAATTTGGAATTTGAGATGTTTGTTATTTATGGAGAGAGCCTGGCCCTCAGTCCCAGCTCTCGCTGTCAGCAGCATGACAGACTGTCAGCTCCAGTAATCACACACATGAAATGCATGTTTTGCTCAGAATGCCAGAATCCTCTAAAACTGCGACTGCAGGTAAGTGATAGCATTTATCATCCCCTAATCTCCAGCGTAAATCAGGAATTCAGTTTTCAGCCACATGAGATATAGGAGGGAGCTGAAAGCCAAAATACAAGTAGGACCATGTATCACCATTTCTGATTAGCTGAAAGTGGAGGACAAGTGGAATGAAAATTCATTCTTGTGGATTACAGTTCTTGTGCAGTCCAATTCCCTCTCATAATTTAGATCAACATTAATGCTCCCTTTATCTTTACTCTTGGCTGTTGAGGAGATGCAGAGCTTGTCTGTCAAGCTTGGACTTGCTTAAAGACTATTACCTAAAAAAGTAGGAAAGCCATAAATAGTGCTTTGATCCTTTCAAACACAAACAAAATGCTGTAAGGGTGCAAGGGGTGTGTATTTCTTTTCACACCTGGGAAACTGCCCAGCAGAGCCTGGGGACGGAGCTGGATGGGGTTTTTGGAAGCATTCAGCCATGGCCCTTGGTCCCACCAGCCTCAGAGGGAGCTTTCCCATTCAGTGAACTGGATTCACTCCAAACTCAGTGCTTGGCCTTTCTGGGAATCCTGCTGCCCCCAGCCAGCGCTGGGGGATGAAGCTGCCAGGAAAGACTTTGTGGTGTTTAGGGCTCCTTTTCTAAAGGCCCTGAGGCACAGCTGGGGTGCCAGGCTCGGGGCTGCAGAGAAGGCAGGGACCCAGCACTGGGTTTACCCTGGGTTAATTTAACTGGACCTGCACTGGTGGGTGCACACTACACGAGAGGAGGAGGAGGAGGAGGAGGAGGATGTTCAGGGAAGTCTCAGGGCAGCAATGTCCCCCTGAGGACAGAGAGGCAGCAAATAAAGAGTGCCACGAGCGAGGGCTTTCCAGGACAGCCTGGGAGAGCCCCTGAGCTCTGTGCTTTCCCAATGCCACTGTGTCCCTTCAGCATTGCTGCAGTTTCTCACAGGATAAAACATTAAACACCTCAGTCTGTTACAATCCCTGCACGATTTCAGGAACACCTCCTGGGTGCTCACAGCTAGGTTTGCTGTCTGCAGCAGCTCTGTCAGGCACGTCCTGCACATCCCCTGGGAGCCTCAGAGCCGAAGGGGAAATCTGAAATGCTCCTGAATCACAGCATGAAGAGACATTGCAAAGTTAGTGCACCTACATGTGCCTCCAAAGAGAAATGCTGAATAAAAAGCCACCTTGATGTGCTCTTGAATTGCAAAAGCCTTCTAATGCAGCCTGTGCCCATGATTTATAACAATGACTCATAATATTGCATTATACTTAATATGATGTAACGCTGATGCAAGATGCCATTCGTGGAATTTCAATGTCACAGGGAAAAAGAGAGGAGAGAGCAGTCTGGTCATGTACCTTGCCATGCTGTCAGAATGAAATGTTTAGAGCCAAAATGTGCAGAGCCTTTCAGTATCTACTTTGCTATTTTTTAGCAGGATAACCTGAGAATAACATTTTTATTTCCTGGAGCAAATATATCTCTCAGACATGCATTATTGTGTTACTGACAGTAATTTAATCAACTTTGTATTTGAGAAGACAAATTTGCTAACAGACAATTCAGCCTCACAATTATACCCCCTCACATGGAAGTTTGCAGGGCAAATAAGGATTATGCCTTTAAATTAATTGAAGCTTTATCTCCCTTTTCTGACCCAGCTGTTAAGAATTCTCCTCCTGTTCTCCCTGTCCTGCTTGCTCCTTCCTGCAGTGAATCAGCACTTCAGGAAACACTAATTCAAAGAGGAAAGACACCCTAAACTCTGCTTCTGAAGGTCAGAGATCGCTGCTCTCCAGTGGGTTTGGCAGAGGAGGCGAGGCTCTGGCTGCTGGGGGCAGTTTGGTGGGGAGTGGGTGACCCCTGCTCGGAGCTCTGCCACGGCCCAAGGACTGCCCAGCTGTTTGCCACCCAGACAGAGAGAGAGACAGAGCCAGAGCTCCATCCCTCAGCAGCGAGGGAGCTGCCCCTGGCTGCAGGGTCCACAGGCACCCCTGGCTGTGCTCGTGGAGCAGCTGGGGTGGGTCCTGTCCCCCCTACACTGCTGGGGTGGGTCCTGTCCCCCCTACACTGCTGGGGTGGGTCCTGTCCCCCCTACACTGCTGGGGTGGGCCCTGTCCCCCCTACACTGCTGGGGTGGGTCCTGTCCCCCCTACACTGCTGGGGTGGGTCCTGTCCCCCCCACACTGCTGGGATCTCGTTCCCAGCAAGAGCTGACATTATAGAATGATTATGGAATTATAGAATGACAGAGTGTCCTGAGCTGGAAGGGACCCTCAGGGGTCACCCAGTGCAGCTTCTATCCCTGCACAGACACCCCAACAATCCCAGCCTGGGCACCCCTGAGAGCATTGTCCCAATGTCCTGCAGCTCTGGCAGCCCCAGGGCCGTGCCCCTTCCCTGGATAACTGCACCCTGCTCTGACTGAGCATTGTCCCAATGTCCTGCAGCTCTGGCAGCCCCAGGGCTGTGCCCCTTCCCTGGATAACTCCACCCTGCTCTGACTGAGCTGTGTGTTCAGGGTGTTCCGAGGCTGCTCTTGGCACTGCAGGGAGCAGATGGACACTGCCTGGGTAAAACAGGAGTGTGAGAAGGAGGAAAGCCTTGGTCTGAGGTCTCCAGAAACCCTGGATCAGGATTTCCCTGGTGGTTCTCTGTTGTTCATAGTGCACAGTCCCCTCTGTGCCCAGCCTTCCCAGTAAGCCCAGCAGAGCACTCTCACCCACCAAGATGGGATGGATGATTTTAGCAGTGGTTCCCAAGAGGACAACTCGATGTGGAGGGATCTGTGCTTTCCTAGAGCGCATCCTGAGCCACCTGCAGCAGGTGCCACCCTGAAGAGGCACCTGTCCACAGGTGGGCACCAGGTGAGCGGGCACAGCACAGTTTCACATTGCAAGAGCAAGGAAGTGGAGGCAACTCACTTTTGAGCAGCACAGCAGTGCCTACAGGTGATGGTAAGAAATCAGTAAGAATTGATTTATTTTTGGAAGCCTGGTAGGTGCCAGTCTGTCTCCTAAGTGCATAAATATCATCAAAACCTAGCCATGGGCGAGCAAAACAAGACAAGAATTTGTAGCCCAGAGGAAAGCCACCATGAATAGATTGTGTGGAGGCTGATAAGATCCATACTGCTCCAAAATGGAGAGTTCCACCTCACAACAAGGCTTTCTTTGTTGTGGAAGAGTCAGGTTGTGAGAGACCTGGCGTGCCAAATACCTGTAATGGCCTCCCCTGCCAATTGTCTTTAAATACTGTGATCTCTCACACAGGAGCAAAGCCTGAAAGAAATCTCTCTAGCAAAAACATCATTTATTCATTCTCTACAGGTCAGTGGAGTAACAAGCCTCTCCTCAGTCCTGTTACCCTTTCTCTCCCCTGAAGATTTCAAACAGAGATTTGTGGGAACAAAGATTGGTGATTTTGCTCTGCGAGGGATGCAGGAAGAAGCACAGGAATATCTCCAGATCAGAGCAGTTCCTGAGCCTGCTGGAGAAATGGCAGATGGCCAGAGATAGCACAAACCGCTGCTCTCCCAGATAACAATGAGGAGAGCAGAACCTTCCAGGCACGAGCGTTCAGGACAGCAAACGAGCACAGAAAGGTGAGAAACTCAAGGAGCCTCACGGGGAGGCTGGGCAGGCTCCTGGAGCAATCCTTCCCACAGCCTGCTCCAGGACCAGTGGCCTCCTCTGCCTGGCATCCACACCTGGGGGAGAGCTGAGACACAAAATGAAACTTTTCTATTTGCCTGCATTTTTGAGCTGGTGCATCAGGGAAAAATTTCCAGGCAGTAGGCAGTCCCAGCTCTGTTTGCAGTCTGGTGTAGGCTGGTGTGTCATTTCCTGGGAATCTTGGACTGCCAGCACCCATCAAATACAAGCAGACCTTTCAAGGAAGTGGCTTTCCCACAGAGCTGAAACTCCTCTGCTATTTTTTGTTTCCCTGGATGTGTGCTGGTACAGCAGAGCAGGCAGTGGGTGTTGGTGTTTCACCAAGCTTTTCAGGATGTGCCTTCATGCTACCAGAAGCTAAGTAATAAAGATCTCAGAGCATTTGATTAGCAAATATTAATGTTCAATCCTAGAGTTATTCTCAGAATTCAGCGTTAATTTTGCCAGTGTTGAAGTACAAGTTTTTGCACCAGAGAAGCAGACACAGGTATTTGGGATACTGCAGGGAGTGAAACCCATAATCTCACCTAAAAAACCCTACAGGAGCATTTAATTAAAGAAAGGTTAGGCTTTTGTTTGGGGTGGAAATGGCTTTTCTTCAATACAATCTGCCTGGCTCCAGCATAACTGGAGATGTCTCAGAGCCTACAGGTAATTACCACAACAGAAATAGCATCCACAGATGAACTGCTGCTCCCAGCTCCCTTCTCCCACCTGCCTGGAGGTCACCCTCCTGTCTCCAGCACTGCTGCCCAGCAGGGGCTCGGGATCGCTGGGAGATGGGATCGGCACAACTCCCGCAGGGAGCGGGGAGCACACAGACACCCCCGGCTGCTCCCAGCCGCTGGAATCGGAGCCACAGCACCGCTGGGACTGCCCGGGAATGCCTGGGGATGCCCGGGAATGCCCGGGAATGCCTGGGAATGCCCGGGAATGCCTGGGAATGCTTGGGACTGCCCGGGAATGCCTGGGACTGCCTGGGAATGCCTGGGGATGCCCGGGAATGCCCGGGAATGCCCGGGAATGCTTGGGACTGCCTGGGAATGCCCGGGACTGCCCGGGAATGTCTAGGAATGCCCGGGACTGCCCGGGAATGCCTGGGAATGCCTGGGGATGCCTGGGGATGCCCGGCAATGTCCAGGAATGCCCGGGACTGCCCGGGAATGCCTGGGACTGCCCAGCCCGCAGGGATCGGAGGAGGACGGGTCAGAGCAGGATGGGTCCCGTGCCCGCAGCAGCCACAGCAAACCCCAGTGCCCAGGATCCCAGGAAAGCTGTGCGTGGGAGCTGCTGGATCCCTGCCTTCCCCAGTGCTGCCGCTGTCAGCCCCGAAGGATGGGATGGGGAGGAAATCCTGCCGTGCTGACCCCAGATCCGTGTCACAGTGTCACCGCGGTGCGGCAGGGACTCAGCCCGGGGTCTTTGCTGAAGCCTTTTCCTCCTCGCAGGGGCAGCGCTCACGCCAAGAGTGAGGTTTGAACAGTGGGGCTGAAAACGATTCCTTTTCAACCGAGTGAGACATTCGTGCCTGAACCTGACGGGACTGCGGCTCACCCACACAGCAGCAGGCAGCTTTTTACCAGAAGCACCGTGTGACTTCCCAGATAAAGTGCTCCTTTGATTTTTTTTTCGTTTTTACAGCCGCAGTGAGTAACATTTAGACAAACGTGTGACGAGCAGATGGCCCAAGAACCCGCAGAGGTGCCTGCGTGCCCTCTGTGAATGATGCCAGCACGGAAGCTGCGTGGTTCACCCACACTGCTGATGCCTTAGGTTTCAACTTTTATATTTTTCAAATCCTGTACTGCTGGTGTAACTCTGAAGTTTCCTGTAGCTTGTTAAATGTTGTTCTCTTATGCTGTTCTCTGTGCTAAGATGGACATAACAAAACCTCTAACTTGTCCTTCAAAGACACCCAGAAACAAGAACTGTAAACCTTCGTCTTGGGGAGAGGGGGCAAGCTTAGGAGAAATCACATCATTAGCTAGGTTCTAGTTAGTAAATTAATGTTAATATAAAAGTGTGAAACTCTCGAAACCAAAAACATCCATTTTAAAATTCACTGAAACAAAACCTCTAAACCCCAAAACATACACCTAAAAACCTCTCAGATAAATACCACCTTTTTCCCTTTATTCCTGTCTGGTCTCTGTTTCTAAGTAGCCATTTAGGGCATCACTGCAGGCACCAAAGCCCATCCCAGCCCCAGGGTGGGCAGAGCAGAGCAGGGATGCTCTTGGCAGGGGTTTGCCATCCCCCAGGACTCACCTTCCTCCCAGCCTCGTTGTTGTGCAGGTTCATGAGCGTCCTGGCGTTCTGCTTGATCTCCCGGGCGTCCACGAAGACCTTGGCGAAGCCGATGCCGTAGCGGATGTCGGCGGAGCAGCCTCCCCATTTCCAGCCCTCCTCCTTGTGGTACTGGCCCTGCTTCTCCTTGTCGCAGCCGCAGTCGCTGAGGTTGCCCTGGGTGCAGGCAGCAGTGATGGCGTGAGCCACGCCGGCCGCGATGATGGCGTAGGTGAACGCGGCCTCCCTGCTCCCTGAAAGGCAGAGCGTGACATGGAGGCCTCAGCTTCTAACCTCTCTCTGTTCCCAGCCCTGCCCTGCCCTGCCCAGTGTCACTCTGCAGTTCCCTGGAGCTCGTTCAGTGCTGTTCTCTCATGCTCACACACACACAACAAAGCCTCTCCAGCTCTCCAAGGACACCCAGACCCTCCTAGGCCCAACAACTGCAAACCACAATCTTGGGGACAGGGGGGCAAGCTTGGGCAAATTCCATCCTTGCCTGGCTCCTGCTTGGGGAATTGATGCTGAGATCCAAGTGGGAAGAACTCGGGAGCTGTCCTTGTCCATGTTGGGATGCACTGAGGCAGGAGCCTCTGGAGCCCAGAGTGTACCTCTGAAGGCCTTTCCAACCAATCCCTCCTTGATTCCTTTATTCCTGCCTGCTCTCTGTTTCTAGGGAGACATTTAAGGCATCACCCTCAGCAGCAGGCAGAGACACAGCAGGGTGTTGTGTTGTGATACAAAGCAATGCAGATTCCCCAGGCAAAGGAGAGCCTTATTGCAGAAACCCATAAAACTTTTCAAGCAGTTAGCAGTTATCAGTTTACAGAGTTTTAAAGCACAACAAACATAACTCAGCCACCACCACACACCACGATGTGCACACACAGCAGTCACACAGCATGGTTTTCTGCCCCTAATTTAGCTGTGTCTCTTTCCCACAGACCTTTCCTTAGCCAAAGTAACATGGCCTGAACCATGATTTTACAAAAGCACCGAGGCCTTTGGGCACCAAGAGGGCACAGCATGGAGGAACAGGCAGCTCCTGCCAGCAAACTGCGTTCTCAGGAGTGCCACAGATCTGCAGGCACTAGCAGGGCTCTGCCCTTCTGGGTATGGATCCTGCTGGATGCTTGTCTCCAAAGCAGGAGCTCTCCTCGGGGCGGGAGGAGCCCAAGTGTTGTTGGGGCAGCTCCATCTCTGTGTTTTCAGGCAGTATTAGAAGCAGGCAAACTAAACTTCCAGTAGCAAAAGGGTGGGGAGGCAAAGTCTCAAGCTCAAAAATAGTGGAAAACAAAAGAAGTGGGCTTGGGGGTTAATTTCAAACCCCCATAGGCTCAACATTTTAAAAATTCAGCTCAGAAATAGGATTTTATTTAGAAATCTCATTCTACGCCAAAAAGTATTTTCACAGGACGACCACAGGACTCTTGTTCTGAAAACATTTTAACTGAACTGGGACAATTTTTTCACACTGTAGGTGTCAAAAAGTTTTCAACACTGACATCTGTGCTCAGTCAATGAAATAAGTGTTGGGTTTAATTTCAAAATTTCTCATAAAATGAAGACAAAGTCCTGACCTGATGTAGGAACCCTGACCAGAGCAAGATGCAGTAAGAGCCTCACCAGAGGTTAGGCTGAGACAGAGGTTAGGTAATATTACTTTGTGCAATAAGGCCATAATGACAGGTTTCTGTTTCTGGAGGGAAGGAATTCTCACTTTAAATCTAACATTTAATTCCTCTTTTTGAAGTTTTGTTGCATTCTGGTGCGTGGATTTCCCACACGTGGACCCTGTGGGATCTGTGAGACTTTTGGAACCAGCTCAGCTGAGAGAGGGCCCTTCACAGCCTGAGGAGGTTTGCAGAGGTTGCCCTCGTATGTCAAACATTTAAAAAATTTTGGATCTCCCAAACCAAGGACTTGCCCCTCCTCTTACTTCTCCAGTGACCAAAGGCACCCGTGCATCATTAGGATCAGAATCAGGCTCTTAATTAGGAGAGTGCAGATGGGGAGATCTGCTTCCCTTCTCCAAGTGCCTGCCAGTGGAGTCCTGGCAGAGCTCAGCTGCTGGCAAGTGCTTGTTTCCCATCAGAGGAGGCAATTTCTGCTGTTTATTGCATTTCACAAAGAAATCATCGCTTGGGAAAGAAACCTCCCAGCCCTTCAGCCTGGGCTGCCTCCCTCTCGTGTAACGTGAGCTGGAGTCCTCTGCTTGTCGCTTTCAGTGATAAATGTTCACTTCCTTGTGTCGAGGAAGTAAAATGGAAAACAAGATGACATTTTCACAATCTGTTAATAGTCAACTTCGTGCCCTCTATCAGCACAGGCCATATTCCCCAATGCTGCTACGTGCTGCATTTAATAAGGAATTTATAGCCAATTGTCAGACTTCCTCACAGGATTCCTTGTTTCTCCTTACTCAAAAAAGAAAATTAAAACCATAAAATGCTGAATTGTTTTGACTGTGGAAGTTGCAGATGAAGCTTTCTGGAACTCTTGGCTTTTCACGAAAATCTGAATGTGGAAGAGAAATCCCAGGCTTTAGGTGTATTTGGGGTTGGGCTCCTCCTCCAGTTTACACCCATCAATACCCTCACTGTTTTAAGCACAACACTATGAAAAGGGCACCAAGAAGCAGTGCACAGTGAGAGGTCTCACTTTATCTCTCCGAGGGGAGCAGTGCCTCCCACCAGGTTTCGGTTCCACAGGGCAGGAAAATATGTCGTGGTCAAAAAGATATTTCTGAGTTGAATTTACAAGTGGGTCTTTCTCCCCTTCCATTTTGATTGGATTATTTTTGTTCCAACACAAGTCATTTTCAAGTTCTAGAATAAAAACTGCTGGGAGATCACTTTGATCTGACAGACTCAGCATTGCAAAGGCTGAGCAGCTCTTCTGCTTTTTAGAGGGGAGAAAAATGCAATGTAGAAAACATAAAATCAGTTACTGCAAGAAGAGTCAGATTAACCAGTTGATCATAAATTACATTACATTAATTATTTTATAAGTTTGTCTTATTTGGAGGAAAACCTCAGCAGCTTTTAAAAATTCAAATTTAGGAGACTACAAGGTAAACAAAGCAAGTGCTGGAAGAATTGACCCAGGTAGGAAGTGCCTTGGCACTTGTTAAGTGGTGATAAAGTGATGTGGGTTCGTCACGTCTGCATCAAACTGTTCCTGTTTGCCATAAATGATTCACTTTTTTAAGTCTCACTACCCTGGTGTGGCTCACAGAAATGTCAGCATGGGAGGGAAGCTCAGGCCAGTCTGGGATCCCAGGGGTTTGTGACCCAGCAGGGTACCCTGAGCACGAGGTGCTCCTGCCACTGCTCAGCAGAAATTCCACTCCTCTGCTTCGGATTTCGGCAGAGAGTTGAAATTCCTGGAGGATCTCAGGGGGAAACACAGCTTCACCAAGGCCAGGCAGCTGCTCCTACAGGAGTTAGACTAACGTGGAGAGCCACCTGTCATAGAACCATGGAATCCCAAATGGTTTGGGCTGGAAGAGACCCCAGAGCTCCTCTCACTCCCCCTCTGCCATGGGCAGGGACATTTCCACCACAAAACCATGGAATCCCAAATGGTTTGGGCTGGAAGAGACCCTAGAGCTCCTCTTGCTCCACCCCTGCCATGGGCAGGGACATTTCCACCACTCCAGGATGCTCCAAGCCCTGTCCAGCCTGCCCCGGATGTGCACAAGGATTACAAGCCATCCTTTCAGCTCCCAAATCACACATTCTTCTCCTTATCTCAAACAAACGATGGCAAACACTCCAGGGCTGAACTCCAAGCCCTGGGAACTGCAGAGAAGGATCTGGCAGTGGTCGGAGGTTGCTCTGGCCATTCCCAAGGCTGGTGACCGGCCGGGTTCCAGCCCCAGCAGCAGCTCCAGGGCAGTGTGGCAGCAGCACAGGCGATGTTGGGGCTCAGTGCAGCTGTGCTGGGGCTGGGGGGCAGGGGAGGCACCCCCTGAGCCTGGCCAGTGCCACTGGCAGTGGGGAGTGGGCTCTGACCCCTGCCTGGCTCTGCCCCTCGCCTCTCCCGGGGCTCTCTGCAGCCCCAGCAGCCTCAGGGCTGTGCCACCACGGGGGCTTCTCTTCCAGTGCTGGACACAAAGATCTTCCTGCTTTTCCCCTGTTTTCCTGGCCCTCAGCGAGGGGTGCAGCACACTGCAGCTGGCAGAGCTTGGCACTGGTGGCTTCCAGCATTCCTGCAGCTCCGTGTGCTGATGCAGATCCCCCTCCTAAGCCCTGGGGTCCTGTCTGCAGGCCCTGCACTGGGCACTGCATCCTCCCAAGCTGTCTGTCCCTCTGCTTCAGCTCTGCACAGCCAAGCATGGGGTGCCAGGTGCCCAAGGGGAGCACTGAGAGCCTCACAGGGCTGCAAACACAGACATGAGCAGGCTGGCTGCTCTCCTAACACTGAGCACGATTCAACACAACCCTTGGTGCCTTAAATCTGCAAACACTCACGTGCATGCCTCTGATTTGGGCTAAGAATGTTTGCTAGACTGGGTTTGGGCTGATCAGCCTGCCCATCAGCTGCACAGACTGCTCTGCACTCTGCTTTGAATTTAGCTAGCTTCATTTGTTTGTAAGTTTAATCTTTAAATTCGAAAATTTAGTAAAAACTCCATTCACACAGATTAGAAATGGAAACTTGGATTTTAAAATAAGTGCAACACCTTGATGTTGCTTGGGAAACAAAGCCTAAGCCTGCAAAATACAGAGTGGATTTCCTTGCAGGAAGTCAGTAGGTGCTCAGCAGTTTGGGATCTAGGAGTGTTTCTAAACAGCCTGTCCTGCCCTATCAGTCCCCTCATAAATTGACTAAGCTGTGAAATAAAGAAGAGACAAATTTGCGTTTATCTCACTGGAAAACATGGGTTGTATTTTCTGCTATTTAAAGCCAAAGGGTCAGAGAGGGAGTTATCTGCAGTGACATGAGCTGAAATATGATTGGGAAAATATAAAGATGGAAAACACAGTGCACCTTGCCAATTATGTGCCACAGCAAACATTACTCCTCATCTCTCTGTAGAGGCCATAACTCACAGCCTGGAAAAAGGCAGACCAGAAAACTCACAAAAACCTATCCCCTGCCAGCTTTGGGCTTTGCCTCCTCCTTCTTTGGTAGACTCAGTATGGTCTAGCAGGTTCTTTTATTTTCATCTTTCTTTAACCTAGCACGAGTGATTAACAAGAATGGTAGCTTAAAAGAAAATCATTGAAGTATCCTCTTCCTAATTTTATCATCCTAATTTTGTCTTCTTTGTTCAAAGTTTGGGGGGGTCAGTGTCTTAAAATATTGTCTTCAGTTGAAATTAAAAGCAAAGTTCCCTATAAATCAGTAGTTTGGCTTTACAAAGATTAGTACCAATAAATAAAACACCGAGTGGCTTTAGGAGGCATTCAGGGTTTAGTCCCTGCCCACTTTCAAGAGCTAAAGTTCCTTCCATCAACACACAAAACTCTTGCAGAGGAAATGCTCCAGCTAAAGGGATTACTTTTGAAAATACCATCTTTAAATTTCTGAAGTTACTACTCAAGGCACGTGCACTACAAAAATCAGAGCTGTTATCTTGGAGTCCCAATGAGTGTCCCCTTTCCAGAGGGCTGTGAGCCCCAGCCCTGCACTGCCCCTGCCCTGGAGATCTCCCACCTTCCCAGCCAGATGCAATCTCCCTGCTCCTCTGGAACAAGTACTCACAAGACACATCCCAAGGCAGGTATGAAAACCTTGTGATGGGAATTCCAACTGCAGTGACCTTGGGGCAATGTTTTATCTTGCAGTGACAGTCCCTGCTGAGAAAGATTGACTTTTTGGCATAAAGCAGCTTTGGATGATCAGGTTATATTTCAGCATGGCCTCTCCTTTGCCTGCAAATATCTGTTCTGCAAGACACTGACAGCAAAAACTGGTTGTAAGGGCTGGAAGCCTAGCACAGAAATTCAGACTCTGACCTTACTAGATAGCAAGACTCCTGTTAATGACATTTTTTTGCTGTGCATCTTGGGGGGTTCATTACAGAACTGGTTCAGAAAACAGAGTATTTATCAAACTTTCCTCTAAATGCTGACCAATCCAAGTAGTGCAGCAGCACTCAGAACCTAGTTTCTCACAGAACTGTGCAGGTAATCTTCCATGCAATATTAAACCAACAAGGATTTCCTGCCAGAGCTCCAGGAGCTGCCAGGGCTGCCCAGGGTGGGATTGTTGGGTGTCTGTGCAGGGACAGGGGCTGGACTCCATGATCCCTGAGGGTCCCTTCCAGCTCAGGAGATTCTGTGAGTCTGTAAATCTACCAGTGGTTGCTCACTTGGTCTGGAATTCAAACAATCAGATTTTTAAAACCTGACAGAAGAAACTACAGCAGTGTTTAAAATCAAAATGCTCCCTGAAATGACTGAAGATCAAATCTGTTCTTCAACACACCTGTACTGGGATGTTTTCAGAAGTATTTGTCTATAACACTGTGACAATATAAAGATTTACTCGTAACTTTCCTGTTAATTCTTCTGATAAATTGACCCAACCAGAGAGGAAGATGTCCCAGACCTTTTTCTCTTTTCCATGGCAGCAGGAGAGCTATTCCTGACAGCTGCTGAATGAGTGAAGGGTTTGGTTTGCAGGACCATTGCCATTTGTTTCAAGAGGCAGGAGTGGGAATGTCTCTCTTCCCTTTTGTTGTTTGAAGCCATAGAAGAAAAGTTGATTTTAATATCTGGAAAACAAATCACTGCTAAGTTCAGTCCAGTGAGGAGGCTGTGGTGCAGTGAATAAAGGAAAGCCCACAGGCTCTCCTGGTTTGGTGTGTGCATCAGGGCACAGCTGGGCTGAGCCCTGTGCCCGAGGCATCAGTGTGCAGAGGTGCTGAGCTGTCCTGCCATGCTCGTCAGCTTTGGGGTTCTCCTGGGCATTCTTGCTTTGATTTCAGCTTTCCTTATCCCCAAGAGTAATGGCAGGTGGGTGAAGTATCCATGTATTACACTGAAGCTTTTTCCAGAGGCAGAAGAGGGCAAAGAATTGCTGCATTTTGTCCCGGCCAGGAGGAAGCCCTGGCTGAAATGTTGTGCTGTGCTCTTCTTTGCAGAGAACCACTCACAGCCCTCGGGGCTCCCTGCATCCTCCCCCACGCAGGGTCCTTGCAGCCTCTGCAGGGCTGCTGTGCCTCTCTTCTCTCACATCTGTCCCCACTTTGCTGTGTGCCTCTGCAGAAGTGCAGTCACACATTCTGTTCCATTTCTCTGCTCGTTTAACAGCGGCAGTGCTGCTCACTGCTGGCAGAAGGAGATGGGGTTTTATTTTCCCCTTCGAGGCCGTGTGGAGCTGTCCTCTGGATCCCATGAAGTGTAGGCATGTCCCAAGGCAGACCTTGAGGTAACAGCAGTCACCTGCTCAAGGCTGCACCCTGCACAAGGGGCCACTGAGCCACCTGGTGAAAAGCCTTTGCCACAGCTCCTGCTCTTCCTGCCATCCAGCAGAGCCCAAATCTGATTTTCAGACTCTATCAAAGGCGTCTCTGGCTGTTCAGATCCTTAGGCTTGGCCCACGTTTCACCTGAAGACAGATGGGCAGGAGGCTTTTGGCCTCTCCTGCTTTAAAAACCTTGGTTTTGATTGCGGCCGTCCTCAGGAACAGAACTGCTGACCACCATAGCAAATATATTTGTTTTTAAGTGTGTCCATAATTGCAGTGTTGCGTCATCTCCATGGTTATTTTAAAAATTCTCTCTGCAACTTTACATTATTAATAAGGTGTCTGTGGAACTGTCTAGAAAAAACATCCTTGTGTGGATCCAGACTGTGCCTGCACCGCTCCCTGCCCCGAGGGGAGCAGAGCAAACCCAGGGCACTTGGTGATTTCTCTTGGTGCTGGTGGCACTGTTGGCACCAGCTGGCACGGCGAGATATCCACAGGGTGACAGGAGGGGAGAGCCTCCCTTTGGAAGGACAAGCCAGAAAAAATGACCCAGGAAATGGAGAGTGTGTGCGGTGAGAGGGAGACTCAAGGCTGTGATCACAAATGTGCTCTAGGATGAATTGAAATGGCTCTTCCCGTGCCTCTGCAAATAAACTCTGCAAACAAACTCTGCAAATCAACTATCACTTCACTGGAAGATGGATTATACGTGAATTTTAAAAAATACTCACATGCTACAGGTTAGAACAGGGAAATATTGTCTGATGCTTGCCTTCTAGAGAATTCCAAGTGTTTCAATAAGGTTAATATCCCTGTTGCCATTTTAAAGATAGGAAAAGAGGAACACAGAAGAGAGGGCCATGATCCCTCAGCTACACAACAGCAAGGCCAGGAGGAGAATCACCCTGAGCGGCAATAAGAGAATTTAAATAATTACAATACATTTGCATAACGTTCTTAAAATAGATCACCCAGCAAAGGCAAAAGGAAAGAAACCTGGATAGATTTGATGTGCCATCAGAACTGTGGGTTGGGAAATAGATCACAAGAATCTCTGGTGTCTAAGGGAACTTATTAGCATGGACTGACACACACAAGCCCCATTTCCATGGGAGTTTCTCAGGCACATCCTCCCAGGCTCTGCTGGCTGCACGAGCCCTGTGGGGCCAGGACAGGACATCACTGCCACTCTGCAGGCCCTGACCACAGAGCAGCTCCTCTGTGCCACTCCAGAGCGATGAGACAGAGGATGAGCTCAGGTGTGCCTCACTGACTTTATTGCAAGAGGCAAGACCAAGGTGCCCTCACACTCCCCAGTAAAAGTTCAGGATGCCATTGCCTGAAGGATACAATGAGTTGTTCAATGCCAGGGGAAGGACTGGGGTGTTCAGGGCTGTTGGAAATGTGTTTTGTAACACCATGTCAAAGGCTGATTTATAAAGCAATAAGGGTGCATTATTTTCACCTAATGGTAACCTGGATTGTTCTGGTGCTCTGACACCTTGGAAACTCTTCCTACAGGGGTGCGTGGTCCTTCATGTGACACATCTCTCTCTTTCCTATTTAGGGGAAGGCCCTCATCTCTTTTTTGTGGGCACCAAATTTGACTTATGGCTTTATGGCACATGGGTTGTACCCTTTTTAACCAAAGCAAATATTATTTCTCTGGATGGTAACCTGGAGCCCACACTGACAGAGATCCTTGGGAAGGAGCAAGAGATGCCTTTTCCTTACAGCTATGGAAAGATGAGATGTGTCAGAAATTCGAGGTTTCTGTACCTGCTGATGGGGAAGAAGCAGAAGAATGAGGAGACCACCAGAGCAGGAACAGTTACATTAAAATATCTCATGGTGTTTGAGAGCCTGAGTAGTTTTATACCTGAGACCGCAGGAATGTCTGTGCAAAAGAAAGATTCACCACTGGATTTCAACCCTCTGTAATTTTTATCAAAGTTTACTTTTAAATTAACATATATAACCTGTTTAAATTTGATGGTTTTGTAATTTAAAGGAATTTTATGGAGTTTTGTGATTTGGATGCCATTCAACTCTTGACTGTGTTCTGAAACCAGCAAAGAATTTGCCCTATCCATCTTAGCCTCGTAATGGATAGATAGAACATATTAAGAGTTATCACCTCAAACACAGATCAAAGTCTACTTCCTTTAATATTGACTTTCTTTAAAAGGACCTAAATATAACCCACTAGCTAAATAATTCAATTTTCGGAGGGAGGGAAGGAACTGAGAGCAGGTTGACACAACAGACCACAGCAACCCCGCAATGTTCTGATTTCTGGGAGAAGAAAAAATCCTTCTCACATTTTCTGCTTAAGGAAATGTTACTCTTAGACTAAATGAGCCCAAACTTGTCAGCCACCCAAAGGGACTCTTCACTGACATGAGCAGCAAACACTTGCCTGAATGGCTGACAGGAAGAGCTCAGCTCCAGGAACAGGAACAATGAGATAATCTGAATAAATGCTCCATTTTCAGATGTCTCTCCGTGCTGTGCAGGAGACTTTACCTTCTCTACTTGAGCCACTCAGATTATCAAAGGTGCTGAAAGGCAGGGCTTTCAAACCAAGTCGTGTTGTTCCCTTCCTGTTCTTTCATTAAATGTCTAAGTTTTGGAAAAAAAGTTATCAGTGTGCACTGATGTGATAAAATACACACCCAGTGCTCTCAGGAGCTGCAGGGCAGAGTGGCGAGGCTGCACCTCTGTGTTTCACGGGAATGCCAGGAATGAGGTCCCGGGGACATCCTGCCATGGCATCGAGCAGTGCCCGGGGCCAGCCCATCCACAGCTGCTCAGGGCTCTGCCAGCTCCTGTTCTCTGTGCTGCCTGCTGTCCCCATCTCACATCCATGCCTTCTACCACGCTCAGCATTGCTTGGTGGCGTTTCTGGGTTTTTTGCAGCTTCATTTCACATGGGGAAGAGACTGGGAACCACAAATCCCAGCTTCAGCTTCTGGATGTGGCACATGGTGCTGTGAGTGATTACCTTTCCGTGGTGGCTCTGAAAAGGACCAGCCTGTATTTGGAAAATTCATTCCTTGGTCTTTGCATTTTTAGTGCTGCGGAATCCAAAATACACCGACCAAACCTCACTGCTGTGTTTTGCAGAATGGGGGTATGAGAGTTTTAACCTCAGCCCCATTTCTTCAGGTATTTACATTTGTTATTCTTAATGCTGCTTTAGTTCAGAACTTGGATATATTTTGTGCTGCTGCAATAACTGAAAACATGGGAAATGGCAGTGGGATCTTCTGTGAGTTGATTGGAACAACGTTTGTAAATGCCCTGACACCTCACAGCAGAGCACAGCCCTTCTCTCTCGTGGCACAGAGGGCACTGGGTACAGCTGCCGTAGGAGAACGTGTGGTGGGAATTCCCACAGCGACACCGATCGCTGTGCCTGAGTCCCACCAGGTACAAACACCAGGACAGCATCCCAGTGCAGATGCCTGCACCCTACAAGTGCACTTGCAGCTCTGCTCAGCGTTCTCTCTCTGAGCGCTGCCTTCGACAGCAACCAAACCCTTTTCTGCCATCCCCAAGTACATGAACAAGGCTGTCCTGTGCGCTTTGGAGAGGATTGCTGAGAGCAGGGCAGAGAAACTCTGCGGTGGAGCTGACACACGAGGAAACAAACCCCAGGCAGGTGCCCTGCCAGGAGGGAGCACTTTGGCAGTGACAGCAGCAGCGTGCACACACTCAGTGTCAGTGCAGACACACTCACAGCGCACACACAGTGCACACCCTCACAGTGCACACACACTCACAGCATGCACACTCACAGCGCACACACAGTGCACACCCTCACAGTGCACACACACAGCATGCACACACTCGCAGTGCACACACACTCACAGCATGCACACTCACAGCGCACACACAGTGCACACCCTCACAGTGCACACACACAGCATGCACACACTCGCAGTGCACACACACTCACAGCATGCACACTCACAGCGCACACACAGTGCACACCCTCACAGTGCACACACACTCACAGCATGCACTCACAGTGCACACACACAGCATGCACACACTCACAGTGCACACACTCACAGTGCACACACACTCACAGCACGCACCCTCACAGTGCACACACTCACAGTGCACACACACAGCACGCACACTCACAGTGCACACACACAGCATGCACACACTCGCAGTGCACACACTCACAGTGCACACACACTCACAGCATGCACACTCACAGTGCACACACTCACAGTGCACACACACAGCA
>VZTN01014294.1:0-18824 GCA_013400515.1 Erpornis zantholeuca | reverse complement strand
GAATAAAGCTTCTTGACCTTTATGTCATTCATTTTAAACTGAGAGGTCTGTATTTCCTGGTAGTTTGGAAAAACAAAAAAAAAATAAAACTGTGGGTTTTTATTCTGCAAAAATGACAGGTTGAATATCCCAGAAGAGAAATAAATAACCTGTACTTGAAAAATGGAGATTTGTATCCTAAAACACACTGCAAGAGAGCTAATGGGTCATGGCAAAAATCTAATTGAGCTGGGACCTCCAAAGCAGCACCTAAGACAGTCAGGGTTAGTGCTGGGAACAAACTAAGAGCAGGGAGACTGCCATGGTTGTATGCAGCATGAGGCATCAAAAAAGGTGTTAGAAACCTGTGGAGGGAGTCAGGAAAGAACTACAGAAATCACCTAAAGTCAATAAAATTCCCTTTACTGTAAAGTTATTTGAGATGCCTGGTCCATTTCATATGTTGAAGGGAATCAACTTGATGTCACTCTCTAGAATATTATGTGCAGAAATGATCACCTACCTTTCTTTTCTGTAGCAAATTAAGGCAGAAGGAAGAAGGCAATTGCTAGGATCCAGAGACAAATTCATACAAAAAAAAATAGTGAAAAGGTTTATAAAGAGTGAATCACAATTCACTGAACAACATGACAGATCTTCTGTATGTGCAGACTTAAGATAAAGACTGCAAATAATGTAAGAAATACTATTATTCTGTTCAAATTTGCTAAAATTCAGTGGCTAATATGAGTTCAAAACTAGATGATCTCTGTGATGTGCCTAGTTCCTTAGGAATAACTTATGCTTGGATACTATGGCAAACATTACATCTTTTAAACTGCATTCTAACTAACCATTTATTCATTTGTGTAGGAAATAATTTTATAGCTCAAGCATGAATATTGAAAAGATACAGTATCTGCTATATTCTGCTCAGGTTTTGTAGTAAAAGCCTGTCTTCTAGAAGGATTAAATAGAAAGGGAAAGTAAGTTGCAGAGCTGCAAAGACATGACAGAGAAAAGCGTGAAGCAGAAATTATTACCAGACCATTGGATGCATTTCTGAATGTTTCTGCAGAAAAATCAATCTAATTTCTGATAAAGTGACTAAAGTAATACTGCTAGGAAATCAAGGGTATGAGTTGGAAAGCAAAATATTTTCTCTTTTTATTCCTAATGCAGTACTTGACAGTGTTAAATTATACCAGTGACCATAAAAAAGATTGCAATAGTATTAATGTGAGGGAAAAAATTTGCTGTGCAGTGAGCTAGGTGGCAGGAGGCCAACAAGTTTCCTTTTTTTGCATCTCATAGTAACATTGTACATCTGAAAGTAGATCTCTGTCACTCCATCAGTGTACACGAGTCTGCAGACTGGTTCTGAAAAAGAGCAGCTTGGAGGTTTGTTCTGAATGTTCTCTACACTGCCAGGGATGGATCTTGAAACCAAAGTTTCCCATCTCTCTCAAATAAAAGCCTGATTTTGCTTTGCTGAGTATAAGAAAGCCCCTTTGTTCGTCCTTCTACAAGATTCAGTCAGAGCTTCTCCATTTTGGATGACCAGTGTTGGCTGTCTTTTCTAACCTAGTTAATTCTGTGTTCAATGTAACTCTGAGAGCAGTCAGTATCACAGGTTACAGAGGGAGGAAAAAGCAGAGAGACCCTTCTGTAATTAGGTCCCAGTGGAGAATCTCAGCCTCTCTCCACAGTCCAGCTGCCTGTCAGCAGGTCTTGGCTTACTATTTCCAACATGGCATCAGAGAGGGTCAGAGACTCAGAAATTGCTGTGGATCCCCTTCCAGCATACTTTTTTTTTACTTTTCCTCCCTGCAGTTTCCTTTTCCAGTATGTAGCTTCATTAGCAGGGCAGAGAGACAGGTCTGAGAGCAGCCTGTACTGAACCCTTAAGTTCATTAACTATTCTCCAGAGCAGTAGCTAGCAGCACAGGACTCATTTTCAGCTAGCAGATGGAGAGCAGGAGGTCAGGAAGAAGTGAAGGTCAGCAACGCAGGCTGGAAGAGACAGCAAAAGTTTTAAATGCTTATTTCTGTAGCTGGTTTTAGGGAATAACTCAAAATCCAGGACTTTCAAGAGTACTGGACGGGTTGCTGCAACATCACTGCCCTCTTCGCCCAACTATACCACAGTCATAATTTCAGACCCCAATGAACCATCTTCCCCGTGTACTGAATGGGGGTTTCCTAACTACCTCTCGTAAGATACGTCAAAATTTTTGGAAAAAGGATGCTAAGTCAGAGACTTAGCAGAGATAGGAAGGAAAAGCAGCAGGACAAAGTAAAAGCATGATGTTGCCATGAACCAGTTCCTGTGGGGTCTTTATCCCAGCTGCTCCTTGTAGCAGACCTTCCAGCTTTCATACTGCAGTGAGCCAAAGCCCATGGTCACCAGTGGGAAGAGGCTGGATGACTTGAAAGGTCCTTGGCTGAGATACTGTGTAAAAGAAATCCACCTCTGCAAGAAAATAGTCGCATATCTGAGCTGTGACACTTGCGAGAATGACAGTTCTCCTGCAGGTGCACAGCAACTCAAGGAGAAACTCACCTTTTTCCCTATTTTCATCATGGACTAGCGAGTGTGTGGTTTTCATACAGCTGGTGTGATACACAGAAATTGCAAAATGACAGGGTACTGATGCTTCTGGGGAGTTTGAAGATGTGTCATGCCTTTAGCATTTATGAGTGCAGAGATGAGGAGAGCCATGGCCCAGGTTTTGTAACTCTTATTGGCTTCTGTTACAGCACTACCACCATAAAACAGCGGAGAAAAGCTTTGCAAGGCTTGCTTGTGTGTTGTTGCCAGCTGCTCTCAACGCGGGTATCTATTTGAAAGTTACATTTTAGGCCAAGTCTGTTACATGATCACCTATCCTCAACTACTTAGGGGACTTTCTGTCTTCTGTTTGATGAAGTTACTTTTGCAGATAGAGACATTGCTGCTCCATGTTATTCACCAGGAGAATGTAGTTCTCTCTCTCTCTCTCACCAGCATGGTGTGCGAGTACCAGGGAATCAACAAAGGCAATAGCCAGGTTGGATGGAGCTTTGATCAAGCTGGTTTAGGGGAAGGTGTCCCTGCCCATGGCAGGGGGTTGGCAGTAGATGATCCTTAAGGTCCCTTCCAAGTCATTCTATGATTTTGTGTTGGTTGGTGAATGTGTATTCTCCTTCCAAGCTGTTCCACACTGCCAGTAGAGAGGGAGAGACTCCTTCATCCATCAGAGTCCTTCCTGCTTCCCCGCCTGTGCATCTGTACAAGGACTGCCCAGTCCTCTTGGTCACATCAGGAAGTCATCAACTAGGCACTGTTTCACACCAAAGCCAGCCCTCAGCAGTACCACAAGCCACACTGCCATGGTGCAAAGCAGGCACTGTGTCCTCTCTTCGCAGTGTTAAGAAAGAAACAGCTGAATTAGGGCCGCTTTGAAAGGGACATTCGTGTATTCAGTGTGCACACATTGTAACGCAGAATTTTGTGGTGAGAAATGAAACTCACATGTCTTCCTGTTCCTTAGGATGTCCCCCTATTCCCTGCAGCACTGCTACTCTGTTTTCTTTTGGTTTTTCAGCCTGTCGACCTACTGGTTTTCCAGGCAAATTTTTCCCCTCAGTTACAGAGACAGAGAGCTCCCCAAGGCATATGTACCAGGCTCTTTTCCAAATCAGGGCCCTAATGTGGTTATCAGCAATAAAAAAGCCTTTTCACACCCGTGAACCCAGAGATCATGTACTACAAAATATTTAAGAGAAAGTTTGCTATTTAAATGCATTAATTTCACTTAATCAATTTAAATGTATTTAAATAACTCAGTGAAATTGTGAAAACAGTTAATCTAATGCTGAGGCTTTTTTTGCACGTTTCTGCAGATATAGGTATCTCAATACTCTGAACATAATGACTTCCGCTATTTACTTGTTGTGTTCCAGTGGATTACCTATGTGCTGTGATAAGGAGGAATTACATTATCATTACCATATTCTCAATTATGCTGACTGCAAAATTTCATTATATTCCTGGGAAGCTTGGAAACCTGAACCAAGAAAGTTAAAGAAGCACCCATTTTTTCTGTTGGCATAAACTGAGTGAAGGATGCCTTTACAACTGAGGAGTTGAAAAGGCATGTCTCAATTTCCTAGTGTCTAACACACGTTATTATCAACTCAGACTTACAGAAAACATTAGCCCTCCCAACTCAAGCAGTTTTAAAGTGTAGGGGAACCACAAAGTTGCTGGTAGACTCTTTTCTCAGCTGTTTTCTGAAAAAGGGGCTGTCGTGGAAGGTGACACGGCGGAGTCTGGTTGTTGAGGGTTAGCCTGGCAGCTCTGGAAACTGGCCGCACCAAGATAAACTCTAACACCAGTAGCTCTCCGAGAGCTATCCCAGACAGAGGGAAAATCCTTGTGCTGCAAGCACAACTCTCCAGGTATCTCAGCCAGAAGGCAGCACAGAGTTGTAGCAGTCGCCAAAAACTGAGGCAAAGAACAGGAGAGGACTCTTTTGGTGCACAATCCCAAAAACTTACTTTTCCAAGGGCAGCAGAGCAAAATAGCCAAAAAACCAAGGGTGCACAGTCTTTTAACGGGGGGGTGGAGCAAGGGGCGTGAACAACTAAAGAGCGAATCAAGCTAACTCAGGGGAGGAGCATAGAGAGGGATTACAATTTTAGGAATCAATGGGGTTTTCAGCAGAGGTGATTGACATCAGGGAGGGCCATAGGGGCGTCGAAGGAGAAGGGGATTGCCAGAGGGGAGGATACCAGTTCTCAGGGATTGACAGTTCCAGGGGGCAGGGTTTGGATGACAGGCAGGGAAAACTCTGGAAGATGGGCTGGGCCAATGTCCTTTAAAGAGAAGGTGGGTGGCTTATGGGGAGGAGTGGGGAGGAATGCTTTATTAGGGAAGCAACCAGGGGGGAAGTCGAACATACCTGAGGACTACTATAAAACAATGAACATTGAAACAGATAAACAGAACTATAAGTCCAGCTGCTGGAGGGCTTTTTCAGTGGGTTGCTGCACCACCACAGGAAGGAAAGGTACACTGGAAGTAAGCACACACCCATGCTCATCAAACAAATTGGACACAGCTGTTGGCTATAATTCAAAAGTAAGAAAGAATTGCAAGTTAACATGGCCTTCAAATTTTGCTTATATGTTGATGTCACCAGTCCAGCAATATCCTAAGTGCTGCACTGCAATGCAATTACTAGCAACCACAACAATATTTTATGAGGGTACTCCTGCCAAAATGTGGTGCACACTTTGAAACTCTTGATTTTATTGAGAAGTACTTGACAAGGTTTCAATTTCACTATACTTATTTTGCATACTTTTGAGTGCTGCCATGTTACTAAAAAGCCATTTCAAGCACATCAAATCTCATCAGGAGGGCATTTCCCTTTATAATTTGTACCTAAATGTTAATGATTGTTCTCCGTTTATGATATTACTAAAGACTAAGCCTGTGTTGTTAGGCTGGGTTATAATCCATACCTATTGCACTTTTGAACAGGGAACTGACACTGCCTTCTGTCTTGAAAATCCCCTTTGTTTTCAGTATTACATTAGGAAAAAAATTAAATCTGCAGCTTCAAACAAACTCTGTTTATGACCAAAAGGAGAAACATTACAACTGTACTGGGGATTTGTCCAGACAAGTTAAAGCAGAGGCGTATTGACTTTTCCTAGTGTTCTTTTCCCCCACATCTGCTTCTGAACATGTTTGCTTTAACTTGACAATATTGTCACAGGAGAAGAAGCAGAAATGGTGCCAGAGAAGTGGGCTGGCAATGGTGTTTCCGCACAACTGGAATGATTTCCTTGTGAATCACCCATCTCACGAATGAAAGTACCCATCCCCAGCATGGAACGCAGGGAGGAAAAAGAAAGACAAAGTATTCCTTGCTACTGCTTCTCACAATGGAAACACTTTGTGCTTGTTTTTAACTCTCAGTGACGGTAGGAAAGGAGATTCTCTTTCATCATGGGGGTTTTATGTGCTATTCCATTCACATTGTTCATTTTTTATGCCATTGGCACCAAATTAACACATTGGCAGCTATGGAAAAGACTTCCATGACTGCCATGGTGCTTCATGAACATTAGTCTTTCAGTTGTTCAGTAAGGAGACCCCTCAGAAGGGTTGTTTTCTGGTTATAGCCCCAATGGCTGTGGTCCTGGAACAGCAGAAGTGCAGGAGCAGAGCGCAATGCTTCATGGATCTTTGATGTTTTCCCCTTCCCTAGTGTCATCTGCAGTTTCTGCTCCCCGGTGCCCTGAGATCAGGGCAATGTTGAACCAAAGACGTTGTGTTTTGTCTGTGTTTTAGCTTCCTGTAAGTAATAGAATAGATTTTGGAGAAGCAGAAAATTTGCCTTGCAGATGGCACTTCACCTCCAAACCTTCACCTGGTCATTATCTGCTGGTGGTAGGCAGGAAAGGGAAGATGATAATCAGGAAGTTGAAGCTGCAGTTCTGGACAATTGCACAATCTGTCCTGCAGCACAGGCTCTCTGGTGCAACTGTCACTTCATCAGCAGCATGGCAGAGAGGTGATGAGGAGTAAGAAAATCAATTCATTCACAACAGACTATCAGCTAAGAGTCAGAATCCTCTGCAAACAATACATGGATTTGGTACTGGACTATTTAGCACTGTCAAGTACTGCCAGATTATCACAAGCCCTTTGTGCATGCATTTCTGAAGGAAACAGATTTGAAAATCTAGAAATGCCACACAAATATTTGTAAGTTTTGCTTGAATTAAACATTTATTAAATTTTTAAAAAATTAAGAATTTCATTATGGCAGACATGTTTTTGTTAATACAAAATATGTAACACTGTAGCAAAACTATCTTTTTTCTCCCCCAAAAATGGGAAAGAATTTTTAAAAAGGCTTTCATAAAAGTAGAAGAAATTCAAATTGCATTAGCAAGGATGATTTAATTTAGAAGTGCTAGTAAAACACAGAGAGGGAGTTAAGTATCTATGCACAAGATCATACAGTTTGTGTTGCTAATGCCCTTTAAAAGGCATAAAGAGAAAAATAACAAATATAATTTAAACAAAAACCCAGAAGAGATTCCTGCCAACACTGGTGAACATGGAATTGTTTCCCAAGGTCTGAGTAAAGGGTTGGGTTGAACAAAGGAGTGAGAAACTGAATGTACTGAGGACTGCTGGGCTCTGTCTGTCAGAGAAGGGGAAGAGCATCTTCAGCCCTCAGCTTGCCAGGCTGGTGAGGAGAGCTTTAAATTCATGATGTTGGGAGATGGGAACCTCAGTCATCTTAGTCCTTCCAGTCTGATGGCAAGTCAGCAAGAGATGCCCAGAGCTTCAAGTGGGTCAGGAGGAGAAATGAACATGGAAAGACATGAAGGAGTTCCCAACACTCCAGCCAGTAAGGTGGCTTCATCAGGGACTGAACTTAAATGCCTTTGTGCAAACACACAGCATGGGGATGAACAAGAGGAGTCAGAGATGGGCTAACAGCATCACAGAGACGTGGTGGGATGGCTCCTACAGCTCAAGCATTGGAATGGGAGGTTATAGGCTCTTTTGAAAACAGCCAGGAGAGACAAAGAAAGAGTGTTGCTCTCTGTGCCAAGGACATGCTGAAGTGGCTGGAGTTCTGCCCTGGGATGGATGAGGATACAACTGAGAGCTTATGGGTCTGGATTATAGGGAGGGCAGGGACAGGTGACATTACAGCAGGGGCCTGCTACAGGCTGCCTGACCAGGAACACCGAGCAGAACAGTTCCTCTATAGATAGATAAGAGCAGCCTCAGATTCACAAGCCTGGTCCTCAAGGGGAATTCAACTGCCTCAGTATCTTTTGGATGGACAACATAGCAGAGCACAAGCAGTCCAGGAGGTTCCTGGAATGTGTTGATGATAACTTTCTTCTCCAAGCAACTAAAGGAGCCAGTGAAGAAAAGTGCTATGCCGAATCTTCTTCTCACCAACAAGGAGGATCTGGTGGGGAATGTGAAGGCCAGTGGGAGCTTTGGCTGGATCCTTATCGTGTCAGGAAGGATGCAGATCAAGCTAATTCCCTAGACTTCAGGAGACCAGACCTTGACCTCCTCATGGATCCACTTGGCAGAGAATCATAGGAAAAAGCCCTAGAGGGAAAAGGTGCCCAAGAAACCTGCTGGTGATTAAAGCATCACCTTCTCCAAGGTCAAGGTACAAGATGTGTGTATCCTTCTGAGTAAGAAAGCAAGCAAAAGGGGTAGGAGGCTTTCTTAAATGAGCAAGTAACTTCTGGCAAAATTCAAACAGAAGAAAAAAGTTTACAGACTCTGGAAAAAGGGACAGGCCGCTGGATAAGAATATTGGAATTACATCAGAGGTTCATCTGGAATCTTATCTAGCAAGTGATGCCAAAGACAACAAGGGGCACTTCTTCAAGTACATCAGAAGCAAAAGGAAGACTAGGAAAAATGAGGGCCTGCTGCTGAATGGGATGGGTGCTCTGGTGACCAAGGATATAGTGAAAACAGTTGCTTAGTGCCCACTTTGCTTCTCTCTTTACAGTTAATGCTTCTCCCTAGGAATCCCAGTCACTGAAGGCAAGAGAAAAAGCCTGGAAAAAGGACAACTTCCCCTTGGTAGAGGAGAATTGGTTTAGAGATCATTTAGGGAAACTCACCATCCACAAATCCATGGAGTCTGATAAAACACACCCGTGAATGCTGAAGAAGTTTGCAGGTGTTACTGCTAATGCAGTCTCCATCACCTTTGAAAGGTCCTGAAGGACCTTTTCTCCAGGAGAAAAGCCAATGTCACTCCAATTTTCAAAAAGTTCAAGGAGGACCCAGGAAGGGAATCAGCCTCATCTCCATCCCTGGAAAAGCAATGGAACAGTTCATCCTGGATGTCATCTCTAAAAACGTGGATGAAAAGAAGGTTATCAAGAGTAACTGGATTCACCGAGGTGTAATCATGCTTGACCTATCTGATAGCCTTCTATGGAGGGAGGACTGGCTGAGGAAAGAAGGGACAGGCAGTGCTGTTTGCCTCGACTTCAGCAAGGCTTTTGACACTGTTTCCCCTACGCGCTCCTAGGTAGCTCAGGAAGCGTGGGTTAGCTGAGAGGAGAGTGAGGTGAATTGGGAGCTGGCTGGATGACAGAGCTCAGAGGGCTGTGACCAGCGGCACAGGGTGTACTGGAGGCCTGTAGCTGGTGGGATTCCTCAGGGGTCAGTGCAGGCAGGGTTCAGTCTTGTTCAACTTGTTCATCAGTGACCTGGAGGCAGGGACAGAGTGCACTCTCAGTGAGTTCCTGACAGCACAAAGCTGAGAGGAGTCACCAATACCCCAGAGGGCTCTGCTGCCATTCCTTGAGACCTGGACAGGCTGGAGAGCTGGGCAGAGAAGAAACACCTGAAATTCAACAGGGGCAAGTGCAGGATCCTGCACGTGGGAAGGAATAGCCCCAGGAACCAGCACAGGCTGGGGGTGACCTGCTGGAAAGCAGCTCTGTGTTGTCTGGTGGACAACAAGCTGTTCATGAGCCAGCAGTGTCCTGTGTGGCCAAGAATGCCAATGGGATCCTGGGGTGCATTAGGAAGAGCATTGCCAGGAGGCTGACTGAGGTGATCCTAACCTTCTACTCAGCCCTGGAGGGGTACACCTGGAGTGCTGTGTCCAGTTCTGGGCTCCTCAGTTCAAAGAACCACTGTAGAGGGTCCAACACAGGGCTGTGAGTATGATGAGAGGACTGAAGCATCTCTCTTACGAGGAAAGGCTGAGGGAGCTGGGCCTGTTCAACCTTGAGAAGAGACGACTGAGATGGGACCTTATCAATGCAAACCAGTATCTGAAGGGAAGGTGTCAGAGGATGGAGCCAGGCTCGGCCTGGTGGTGTGCAGCAACAGGTCAAGGGCCAGTGGGCACAAACTAAAACACAAGAAATTCTATATGAAAATGAGGAAATTGTTCTTTGCTTTGAGAATGTCAGAACACTGGAACAGACTCTTCAGGGAGGCTGATGCATCTCCTTCTTTGGAGATGTCCAAAATCCACCTGGATGTGATCCTGGGCAGTCTGCTTTAGTAGGGTGTTGGACTAGAAGATCTCCAAGGGTCCCTTCCTATCCCAGTGATTTCATGGTTCTGTGATTCTTGGAAATGTTATAAGAGCACTCTCTTTCTTCTGTAATGATTTTTAGTAGCATTTGTTCTAAAGTCAGCTTTGGCATATAAGCGTAGTGTATGCAAACAGACAGGAGAAGCAGAAATTCTTACCTGGATTTCCTAAATCCAAAAAGCTATAGATAGCAATTTGCCAATGAAATTTTGTTTTGTAAAGCATTTGATATGAATTCTGATGCAATACACTGATGCAATATTGAAGCTTCTAGGTGAAAAAAATTTTAATCCTGAAGCAGCAGAGGGAGCTATGCCGACACAATTAGCTGCATTCCCAGGCTTCTGCAACTGTGAAAGGAGACTTGTTTGTACGCTGCCTTTTCCTGACATCTATAGAGATTAATATGTTTGGAATATACTAAACTGTGATGCCAGCCTCAGGGGAGGTGTAGAACATACGTCTGAGATGTAAAGAACAAGATGAAAAAGCAAAAGAGGACAAAATGTTGAAATGCTCTTAGGTACTAAAATGCCTAAAAGACCTTGCAGTTCGGCAGGATGCATGCTTTTCAGGAACTTTGGCGTTTTTGAAAATCACATTTTTATTTCAAGAATGTGGGGAATTCCAGTCATTACTTTGAGAGGCCAGACTGGCCTCTTTACTATCACCTACATCTTCCTACATTTTCACCATGACAATGGCATCAACTCACAAAGCTTTTTGCCATCTCCCCAAAACATATATTCTGCCGACTGCTCTGAGGTGAAAACATGCATTGACAGCAAGACACATGCTCTAAACACATGGTGGAAGAAAGAAAGAGCTTAATTGCTTATACTTAAGCATATGTCCAAGCCTTTTATAATTCTCCATGAAAAGATTCACTTGTAAGCCTGTTAATGCCAAGTGGTAAATCCTTTGGGAGTGAAATATCTGGTAAAGCTTTTAAGTTTCACAAATAGCCACAAGGAGTCTTTACACACGTTGTATGACTTTAAATGTGAAGGCTGATTTCTGTGTGTATGGATTTGTAAATGTATAAAAGAGATTCTCATGAAGCTATGTAATGACATGCATATTCCTCTTACTATTTTACTTCCTACCTGCCTCCTATTGCCTCCACAATTTGCAGACCAGCCACCATCAGGGGAAATACGTAAATGCAAAAACAGTGTCTCAGAGCTCACCACAGAGTCTTTGGTTCTCAGTTCAGTGGAGTGAAATTGACCAAAGCAAAGCAAAAACTAAAGAAAACATAGCCCTGTGGAAACTATAAACTTTAGTCTCCATTCCTAGCCCTTTAGGAATCCTGAGCCAGCTCCTAAAAAAACAAGTTTTCAAAATTATTAAGTTGGGAAAGGAGGTACTCCTTCAAAGGTATTCATTTGAGCCTATATCCTGTTTATTCTTGTAACTTTTCATTGCAGACAGAAAGTTAATATGGGGGAAGTTAGGAAGGAGAAGAGATGTTAGGAAAAGTATAAGTTTCTCCTTTTATGTTGCAGTGGTAAAGGAACAGGTGAACAGGGAAAATACAAACCATTTTGGGACTTGCCACAGAATCACAAGTGCAGTCAGCTGAGGTGGTATTCCAGTCACGGGAGACCTAGGACCTCTCCCATCACTGTTTCCCATTCACCGATTTGAGGCAGGGCAGGATCCAGCCCACAGCAGCAGGGACCTTCAGGCTTTGAAATATTCCTAATTTCTAATTCCCCGTGCCTGGCTCTTTAGGCAAGTGGTATGTTTAAAAACAGGCCTTTTCTTGACTCAGTACAGTTTTTTCTCAGATGTCTGCTTCAGTGGGACACTGCTTCAACCTGTTTATCCAGGAATATGCTAGACGCCTGAGGACTGTCTACTATTTGCTTGTTTTCAAAAGTGGGAATCAGATAAGATAAATTAGGTCTTAGTTCCCATTACACATGTCAATATACTGCAATCTTTAGTGTGCCAGATAAAAGATTGAGATTTAAGATGCTGATTGTTGAGAAAGCATTTATCATGAAAATGTGTATCTCTAATAAAAAGTACAAGGCAAGCTTATATATATGGAAATTACTAGACTGAATTTCAAGTACTTGTCACAACAGTATAGAGGAGAGGCCTGAAAAACAGACTATTGTATAGAATTATAAAAACATTTATTTGAAGTTTTGTTCAGCCAGAGCATTGTAGTATTAAGTTATTTGTTCTTTTTACTCAGTGTGTGACAAAGTCAGGGAATGACAGAGAGATAAAGGAGGGTTCCCAAGCTGTCTACAAAACAGGTATTTTCTAAAGCATTTTCCTGAATTCTCTCGAAGTTCAGGGGCAAGATGGGGAATCATATCACTGCAGGCAGGGAGAGCAGCAGCGAGCACATGCAGACCCAGGTAATCTATAGCTGTGAGGGTGGTTTGGTCCCACTGCAGAGGACCTGTCCAGAGCTGAAGCTCCTTTTTTCTCCATTATTGCTCTTGACAATTGTTCCTACAGGTATTGAAATGGAAGGATTGAAGGTTGCCTCAAGCTTGACATGGGAACTGATCTGAAGCCTAGCAAAGGGCATATGGATGGTCTTCCAGTATTGCAACAGGCCTCACAGTAAGATGGTTAAAGGAACAGCTGCTTTATTTGTTTGGAAAATTCACGTTTGCCCTCCTGGTTTCCCTCACCATCACTTTCTCTCTGTTAATTCATACTTTTGTTAGCTAAATGTGAAACCTCCTGAAATCAGAAAATCTGCAGGTTCATACAGGTTACCAGCAGTGTGAATCGTGTCCCCAGACTCATTTCTCAGATACATCACTCATTTGATTCTCTCAGGTTGTGAGAATCAAATGGCACAGGTCTAAATGAAAGCTTAGGGTACTCCCTTAAAAATCATCTCAGTTTTTTTGTTCATGTATTTCCTGGGTCTTTTTGAGGAAAATAGATGGTTTGTAAAACAGATAGACTGAAGAGTGCAGTTCCTTTGAAATGCCCTATAGCTGTACCAAACTGTTACTGCAGAAAAAGTGTGAAGCACTGATATAACTCACTACAGCTGAAACTCAGTGCCCCTCGAAATCTTCCCCATCCAGTCAATAAACAAGAGATAAAATTAACAGCAAATGTTGACAGTATATTTCCATTACACAAAAGAAAAAGTCAATCAAAGATTGACATAATTATGTAAACATTGTTTGGTAATAAGGGATAATAAAAGCTTATGGGGCTTTTGGGGGCTAAGTTTCTTAATCATCCATATATAGACAGCCCTATATCTCTCAGCATGAAATGAATGTGAGGAGGAAAGGTTCCTTCCTCCAGTGAGAAAAAATGTCAGCAAAAACCATTTTGAAGAATACTCTATTTTTTTTTTCATACAAAACATCTATAGTCATGTAGATCTGTATTTTTTTATCCTGAGCCAAGGCAAGCATTGCAGTTTGAAGTTCCTCTTCATTCTAGATCCTGCCAAAAGCTCTCAAATCTGAAAACTTTTTCTCTGAGTAAAATGAAAGCGGCAATTTTCAAGTAGTAACTGAAACTAGTAGAAGGAGCTTTAGCAGAGGCAATACATATTCTTGAGCTTGCTATAACATTGCCATCATTGGAAATTCTGGTGTGTGAAATGGCAGAAGTGAAGCCAGGTGTTGGCTTTTTCTGGAAGTCATAACTCCTTTAAGGTAGCCTTTGCTAGAACTTAACTTAGTTGTGTTGGGCAAAGATCTCAGGTCCTCCTTCAGAGTGTGAGAACACTAGTTGTACAAATACGAATAAGTTTTGAGATCAAACATTAGCATACCTACCGTAAAAAGGGTGAATTCTTCACAGTTTACACACAGCCGCTCTGATGCAAATGGCAACGTAAAGATGAGTGTTTGCCCTAACAAACTTCAAGGATACTCTTTGCGGTATTTATGTGATGAAGACTGAAGAAGCATCCTTTGAGGCTGCTTGGAAACTTGTAGGCACAAATTTGTTCTTATTCCTAAATTCTTAGTCACTATGAATCATTGACTTTTTTAAACATGCCACAGCCTCACCTATAAAGAGATTTATTTGTAAGCCTTAAAACAATGTGTGCATGAAGAGTTGCTTGTTTTGGTCAACGATCAGATGGTTAGACTGAACTTGCAGTGTGTAAGGAAGTAGAATGTTCAGTTATAAAGTTTGACTGCATTCAAATGTAAACACCATCTACTCTCCAAGGCTGCATTTTCAGGGGAAATTGGGATCATAACACACAACATCCCCTATTATCATATTCTCTTTATCTAGGCTTCTCAGTTGGGAATAACTCATTTTCATTAAATCAGAGATTTGCCATTTTCATTAGAAAAACAATTAACTACTCTTCTGTGCAAAGCAAAAAGCTTTCTTCTTTGAGTTGGTTTAAATAGGTTATAAAATGATGGAGTTGCTGACAGCATTTAGATAGTGCAGTATTATCCCAATTTTTGAGAGTTTAGCCATTTTTGTTCTCTCACAGTTTCTCATCAATTGTCTACACTGCTATGGTAGACATTAAAGTACCAAAACAGCTTAAAGGCAGCTAACCACAAACTGAGAGTTCTCCAGTCAAGGAAACATAATGTAACACAGGCAGACCTGGAAACCAGACAGACACTGCTGCCAGCAGTTCAGGCTGCTGTGGCTGGGTTGGGTACCTTCGTAACGCTGGGCAGTGCTGAGGGTATTTCTGTGATTTCAGTCAGGGTACCATGTTTTGAAGAAAGAGCAGTAATGCTTCTATTAAGGAATTTTGTCAGGGTTACTGGGAGAAGCACACCCTAGGTTCCTTCTTGTCCCACTGAATTGGCATTTCCATGCTGGCACGACTTTGAACTGATGCAGTCTATATTATGCTTATTGTGAGTCTGAGACGGTGGGGAAAGCATGAGAAACTTTCAAAAGCAAATATAAAATTGCCCAGTGTTGCAAACACTTGGAAACACAGTGAGGAGACATCATTGCATGGTTTGTTTCTCTTCTCCAGAAGTATTTGATATGCAAGCAGTTCCAGTCCTATGAGCCTTTCTCTGGAAATCCTTCTTTTGCTTATAATTGAACTTCACTACCGACACAGAGGGTCAGATTAGAGAAACATTAAGCCAAGTAGCTTTACTTTGTGTGACTATGTTTAGTGAAGGAAATAGCAATACAATCCATATGCCAGTTCCAGAATTAAAGACAAATCCCAAATATAATATCCCAGATACAATATCCCAAAGCATGTAGGTCTCCACAACAGGGCTATACCTGCTGATTCTGGAAAAATCCTCAGAAGATATATTAATGGGTTAAACTACTCCCTTTAATGTTTTTGAATGCCTGCTCTTTTTTCTCTCCCAAGTCATTTAAGGAAATCAGCAGGGTTTGAAGGAGTTTACCTCCCTTAAATGTCTTGAAGTTTTCATTCTGGCATTGCCCTGACAAGATACAAATCATTTCTAACATCTTTGTCTCATCTAGTGAGCTAATGAAGGTGGAGGCAGTGACACTGCTGTTTCAGGTGTTGAGATTCCCCTCTTCCCATGTCTCCTTCAGTCAGAAGAAGTCCCTCATCTACCCCAGGAAGCAACATAAATGTACCAAGTAACACTGGGAATGAAGGAAATGTTGACCAAGGCTGAATCAGCTACGGACGCAGGAATTTGCATATGCTCTCCTTGACAGATGAAAAAATGAACTCAGAAAGTGACAGTGCTTGCCCACTGTAGGGGAAAAGTGTAAAGATGTCACTGCCCCTTCCCTTCCCTTCCCTTCCCTTCCCTTCCCTTCCCTTCCCTTCCCTTCCCTTCCTTAATTTTGAGAGCTAGTTGTCTGGTTTTTAAGTGTGCTAAGCACTTGGGAATTAACACTGACCAGGGCCTGGATCTCATAGCTGTGTACAACACTAACTTCTGTGATAAACCAGGAAGGTCCAACCAATCCAAACAGCACACATTAAGCATATTGGTACTTCTGTACCTCTCACCCTCTGCTATAGCAGACTATAATAGCCTCTAGTGTCATCATGGTGATAATTGCATGTTTATGAAGCTTTCAGATAATAGAATAATGAAAGCCATAATAATTGAGGAAATAAATAGCAGTTCATTTTCATCCAATTTTAAATACTGTGTAACTACTGGAGAGTGAAAGAAAACAGAGAAAGGGAAATGCGTAAACATCAGAATGGGGGATAACTCCACACAATGGAACAACAGAGAAATAGTGATATATTCTTACTGCATAAACCACACTACTTCTCTTCTGAGCACCACATAAATTTGAGGTCAGGCTCTCCATGTCTCTCTGACATGGATCAGGATCCATCTACATAAAACACAAATTGGGGAATCAGTGCTTAATAAAGCAAGTTTAAATTTCTTCTTTTGCAACTGTCCATGCAAAAAAAGAAAAAAAAAAACCAAAAAAACTGACAATAAGAGCTTAATATTACTCCTCTTTACTTTTGATATATAGATCTTGATAATCTCATATTTGTAACTAATACAGCCATAATTCTTTCACAAAGTTTTAGTGGTAACAGACTCCAAGATGAAAACTCCAGATACCTTATCTCAAAGTTGCAATCTGAGTGCTGATTTAATGGTAGTTTTATTGCTGTTGTCCTTCCTATAGACTTTATCTGCAGAAGAGGTCCATGAAGGATGTGTGTTGCACTGGGCAGAGATAAGCATTCATGCCTACCTGTGTGCCCTTTTGAGCTCTGCTAGGATGACAGAAGCCAATATTGGCCAACCTGGATCCTGTCCTTTGCTCAGCAGGGCAGCAGCAACCCATGTGGGGAAGGCAGTGAGTGTAGCTGTAGCAGTGCCACACCATCTGTGTTTCAGGAGGCTGTCTTCCTGTTTCTAAGATGGGATCAGTTTGTTTCTTGCATGTGTTTATCTTCAAGGCATATACAAACAAAGAGATCTACCTTCTTGGGCTAGCATTCACATCTCCCTCCCACCTGTATTCTGAATCATTGTCTTTGCTAAAACTACTGCAGTGTTTTACAGGCAGTGGAGAGAGATATTCCACCTGACCTACAACATGAGAAATTTTTAGGGTAACTGAATGTTCCCTACCCCCTGCCAGGCACTGGCCTGGATCACCACAGTGTACTAGCACATGATCTTCACGGTGGCTAACACACTTTAGAGCCAGAAAAATGAGACACTTTCCTACTTCATTGTGGCATGCCGGATGTTCCTCTGCAGGGCTGCCCAAAACTCCCTAGGACTGGTCACATCTGCCTATCTGTTCCCCTGGTGCTTTCACCTTGGCAGGAGCTTCCCAGGTCCTGTCACACCAGGTGAACGCAGTCCTTGAGGAAGAGATTTCAGAAGAACACAGACACAGGCTGTTTCACTGAAGTTCTTGGTCCTGACTGAGAAGTTGCCACTTCTCAGGTACTTCACTGCTGCACAAAGTTGTACAAAGGGCTTTTCCCGACTGCTTTTAGACCTGTGCCAGTTAAATAAATCTAAGTGAACTGAGAATAAAACTCTGCTCTTTTTGCAGTGTCTTTTTCAGTAGAGCAGACCCCAACTCCTCTCACAGACCTGTACAAGTTCAGAATACTTTGGATGTGTATTAGAGAATCACACGATCATTTAGGTTGGAAGAGACCTCTGAGATTATCGAGCCCAACCTTTGACCGATCAGCACCTTGACAACAGGACTAGAGCACTAAGTGCTATGTCCAGTCATTTCTTGAACATGCCCAGAGATGGTGACTCCACCACCCCCCTGGGAAGTCCATTCCAGTAGTTAACAACCCTTTACGTGAAGAAATTCCTCCTGATGTCCAACTTGAACTTCTCCTAGGGCAGCTTGAGGCTATGACCTCTTTTCCTGCCGCTTATGGCCTGGGAGAAGAGGCCAATCCCACCTGGCTGCACCCTCCTTTCAGGCAGTTGTAGAGAGTGATAAGGTCACACCTGAGCCTCCTTTTCTCCAGGTTAAACAACCCCAGCTGCTTCAGAAGCTCCTTGTAAGATTTACACTCCAGACCCTTTTCCAGCTTTGTTCCCTTCTCGGGACTCACTCCAGCACCTCAGTGTCCTTCTTGCAGTCAGGGGCCCAGATCTGGACACAGCACTCACGGTGTGGCCTCACCAGTGCCAAGCATAGGGGGTCAATCACCGCCCTGGTCCTGCTGGCCACGCTGTTGCTGATACAGGCCAGGATGCCATTGGCCACCTAGGCACATGTTGGCTCATATTCAACTGGCTGTCAGCCAGCACCCCCAGGTCCTTTTCCACTGAGTTGCTTCCCAGCCACTCTGTCCCAGGCCTGCATGGGTTTGTCATGGCCAAAGTGTAGCTAGTGTAGGCACTTGGCCTTGTTGGATGTCATGCAGTTGGCCTTGGCCCATTGATCCAGAAAGCCCAGATCCTTCTGCAGAGCCTCCCTGCTCTCTAGCAGATCTGCACTACCACCCAGCTTGTTGTCATCCATGAACTTACTGAAGGTGCATTCAATCCTCTCATCCAAATCATCAATAAAGAGATCAAACAGGACTGGCCCCACTNATAAAGATATTAAAGAGGACTGGCTGCAATCTTGAGTCTTGGAGAACCCCAATAGTGACTGTCCACTGTGCTGTGGCTGCAGCCCCTTTTACCTGTCATCCAGACATTTCTTAACCCAGCAGAGAGAGCTCCTGTCCAAGCCATGGGCTGCCAGCTTTTCCAGGAGAATGCTGTGGAAGACAGTGTCAAAGGCCTTACTGAAACCCACCTAGACAGCACCCACAGCCTTTCC
>VZTN01014292.1:0-93001 GCA_013400515.1 Erpornis zantholeuca | reverse complement strand
ATAAAAATCACCCCAAGACATGGCCACATAGCTCCTACCTTTCAACACCAGAAAGTTCGAAGTGGGAGTTCCCCGTGTTTTATCCATGTTTTATCCACGATGGACACCGTGTCTCTTGGCCTGTCCACCTTGGCCAGTGACAACAAAAGGTATGGATGTGAGCTCGCATTCCCCTTGGATTCCTCACCATTTTAACTTTGGTCAAAAGCACCTAAAAATACCTGTGGGTTGGGAAAACAAATGACTTCCAATTGTTCTTTGGTCACATTGTCAATTCACAAAGGAAAAGGAAAAAAACCTGCAAATGTGATAGGGAAATGCCTCCAGGTACCCAAAGCTGTCATGTAACAATTCCTCCTCCACTTCCCTGCTTGTATCACATGATATTAAAGAGAGACAGGTATTCACCTGCTCCTCTTGTAAAGCTTTTAGTTGTATAAAGTGTGCATTTGTCATGGTTACTGCTTGTGGATGAGGCAGATAATTCACAGCTGAAGTGTTTGAGATTTTTATCTATCCATGGGGCAGGCTGCCACATTATTTGTTCATTCTTTAAATAATAATATTCTTTAATATTAATTAAATATGTTGTTATGGTTGCCAAGTTTAAGAGATCAATAAAACCTTGCAAAATAATCTGTTAGGTGCACAGAGGTGGGATAGGCTCTGCCTGCTGTCTTGCCCTGTGGTTCTGACACCCACAAGGGTCTGAGAAGGACTACATGACTCTCATGAGGTGATTAAAGCATCAAGAATAGGAAATCTTTATCAAAAGCTAATGTAAAATCAAGATTGTTCTTTTTTTATCTTTTTTTTTTTTTTAATTTTGACAATAATCTGAGTTAAGGTAGCCCCTCCCTTATTTATTGTTTTATTGATTGATTTATTTATTTTGAACTAGTAGTATTTTCTTGTGCCTAAACAAAAGATTTGCAAAAGTTAATGTTATTCCTCTTTTTGTCTTGAATTGTCATATTGATAATATTAAAGAGAAAAACCCATATCCTTTGGTTTATTGATTTATCAACAGAAGGCTTCACTCAGGTCAGAATTTTTTAATATAAAAATTTTGTTCAGAAGCAAACTATAAAATAAATTCAGGATTTTAGCCGTTTTTTAATATTTTCAGAACATCTTCAAGAGAACAAAAAGATTTCTTCATATCATGAAGCTTATCTCTTTTTTGTGTTAACTATCACATTTTTCCCTGGTACATTTCAGAGAATCAAGAACTGTAATAACTTTATCATATTACAGTTAAAAATTTCTTAGATAGAAGGACTAAGAGTATTAATATTGTCAGAGACTTAAATATGGAAATAGGGTATTAATCACATTTCATGTAAATTGCAAAACGTAGGCTATTGAGTGAGATTAGAAGTTATCTCATGATAAAAGCACTCTATCAGAAAAGAACATTCTCTTAAGTAGTTTTTGTCTCCATGTAAGTATTTTGTACTATTGTTTTCTAATAAGTCATCTGTCATTCAAATGGGAAAATCCTAGATCTGGGGAATGAGGGGCTAGGATGGAACCCAAGGGCTTAAGCATGTTCAAGTGACATCTGAGATTATCTCTGAGGTGCATCAGAGGCAGTGGAGCAGAGGAGATTTTGCGGAATGCCAGCTGAAAACCCCATCCTTGTTTTCTGCAGGGATGCAGGTTCTAGGCTCTCAGCTCAAGCCAGTGCTTTCCATTTCCTTGTGCCTTGGATCCTTCTTTTAGCTCGTTGATGTCTCCCTGCCTTAGAAATGCCAACATCCTCGTGGTCTCCAGAGACTGAAGCCCCCCTTTGCCTGAGGTGAGTGGTGTTGCTTTTCTCACTTCTCAGGGCCTGCCTCAGTGTGGGGGGTAGGTGCTTGCTGACCCCAAATTTTGGCACTCTGATCCCTGTCCTGCAGGAGTTGAGCCACTTGGAGGCAATTCCCAGTGCCTCACTTGCAGCAGCCATTTGCAATGCTAGAATGAGTCTCTTTTATAAAGTTGGACATCTTGGTGGTATTGCAAGAGTTAAAGGCTTGTTAACCTCCCACACTTCCAAGGGTTGGAACTGAGCTCTGGCCTTCTTGCCTGGAAATGTTTCACTAAAGTTTCCTTCTTTGGTGCATTTTAACTCCCTCTGAACCTCTTTGTGTGGCTTTTTTTTTGAGAAAAGAAGACTTTGAGGAATCGTGTGCAAATCAGCTCTCCAGGGGAATTGCAAGAGCACCCAGAAATCCTTGCTTTTGTTATCCCTGTTTTGGCAGCACTGCTGAAGGATGTCCTCACATGATGCCAGTTAGAAACAAAAGTCCATTTTTATTGGATGCTCCAGATCAACAGCTTCCCAGCTTTATTGAAGCACTTTGAAATCCTCTAAAACTGTGTCGTATACCATTTGCTTTGAAGGAAAAATCTATTACAGTTTTGTGCTGTCTGGTGGAAAAAAATGTTTGCTTTTTCCATCTCTGAATGCACCCAGCGATTCTGTAGCTAAAGAAGCTGAAGTATCATTTTTGACTGTGTGTTTTTTGTTCTCTGCAGATCTGCTGTCCAACCCAGCATGCTGTGTGATGCCAGCCCAGTCCCTTGTCAGCGTGGCAGGCAGCTGGAGTTAGAATACAGGGTTTTGTGTTCCACCCGCCCCCTCATCGCTCAGGTTTTATTCCACTTCTTTGAGCAGTGGACACATTCCTGCCAGTCTCAGTGTTTTAATTTAATTTGGGCACAGACTATATAAAATTGAACAGATGTCTGAAAGCAGCGAAGGGAAGGCCATGAAATGAACCAGGTGCTCTGCTTCGTTTGAACCAAGCAATGCTCTCTTATTTTTTGCCCCCATTGCCACAAAGATCACACGTGGTTTGGAGGTGTGTGACAAGAGGATCCAGCACGGGGAGAGGAGGTAAGGAGACTGGAATTGGACCTAATTTTCTTTGCTATGTGTTTTTGAGGTGTGTTTTCAAGGCTGGGTGTTTCTTCATATTCTATAGTTATCAGTGCTCATTTCCCTAAAGTAAAGCAAAGATTTTATTTCCCAGTGAATTCTATAACGTGTTAAAGAAAAGAGTAAAATCTCTTCCGCAGGGAATATTTTTCAGCTCTTGCCCCTAATGACAACATTATTTTCAGTGATCATAGAAATTGCTGGTTTCCAAGAAATTCCTGGAAACACAGGGTGGTAGTTCCATCCAGTAGGCAGACCAGGAATTCCACAGCACAAAATTTCACTGCCTAAAAGAATCCTTTCATCAGAAGATAAGTTGAACAAATTAACTTGAAATAGTGTACTTTTAAAAATGGTGTATTTTCAAAGACATTTAGCAATATTTTTTTACCTCAAGGTAATGTAATAAATGACATTAATTACATAATGTTTTGAAATGTTGTCATGGTTTCTAGCGATATTCATCTGTCATATCACATCCTAAGGTTGAGCCAATTCTTGCAGAAGGTTTTTCTGCATGGATGTCTCCAGTAGATGTATTTTCTTATCACTGACAAAGAAATACCTGCTCTAAAGGACTTTTTAATCCTACAATTAGCTTACCACACATTAGATTAAGTTTACAGGCTTTAAAGGTATAGTGTTTTGAAAATAAAGCTTATGTTTTAAGAGTCAGAGTTTGCATGAGGTGGGCAATTCTCTGGTTTTCCTACCACCCATTTGTACCTGGATGTCTTTCAATTATGGTACCCTTCAGATGTAGAGAAGTGTGTAAATGGTAATACTGTTCTAAAGATAGTAGGTGAAAAAATTGAGACTGAAGCTGGATTTGAAGTTGATTGTCTTTAATATCTCTGTAGTTCACTCTCGGTGTACAGTCTCTTTTCTTACCATTCCTGCAGTAGTTAACACTGATAAAGACATTTATCCGGTATCATAATCTGTTCTTTAATGTTGAAGGCTTTAAAATTGTTCCCTTATAAACTTTAAAAGCTTTTGTTGGAGGAGTATGTTACATGTACATCTGAAAAGAAAATAGAAAAAAACCCACGCTGAAACGGAAATTTCAGAATTAAATGCATCATCTTGGAAAAGTAACATAAATGGCTCCCATTTTGAGCAATATTTCTACACATAAATTTCTTTAGATTCATATATATGTGTATAAAGTAGCTATCACCCTAAATTAGATATGTCTGAATATGCAACCAATTATTTGCTCTTGTGTATTATGTGGAAAATGTGGATGGGAGGAGAACACACAAAGTCTCAGCAAGGAAGCTGAAGGTGTGTAGCCATAGGTGTTGGTCACTGTTACAAAAGCAGTGTCAAATTATACCAGTCAGCCCTAGCAGCTGAAGATGTCACAACTCTCCAGGTGTGTTACTGGCATCTAAACACTATCCACTTTTAGATCTCCCAGTTTTGTGAAAATGCATGAGACAGTTTGGCTAAATGAAACTCTTCTTATAGAAAATATGCTTGGGTAGCTGTGGGTTTTCTTCTAGTATTATATTAAGGAACTGCCACCTCATTAAGAAGAGTTTTTAATATGTACATCCTCAGTTACAGACAGTTTTTGCAATTCCCAAGCCACAGGCATTATGGAAGGTGGCTTTATTTTTTCTTTTCTTTTGTTTTATTTACCAATAGCATTTACCCAGTGACTACCCACTCACTTTGTGTAGTTTCCTAGAAAGCAAGCACCTGCAAAATTTCTGGAAATCAGTAGGAAAATGCATGGAAAGCAGCCGGGAAACTGGGAAAACCACAGAGAAATTTCCTAGGAAGCAGTTACTAAATTCTTGGAAAATAGGGACAGAATTCCTTGAAAACAGGGGGAGATTTTCTAAAGAGCACACAGGGAAAAATACCTGCAGAGAAAGGGGGAATTTCCTGAAAATTGGCCTAGAAAGTGGAAGGTAGGAAAAGGAGGAGAGCAGCCAAAGTGAATGCTTTAAACAGCACATTTGAAATTCCTAGGAATTTGGCTGGGGGTTCCCCAAAAGCACACAAGAAATCAAAGGTGGAAAATTTCCCAGAAAGATGAGGATAATTCTTGAAAGCAGTGGAATGCACTCCTGGAAAGAAAGAAGTAAGTTCTGATGATTTGGGGTGTGGATGGGCACTCCTAGAAGGCAGAAGGAGAACTTCCCAGAAACCATGTGGGAATTTGGTGGAAAACAAAGGGAGGAATTCCAGACAATGCAAGGTGATACTCATGGTACTTTTCAAAATGAAGTAGAAAACTTGTACCAAACTCTGCAAGTTGCTGATCTTAAGCCTTATAGTAAGCATGTGTGAAACATATTCAGTAGAAAAATCTGTAAATATTTTCGTTGGAAAAAATCAGATTGCTTCTCTGATAGTAAAAAACATCTTTTGAACATACCATTGTGAGGTTTAGATCAGTTTACATTAATGGATTATCAATCTATTATTAATCTATTTTTAAAAGTTGCACCATTTTTCATGATTATCTCTTTTTTGACTAAATTCATGCATTTGGAAGGAATCTAGAAGGTGGCAGCCTTGGGATGGTAACTGAAAATAAACACAAGACTACTGGCAAAAAATAAGCCATTAGAAAAATTTCAGGAAAAGAGTAAATATCAGGAAAATGTGTGATATTCTTCAAATTATTCCTAGCTTTCTTACTCTCTGATAATTTTCTTTTTCCAATATTTTCTTGAGCACCAAGATGTCATATTAGATGCAGAATTTATCTTTTCATTTATGTAGATATTTATTTTCAGTTTTCAGGTGTTCCTTTGTGTCTCAGCCATTGTCCCTGTGGCAGAAACCTGAACCAGCATAAGTTTTTAAACCACTCAAACTCTACCATGTACCCATGTAATTTAGGGTTCTTATTCTTTCAGGAAAGAATAATTGAAAAGATATTTGCATATTAGATTACAAAGTGACCAAATCTCTTCAAAGAATATATGCAATTGAACAGTGTTTCTCATTTAAGCATTTATTTGGATTTTTAGCAATAAAGTAAGGTAAAAATAAGAAATATAAAATGTTCCATTCACAAATCTGTATGAATACCAGGGTGCAAATTTTTGCCTGAAGTTTTGTGGCTGAGCTGACAGACAAGATTTCAGGACTTTGTATTGGCAGCACATATTATAAATACTACAGTAGGGTTTGTGAAACAATATTTGCTCTTAGCTGCTTGTGTAGGATTTTTTTCTTGGGGCATTGAATGATATGGAAGCCTCATTTGATTGAAGTATTACAGTTTTCATTCCTAGTTGTTGAAAAGTTGCATTTTACATTTTTCAAGGGTTGGTAATTATGCTTTCTAACAGCCATTTTTAATGCATTAAATGGAAGATGCTTCAAGCTAAATCCATACTTAGCCTTTGTTTTGAAATCACAGTATTTTTGTACATTTTTAAAATGCATATGTTTTGAAAGCTTGAGGGTTTGCAGTAGTAAACACAATTCTGCCAATACTTGTGGCTGGTCAATCGTCCTTTGCTTTCTGTCCATAAAATACTAAGTGCAATGGGGAGCTTCTACAGCTGGAGCACTGCTATTAATTATATATTGTTATTACATTAGAAGAAATAAACTCAGAGAGAGCAAAATCATTACATTCTCCCTTTTATTAATATTAGCAGACATATCTTGTAATGGAGCTGTGTGAGGGTGCAGAAGTTAAAAAAATGCTTTGTGGTAAAGGGCATTTTAGAGAAAATGAGACAGGACACATCATTTAAAGCCTTGCTTCAGCAATAGTGTGTCTGCACAAAAACTGTAATTACATTCCTCTGTCTCTTCTGTGTGTTCATTGATTTTGAGTGTTCATACATTTAACAACAGTTACTGATTGATATTTTATCTATTATGTATTTCATAGGATAAAAACAGTCCAGTAAAGAAAAGTCAAATCCACTACATGAATGTTTGTTTAGAACTTTATTTTTCTTACAGGTGCATTACCTGTTGCCATTTTTTTCTTTCTCTTTCTGCACCAGCTATGACAATAACTGTGTTATTATTTCCTAGCTTGCAACTGCTCTGCATTGTAGCTTTAACTTAATTCAGTTGTTATATGTATGGTGTATTACAGGAAGTAAAAAAGCAGAAGTGAATTGTTCTTGATACTTCCTAACAGCATATATTGCATTTAGAGTTCAGTAAATGTCAGCATTTCCATCCATCACACAGAACCATTGCAATTCTGCATAGTCCACAACAGCCAAAAATTTAGATTTTTTAGATGGTGCAGGACTAGCAGTTCTTCAGTTGTTTTACAAAGAAATTATTAACCACTTGGCTGCAATATATTGCTTTTTAGGAGTTCTTCATTTACCTCTTTTTCCAGAGAGATAGATGGCATTTTGGAATGGTTTCTTTCACAAAGCCTTGTTCCTTCTATGCCCTCATCAAAAGGGCAAAAACCTTGACAAGTTTGGTATATAAAAATGATGTGCAAATTTGGTAAATATACAAGATACACTCTACTATTTTTGTTGGATGATGTCAGATGATTTGATTTTAAAAGGCTGACCCAATATGTACTTTTGCCTTTCTTACAGGATTGTGGTGAGGAATGAGATTTTGAAATTCAAAATTCAGATATGACTCCGTGGAAGAAGTGGGGAAGATGGTTTTTGCTAGGCTGTCACCAGTTTAGAGTAAAATGCACGGGAAACTGCTCATAGGAATTAATCAAAAGATTTTAAAGTGTTTCTGTCAGAATACATATTCACTGCAACTGATAACATTTTATTTCTTACTCTCTCTTGGCAGGTATTGTTCACAGAGATCTAAAACTGGAAAACATTTTAGTTAAAAGCAGTGACATCAATGAAGTAAATGAAGGGAAATTAAACATAAAGGTAAGATGACAACTGTAGCAGTTCTGTTTCAAGAACTGTTTTTAATATCCAGGTACTAGTGGGAGACTTGACTTTGATACCTATTAGTAGGTTTTAAAATGAGCTACTAAACGGTGTTATTAGGGAAAAAAAATCACTTGGAAGCTAAGAGCCACTGTTGAAAAGAATTTTTTTTTTAATTATAATTACATTTCTTGGTCAATTAAGAAAAAATTCCTTAAAGTAACCATACCTTGTTCATCCAGATCTACATTTGCATAGTCCCAAGCCATTAGTTACAGGAAGCCAGCAGATGCTGTGAGATGTAATTAATATTTAAATTAGGAATGTTTTCAATTTAAAGTAAATCTGTTAGTAATTTAGAAAAAAGCCTCTTTAGACTGTATCTTGATTGAAATACAAATATATTGTAGGATTCTTTCGATATTAATCAATATTTTCTACCTAAACACAATGTTCTGTATGCTCACATCTTCTTTCATATTGAGGAAAACAGTCTTTGATGTTCTATAAATCATGTGTTAATTGTGAATCACCAATTTGCTATTTTAGTAGTAGTTACTGTTAAAATGTAGGCATTGTCTTGCAGAACTGAACTGTTGGATCATGAATTTCCCATCTGGGATAGAAGACTCCAGGTGGAGAAGCATTTTAGACACTGAAGTGGGCAACTCAGCAATTTATGATGGGATAAATCCAGACTGCAAAACTCTGTTTTGTGTTTCCTACACCTGTGTATTTTTATATAATCTCATGCTGGTTTTAAGAAACATCATTTTGGATGATGAACCCTTCAGTTTGGGGCAGTTTGTGCCTTCCTGCCTGCCAACGCCAGAGGTAGGTAAAACATGGATTCATTTTCTGTCTTTTCCACAGGTTTTCCATCCTTTTAGTCAACTCACCACTTCCATCAATAGAAACCACCACGGCCAGCTGTTCTTTCTTCGTGGCCCTGCTTTATATATCCTTTGGAACAGCAACTAGCACACTCTGTCATCTCTCCTGCAAGGTACAAGCATTTTTCCTAGCTTCCATCCTGTGAATGAGGTCAGATCTTTCCTCGCTTGTTCCTCTCATTTTAGAGGAGAATAACCCCTAAATGACTTTAATGGAAGAAGTGGAAAGCACAGAACCAAACCCCAAAGCTAGCATGACCAACAGCAATTAAAGTGGCTACAGGAAAGAAGAGGTCCATCACAGAGTGAGAGATTAAAAAACTGGCTAAAACCAACAGTTAACTGCTTCAGGCCTTTCAGGCTTGAGGCAGCTGAGGTTACATGTCAGGCTGAGGTTCACACCCTCCTATTTTTGCCTGTGAGAAAGTCTTCCTGGATCTTTACAGTTTTCTGGTTCTGGGCAGGATATGCAGACAGAATTATGGGATAAATCCAGGTGTGGCTTGCTCCTGGTGAAAGAACAGAGGTTCTTCCATATGGCACATGAGTACATGGCACAGGTGCATGCTGGCGTGGGGGCTTGGATGAAATTTTGTTGATATGTATAGATAGACCTTCTTTTTCAAGCCAGATCTCAGTATCAGGGCATTCCTTCCCGAACTCACAGACACTCGTATCTTCAGGGATTTATATTGTCTCACAGACTTTGATGTGAAAAGTATAAAATATAAAAGTATAGTGAAGAATTTGATTTCTCCTTGTAAGTGTTACACTTGAATAAGGTTTTACATTCAGGTAAAACCTTATCTTTTTAAAAAAAAATCAGCATTTTTTTCCACCCTTTGAAATGTCCTCTTCATGGAGAGTTGATGAGTAGTACCTTTTTGGTAAGACTTCTTTTAACTCTGCTTCGCTCTGGTGATGACCTCTGATTACACAGACTAATTTGTGACCTCTGATATGCTGTGGAAAAATATGGGAATCTCCAGCTAAACAGTGGGAATAAATGATAACCAATTTTTTTTAGACAATTTCCATCCAATAAATGTATGGGACTGATTAATATTTGATGCTGAAATGAAAGTAGAAAAAACCCCAACATCACAAAAGCAGGTAATTATGACATAGCCTGCCCAAAGGACATGCTCTTCAGGGCTTTTCTCTTGGCCATTTAGGCAATGAAACCTTTGCATTCCATACTAAAAAGATTTTTAACCCTTTCTGATTTATACTGTGTGCTATAATATACTTCACTCCATTATCCAACACAGCATTCATTTGTTTCATTCTGTGGAGCCTTTTCCTCAATAGTTTACACCAGCAATTTTCACAGCTTGCTCCTAACAAATGGAAGCAAAAAACAAATCCTTCTGGGGGCAGATAATTAGTCCTTCCAACATTCTAATTTATTAAATACTAGTAGCATTAAATACTCTTTCAGTGAGGGGGTTGTACAGGATAAAATTACTTTCCAATTTACTAATCATGGCAGAAACATAGTCTTATCACTGTGAGGGGCCTTTAGTTGTTTGATTTATTTCTCTGTCCAAAGGAAGAAGCAGCTTCCTTTGAAGGAAATGAGGTCATTTCTGATGAGTACTTGTGTAAAGTGTACTTAAAGACCTCCAGTAATGGAGACTCCATAATCTTCCCAGGCACTCCATTCTGATGCTTCATTACCCTCCTAGAATTTTTTCCTGCTGTCTGCCCCGAACCTGCAGTTTGACTGTCAGCTTAAACTTACACCTGCAGGCTGTGATCTAATCACTTTTTTCATTATAAAGTTGCAGTTATCTCATCTGCAGCCCCATAATTGCTCCAGCTGACCTAAGGGAGGTGGAGGGAGCCTGTGCGTGGGGCTGAGGAGAAGGGTGGAACTGCAGTTCACATTTTCAGACTATTATTTCCTATCCACCACAGATATGAAGAACAGGTAGGCACCTTCCTATTGTCAGCAATGTGTTTTTTCACTTCTCTCTTGGTCTCTTGTTCTTTACACTGAAAAGGACAGACAGCTGCAGAACGTGTCCAGAACATGCCTCGATGCAGCCTTCTGCTTTGACAAGGAACAAGTGACAACTGCCTTCTGAGAGGCATTCTTTATGGAGCTGTGCATTGCTCCTCTGATATTTTAATGTATTAAATTAGTACATTAAACACATGATTTGGATTACAAAATAATTTAGGGGAAACAGTATCAAAATCCTTCCTAAAATAGAGATGTGTGATATATTATGTTCCTCTCCTAACTCCAAAGGCTGTCAGCCTGTGCTGCATGGACATTTGCTCCTGACAGGTGCATGATGCCTGTTTGCCACCTCTTTGTTTTCTTCCAGGTGCCTATTAATTCCAGTATTTTCCTGGGAATTAAAATTCATGGGATACTCCTATAATTCTTTGATGCCACCTTTTCTACTGCCTTACAGATAGATACTGTGATTGCCTTTTTCAGTTTTCAAGTATTTTATCTGCCTTCCACTAATGGTTCTTGAAGAGCTAATAGCTCTGAAAAGTCTTGTCACTTTTAAAGTACTCCAGAATGAATTTCATCGGTTACAGCTGATTTTAAAATTTCCAACTCAAGTACTTGCTAACCTTTCTCTTCTCTGTAAAAGGCTGAGGTCTTGCCCCTTTGTCATTGATATTGATTGGGCTATCCACTGCTTGCACTTGACATTTTGGTTGAGATTGATGCAAGAAGACATTAAATACATTTGCCTTCTAAGCATCATCTATCAATTGCATTCTTGGTTGAATACAACACTGATGTCTTTATTCACTGTCTTCCTACCACTCATATTCTGATAGATGATTTCATTTGGAGTTACATCCCTTGCTAGTTGCTCCTCAATTTTTTCTTTCTGATTTTGCCTCTCTATGCTTATGTTTTCCTTTTGGTCTTATTTCCATTTTTTGTATCCTCTCTTGTTCTGTGTGAGACTCATGGAAATTCAAAATTTAATCAGACTGGTTTAGTAATAAAGAAATTATATAAAAGTCATATCATCTTCCTGAGTTGATAATTTCATTTTGTGTAGGACATGTATAAAGGGATATAAATGTATATAATTTTGTAAGCTTTCTCAGTATGTTAATAGCATGAATTAATGACAGTATAAAATGTTATCAAAATGATTAATTAAAAATGAGTCCCTACAGCAGATTTGGCCAGTTTGACAATATTAATGGTCAGAATCTCCTTTATTTTACCAGTTGTGGTATTATCAAACTATTAAGTTAACTATTTCAAGATCTTTGTCATAATAAATACATATTTGAATCTTGGTGCCTATCTAAGACTCAAAGAAGTCCGAGATTGCAGTTTAACAGGCTTTTTTGATTTGGTGAGACAACACCAAATAAAATATTCACTGTCAATCTCCCCTTCCATTGTGTGAAAGTTTTTGTATTTTGTTCCTTATTGGGGCTTAGCATGTCACCTCCATCGGTTTTGGAATTAAAAACCACAGTTCTTGCTGTGAACTCAACCACGTCTCCCATGATGCAGCAGATAAAATCTCACTGAGATGGCCCCAAACCAGTGTCTTTCTGACGTGTGACTGAAGCAAGATAAAGTGAGTAGCGAATAGGTTATAATCTGAGAATTTTTAACCCAGGACTGAAATAAGTAGGCTTGAAAATTTTTATTGGAGAGTATTTTAGCACAGATTTTGTTCATCATCCGATGTGTTCAAGCCAACAGAGGATTTGTGTTTTGCAGAAACCCAGTGTTCTTATGTGCTGCCCTTATGTCTGGGAGAAAACCAAGTTTGTGTGATGTCTTGCAGTACTTTAAGTCAGTGTGTCATGAATGCTGCTTTAATAACTTCTTGTGGAGAAGGAGAGTACTAAGTTTAATCACACAGCTAATGTCACAATGTCACCACCCCCTTAACAGCTAAATGATAAAAGTGAGGACACATCAGCATGAATTGTTAAGGCCTGTACATTATTCATTTAAACATCTGCTGTTGGGTCCTCCTTACATATGGGAATAAATTATACCACATCAGCACATTCTTCATGCTTTGTGTTGAAGCATTTAAAAGTTTTTTTTTTTCCATTATTAATACTATTTTTTCTGCTTGGTTGGCAGCCCATGAAGTTATCAGTGCCTGTGACTACAGCCAACAGTGTGACATTTGGAGCACAGGTGTCATTATGTACATGCTGTAAGTAGCTTGTAGAAGTAATATAAAATGTACAGACCCATTTATAATACAAGTACTTACAATTTTGCACTGAAATAAAAAATAAGCCCGTGTGCTAAATCTTAACAAAAGAGTGAACTTTTATAATTGCTTGTATGTAAACAGTAAAAATTTCTATGTCAAATGAGGTAAAAGATTTCAGTATGAAAATTTGGGTATTTGATTTATGGACCACTAAATAGTCTGGAAATAGCAGAGTATTGCAGTGAGATATATCAAACTGAGGATTTAGGCCTCTCTTCTTCATTGTTGTCTGGATCTGTACCTGAGGACTGAGTAGTTGATTTACAGATTATTCGTCAAATCCTGACATGGACTGCACGAACTCTGCAATCAGGGTAAAGGCTTTTCTTCTCCACCTCTGGCTGTGGTAACTCTGTAATTGAGATGTTCCAAGGCTGCCAGGTCTCCCTGTACAGGTTAACTGTGTCTCTTGACAGTTTATTAGTTTGCTGGTGTAAGAGGAAGAAATGAAACTTTGCATTGGTAAGAGTACATGGATACTTATATTGAAGTCTTTCATAATTTACAACATTTTTCTTAGCTATGAAAAAATTATGTCTCTCTGAAAAATCTTAACCTGCCTATACTAGCAAAAAAGTATAAAAAGGTACCCCAGTAACTGAAAACTAATTGTTGCAAAAATATGTAAATTATGGTGCATATGATGCAACTAAAATGGCACTTTTTTTTAAGGGATGTTTCCTCCATAAAGCATTTTCGTGTTTTCGTTCTCACCGCTTTGTGTTGTTCTTTTCTCTGTTGCCACCAGGTAATGCTTTAATGCCAATGTTTAGAACACCACCACCACCATTTCATTTGTTATTATTTCTGTTCTGTGATTGTTTTGCTTTTGTTACATCCAGCTGAGTTCTTTTATAACTTAAGACTTTGTACATGGACATGTGGACACAGACACACACAGTTCCACAACCTTCTGTTTTCTGGATTTTCTTAGTTTGATTTTTCTTTTCACTTTAATTTAGTTCCTCACTTTCTGTGCTGTACAGTTAGCTCACTTTTCTTCTCATGTCAGCATGATGAAGTGTTCATAGCTTTATTGCCTTTATTTTTATTCATTTTTTTATTTCTAAAATCCATGCATACAATTTATGCTGATACAGATTGAGTTTTATTGTTTTACTTCATGAAATTAATGTCTGCATCATAGTAGTAGGATTTGTACAACATAGTAGAATATATAATAAAATGTTGGGTAGAATGGGAGTGGTTTGACTGGCTAATAAGAATCCAGAGCTGTGCCTGCAATCAGCACAATTCACAGCTCAGAACTTGTAAAATTCAGAGCAGTGAACTGTGTTGATTGCAGCTGGAGCTTAGAACTTCTGACCTTCTTCCTTAATTAGCAATATAAATATTTCTTAAAATTAGCATTTTGTAATCACAACACTGTCAGAACAAAGTAGCATTAATTCACCCCTTGTTGTGTTGACTACCCAAGAATGAAAACACCGTGTATGAATTAATAGAATGCAATTCACGCTCCTTTTTATTGTTTAATTTGGAAACAGTAATACAAAAGCCATAAGATCATCTTCTGATTTTAATCCTGCTTTTGCAAATTGCTTTTCTTCCCACCCTGAATAATAGATTGTGCTCCTGGTGCTCCTCTAATGGAGGATACTGGATGCTGTGTAAGGACACTGCTAGAGCCATTATTGCCATTATTTGACCCTTCCTGGCTCCAGCTAAAGCTTCCCTACTAAACTCCTGGCTGTTCTAGCTCCCTTGGCTGTGCAGATGGCATGTCCCATCTTGGCACCAGGGCTGTTATTGCCACTACAGGCTCTGTCTGCACCCAGGTAGGGGACACCAGCCCTGAGGTGACTCAAGAGCTCTGCTAAGGCACAGAGTTTCCTCTGCACAGTGGGGCAAGGGTGGCCTGATGGATTTTTACATGCACTTTAAGGTGTGCCTCTACACTTCCCATTTCTTTTCTATCTTATCACATAGTAATAGAAGCACCCACAATAGTAACCAGCAAGAAGAAAATCCATTAAAATACAAAAGTGTGTCAGCACATTGCAGGATTAGAGCAGCAAGGGTCCTGCTGCCTCTCATGCTCAGAGAGTGCTGCCCATGTGCTGCTGTCTAATAGGAAAGGGTCAGGGGTTTCTTTTTCTTGGGCAATCTGCACTATTGGATTTCTTGCTCATTCTTCCAGGTGTGCTCAGAGGCTCTGGCCCCCTCACTACTTCTCAAAAACCTTTGTGCAGCCAAAGAAGCCTGGGATGCCTAATAAATTACTGCCTGTGTTACAGCAATAAGAAACCTATTAAGAAAGTGTGGGAATTCTTGCTCCTTTCTAAAGGCACAGAAAATTTCTTCACAGATTTTCAAGTTGCCATGTGATATGTTTCACCTACTTAACTTGATTTCTTCAGCTGAAGTTATTTGTTGTCTGTCACTGCCTTAGTCTGGAGAGAATTTAGTCCTATCTGTGCATAGCAGAATAATGGGCATTGTCACCAGCCAATACTTAGGGTATCATGTCCTGAAATGAATGCATTCTGCCCCTTTTCTGTTCCTCAAATTGAGTTCCATGTGGATTTAAGCCCTGGGGGAGATTGGGAAAGAGAACTGGAGGATAACAGAAAACAGCAACTTTTATCAAAGATTTTTTGGGATTAAAGGTTCTGGGGAAAATTCCCCAAAATATTAATTTTATGTTTTACCTTAAAAATTCAAACCATGTGAATGAAACAATACAGTGTTTTGCTTTGATATAAAGTGACAGGCATCCTTCACCAGGATGTGACAACTACATTTTTCAGTACCTACTTCTGTGTTTTGGGAATAGAACTAAAAACATTATTTGTTGCAAATAATTTATTTGATGAAGTTAGCGTCTTTTATTGGTTTTAAATGGTCACAAAAAAAGCATATTAGTTTCTCAAAAGTATTTGCTACATAATTTTTGCAAGTCAGCTGTGCATGAATAGTATGATGTGAAATCTATTGGGAATTTAATCTTTGTTAGTTTTGATTGAAAACACAGACCACATGATATGGTTTTCCATTCTATGTGATTAGTAAAACACAGATCAATACTTGCTTTCAAAGTTTATTCTCTAATAATCATTTAGAATTGATGTTTTTGGTTAATACTTCTGCTGGTACATAGTCACAGAAACTATATTCTAAATGTCTGATATTCACACCCCTTTTTAAATAGGAATAAATTTTTTTAATTTTAATATTTATTTCCTTTTTTTTTTTTTTTAATTGTTTCCACATCATTAAGAATACAATCAGTGTAATGGAAGCAGGAGATACAGAAAGATCAAATTGAGCATACAGATACCACATTTATTCCAATATTTTACTCAAAATAACAGAAAACAAGTACAGGACAACAATGCAGCCGAGGTAGATTTTTATGAACATATGTACTCTTAATATGGACATTTTTGAGTAGGTCTTCACATTTTTCTGGCATTTTTTTTTATTATACTCATTCTCTACCGATAAATAACTTTGGATGAGGCCAAACAAGGCATTATTCACACTACACAGGTAAAGGAGATACATGTAAGAACAAAGACTGAAGAATTAAAAATGATGATTTTTTTTATCCCAGTATTTTCTGCTTTATTTTTTCTTGTTCTGAAAAATGTCTTTTGGAGAGCAAAAGGATGTTCTAGACTTCTATAATTTTCTATGAATCACAGTTCCTTTAATTAACTCTTACTCTATGAAGAATGGCACCTTATACTGAGAATTGAACACGTTTCATAGGTTTTAAGAACTTAGAGCTGGGTTCAGAACATCAGTACAGTTGACTTTAGGCATACAAGCACCTACTATGTATGACTAATCTGACTTATACAAAAAAGTCTGCAAAATAAAATTATCTAGTAATACTTATGATGCATCTGTGACTTTTGTTTGAAGCAAACCCTGGTTTTCAGAAAGATGGCTGATGGGGGCTACAATGCCTAAATTAAGAGTGGTCTGTTTTGTCTTGGGGCTGTTGTTTCAGTATCTTGTGTTACTAACCCACTAGTCTAAAAAAACTGGCCCATGAATTACTGATGGTTCTTACCACTGCAGTGTAGTGGTTGTTAGAACAGACTTGTTGAATTGTTTGATGTGATGCCTTAAAGAGACTAGACAGGAATAAAGGAATAAAGGAGGGATTTATTGGAAAGGCCTTCAGAGGTACACTCAGGGCTCCAGAGGCTCCTGCCTCAGTGCATCCCAAAATGGACAATGACAGCTCACGAGTTCTTCACACTTTGATATCAGCATCAATTCCCCAAGCAGAACCCAGCCAAGGATGGAATTTCCCCAAGCTTGCCCCCCTCTCCCCAAGATGAAGGTTTACAGTTCTTGGGCCTAGGAGGGTCTGGGTGTCCTTGGAGAGTGAGCTGGAGAGATTTTGTTGTGTCTGTGTGAGCATGAGAGAACAGCACTGAACGAGCTACAGGAAACTTCAGAGTTCCACTGGCAGTACAGCATTTGAAAAATTTAAAAGTTAAAACCTAAGGCATCAGGTGGAAGACATTACTTGGGCATGAAATCAAAAGAAATGGTAAGTACACAGTGTGTGCAGTAAACATTACTCCTGAGATAGAAACACTGCACACAGTGGCAGCGAGTTGGCTCTCAGTTAACCAAGGGATTTGGGTGGGTGAATTAGGGACTAGAAAAATATTCTATGTGTTCAGTTTATTATTTCCCAGCTGATACTTCAGGTGTTTCTTGGTAAACCTTTGGCTGCTATTTAAAAAATTCATATAATAGCAATTACCTTTTACTTAGGTGGATACCTAGTGACAAAGATTAAATCACCTCTTAACCTCATAAAATTTTATCCTTTAAATCTCTGTGAGAGACATTTTTAGAACTTGAGTCACTTTTGTAGAGTTCTCTGATGTTTTCCTTGTCCTGCCAACTTTTTGATTTCAGAGTGGTCCCATAATACACAGTTTTTCCTCACCAATGAAAAATAGTAGGTATTCATTCACTGACCCTAATTTTCTTGTACCTTTTATAGCAAGTTTGGAAGAAAAGCTTTTGAACTAATAAGAAGGGAAGACCTCTGCTTTAAAAGTTTTGTCTTGGAAACAGTTACCAAGGCTGGTAAGTACACAATACTCTCACAGAATAAATGCTGACTGCATTGCAATGACTTCCACAAATACAGTAGTTGTGATATTTTTCTTAGCTTTTAAGTAGTACACCTTTTCTGAAAAGCAAAATTGATGTTAAAAATAAATTGACATAAATGATATTGTGAACAAATTTCATAGCATTGTAAGAAGAAAGGTCTCTGCCGAATTAAAGCACTCAGTTGAAAATATGTCTCCTTGTTAGTAGAAGTGAGAGGTTTAAAGTTGAGGTTTTCATTCTTAGAAGAAAAAATTTTGAAACCACTTGTGAGAGCTGATGCTGTTCACCAAAACACAGGTAATGAATTACTGGATAACTAGTGGATAACAGCAAGATTTGAAGAGCTGCAATGTCTTTCCCTTGTATTGTACCTCTTACTTTTATGGTACTTAAAGTTGCTTTATTGCCTCACTGGAACCCAGTGGGGTGGAAAATTTAAAAAAATGCAGTCTAAGCAGCATAATATTTGTTAGGGGTCTGATCCAAAGCTCCCAAATCCATTAGCATGTTTTGCTTGTTTCCCATGGGCTTCTGATCAGCTTGTTAACTGAGAGAAGCTTTACACTGTATTCCTCACCCAGGCCAACTTTACCTGGTTTCCCATAGGTTTTGACACAATATGGAAATATGGATTTGGATCGGGTTTGATTGATTCAATGATAATTTTTTTTTCTTTTTTGATAAAAAAGTAAAAAAAGAACTTTGTGCTACAGGACTGTTCTGAAGGCAAGTGGAAGGTAGTGCTGGAAGAGAACCTGTGGGCTCCCAGCTTGCTGGCTGGGCTGCAGATCTTGTCACTGAGACAATACTGAACTTACATCTGTCTCATGGAACCTTTGTGCTATTTCATAGCTGAAATTAAAGCAGAGGGAATGGACATAACTGCTACTTAAAGATAACTGATGATAGCAAACCCTAATTTCTTCCCTAGCTAACTTCTACATCATTTAGGAAGAGAAATGCCTGTGAACCATTGCGACATATTCTGGTATGTGAGAGGATAAATAGCTCTCTCTATTCAAATGGAGCCCTGGCTTTGCCTCACACCTTCATCTACAAAAGAGCTATTCTGGACAAGCCTACAGCTTGCTGCCTTCCTGCTAATTGAGTAGAGCTGAACAGGAAGCTTTTTTTCCCCAAGGTTTCATTGCATTCTTATGCAATGTGTGGGAGAATAGCCACAACCAAACATGTAACTCTGCCATGGCCAGGAAAATGAGGCAATTTTCATCCAGCTCTGCCCTGCCATGCTATGAGTAACATACTCTCTTTGCTTCATGAAAATGAAGATATGGACAACTGCCACCCATGGGATCTCATGACTTCTCATCGTGTATATTTAGGGAGCTTGAGATTAATTTCCATGCAAACATTATTTCATGTAACAAGACCTTCCCATAGTTCATAGTAAACCATGCCTTTTCTCCATACTACACAATATTTCAGGCACAGTAGATTTTAATTTGCAATATTTTCTTTTTCTTTTATGAGGTGGGCAGCACTCTGGCTGTCTTATCTACAAAATACCTACAAACGCAACACTGCATTAGTTGGCTTCAATCTGCAGTTGCACAGTAAATATGCAACAACTTTAAACATTAGTTTCAATGCAGAGCTGTGTTTTAGATGTTTTCATCAGGTTTGAATGGTTTCTAAATGTCAATTGAATGGTTTCTAAATGGTGGCCATCATAGGCTGATGACAGAATTCCCTCGTGCCAGGGAACACACTTGGAGGCCTACAGACATCCTTGGGTCAGAAACCATCAGGAACACGCTTTGGAAATACACTGAAGGCATTTGTACCTCCAGCTGATCTACTTCTAACCATTTTAACTGCTTCCTTAAAATCTTCTGGATGAGACAGTGCTCCAAACAGAGATTTTGCTGATATGCTTCAGCCTTTACTCCAGGTGATCAGCCAGGGTTGTCTGTCACTCAACCCTTTGTGCCTCACACTGGGCACCAAAAAAGGGCTGCCATGGTTTAACCACAACTGGCACCTAAGCACCACACCACTCCTATAAAAATGTACTCCTCACCTTCAGTAGGCAGGCAGTGAGTCTTCTCCTGTCCCACACCGTCTTCATTCCATCTGCACATTCCATCTGAAGCCCCCAGCTGCTTTATTTGCATTCTCCTTTGAGGTTTTTGGTTTTCACATGTATTACGTATTGCAGTGTTAAATGGTTTTCCATTTCTAGTAAAAACTCTAGGTTTTTAGAGGAGCATCAAAATAAGAAATGGGGACTTGTAGTGAAAAGTGTCACCATGCCAAATTCTTAAAGAAATGCTCCTGAACTTGTCCTAATAGCGACCTGGTTTTCAGAGTTATGGAGCACCTGTGGCTTCCTCCTTGCTTCAGCAGAGGAGTTGCAGATGCTCAGCACCATTGGAAATCAGGACATCAGTTTCTGCTTCATGCTTGTGCCTTCACAGCCTCTGTGATTTTACAATAGCTGGATGGGGAACATGAAAGTGCATTATCATGTAGAGAATTCTGTGTGTAAAAAAATTAACCCCTTGGAGCCATGTGACACATGAGCTTTTGCATAGGAGAAAAATGCACTTGGCACCACAGTCTCCCACCAGGAAATCCCTGCCATCTGTACCAAAAATTTATGAAGTCACAAGTCATTCTCTATGATTAAAACTGACATTTCAAACATAGGTGCAGCAATTTTATATTCCAGAACAATACTTTAACAATAAAAATTTTAATTTGAAAGTTACCATGTTTTAACAGCTAAAGAAATGACCTCAAGTTCAATTCAAGTTAGTGGATAACTCTGGAGATTTATGTGTTGGCAGTTTGAGACCATATAGAGTTTTGGCCAGGGGCTAAGCAAAGGGTTGATGATTAATTATTTACAAGAAATAGTAATTAATGCAGTCCTGTTACTAGTTTTGATTATTCTGATCTCTGTACCAGTTACAACCTTTCCAGACACATTTAACTTTTTACATCTGCTGAAAAGTAAGAGCCAAATACTTGACAGGATAGCAGAATATTTTTAAGTTTCTAAGAAATGCAAAGATTGTATTACCACTAAACGTTGTGTCTGCATAATGTGCACAGAACATTATNTAGTATCTTTATGGATACATATACTTTGGTTTGATAGTATAATTTCTCATTACTTTGAGCTATGTTTAAAAAATATGGTCTTTTCAATTTTTTTTAACCTATACATTGTATGGATTGTGACATAGTCTAACTATAAAAATATTCTACATAATTTTCTTCACTTCTCGGCCTGACAATTTGATATTTTCTTAGATTTGATTTAATGGAAGTTGATATTTCCTCTCAGGTAGTGGGGTGGTTTATTTATATTTTCCTGTATTTTCTTTTGTTCCTATCAGAAGAACGTTTGAGCACATTTTTTGTGAGTTCTGATTTATAATTCTGTATTATTGCTGTGATTTTTGGTGAAATTTACAGGTATGTGAGTATGCTTGACTGAAGAGGAAAAGCAAGACCTTAAAATACAAAATTTATGTGTACAGCATGTGAGATTTCTTGTTTCTTTTCAAATTGACTTTTGCAAGGAAGCCAAAAGCCTAAAGCCCAAATCCTCTTGTGTCTGAATTACAACTCCAGTTCAGCAAAAAGCTTGTGTGTCTGTTCTGCAAATTATTTCAACACAGTTCCAAAAGTATGTGAGGACTTGAAAAAATTGATTCAATGAAGCACTGAGATACCTAAGGATGCCTAAATATTCTGAGACAAAATCTGCTCTCACTTCCCCATCTCAAATTTTCTCAGCTATCTGCATGTGGATCTTTTTGTGCAGCAGCACCTCCATCCTCTGGCAGTGCTGGGCAGTTTGGGCAAGAGGCAATTTTATTTTTTTAAATTCCATAGTTATATTGGGATGGTTTTTAGACTTCTCTGTACACATCAAGACTTTTCTCTGTCTCTCTCAACTTTCCCCATAGTATCAAAAGCATTTTTATTATTTTCAGGCATCTTATTCTTTCATTTACTGTGTAAATAATTTGAAGGTTCTTCTTACCTCTACAATATTTTAATTCTTTCAGTGGTGTAATTGTTGTATTCTGAATGTCCAGTGATAATGAATCAGGAATTTAACAGTTCTGTTTCCTGCTCTTGGTGTTAACTAATTTTTTTTCCTCCTGAATTGATAATGAATTATTGTCTCCTAAAATGTCTATTTAAAATATTCCAGACTAATGCAGTGAGCAGTTCTTGCAAATGATCTCTTCAAACTGTCCTTCTTGGTGTTTTAAAATTGGTGTATATGCCACTGAGATTAATAAATATGGGTGCTCATCAGGCTTCAAACTTTGTATGTTTCATGTGGTCATGGAGAAAATACTTTATTGCATTCTGCAGGAGTAGCTGGTTTTCTCTGCATTTTTGTCTTGGATCCCGCTAGTGTTTGCTTACTAAAAAGTGAGTAGGAAAAAAAACGTTGGAATGGAAAAGAAAAAAACAGAAACAACATAATCTGTCAATTAGTGACCCCCAGGCCTGGTACCCACAGTTGGCACCAGGTGCTGGTGAATTAAACCCAACAGGTGTTCAAATGAGCCCACACAGATAATTAACTTAAATGGTCCCATTTTCTTAAAAACTGTCATGAAATAAACCCCCTCTTCTCTTTTGTGGGGTATGCAATTATCTGGCACTTTGTAAGACCTACGTCTTTTAAAAAGGCCTAATCTCAGCCTCTGATTTTTGGGTGCAATTCACTGCATGCTGCACATTTAACTACATAATTGTTCATGCAAAGGAGGTAGTTAAAATATGTGTCATCAGTTATGCCCACAGTTGTCATAATTGCAGATGTAAATCAGCTTGTGCAGCAAATGAGGTTGTTTTGCACAATCCAAGGCCACTTTCTAAAGGCTGTGAGTGTTTATGCCTTGGTCATTTGCTACATAAGAGACTTTGCTCTCTGTTTCAGACAAAGGAAATGCTTTCTAAATACCAGTCCTCATGTAAGAGAAAACAAATAGTTTGAAATGAGAATTGTCAGCTGAATGAGATGGATGAGAGAGCTTTAGAAACCATCTTGTCTCTGACCTCTTTCCTCTGCTGGATCCACAGTGTGACCTCAGAAAAACAGTTACATTTCCTGTGTTGCAGTTTACCAGTCTGTACAGTCTAGATAAACTACCTTTTAACTATATATCATTAATATTAGAAAAATATATCCCAGCTGTTAGTGAAGTGCTCTAAGAGTGTCAGAAGATTGAGAGTATTAATGCCAAATAGTATCTCTTAGAAATAAGTAACAAGACAACTCTAGTCTTCAGAGTTGAATATAAACTTCACATACAGCATGTGCTTGCCTTTCTCTCCAAACTTTCAGATATGTAGTTTCCATCTTTACTGAATAGTCAAGGTAATAAACCCAAAATTATTTCAGATCATTCAGTGTGAGATGAGAGGACAGGTGCCTGATCTGTTTAAGAAGAATTGTTCCTTCTGTATCCACAGATTGTTGTACTACCCTATGGATTAGGCTCAATAAAATGGGAGTGTTGTCTAGGCACATTTATTTGCTCAGTAACCTAAAGAAACATGGATAGATACAGAAACAGGGAGTAGTGGAAAATCTTGGTCCTCCTCTAACTCTTTGGGTTTTCTTTTTTTTTTTTTTTCCCCACAAAGCTAAAATGCCTTTCCCAAAAGCACTGAAAAGTATTCTTTCTTGGAAGTGGTCCCTGAGGAAGTAGAGATGGTGATGGCTCTTTTAAGTAGGAAGTCATATCAAAATAGAAAAAAGCCCTAGAAGGTACCTAGAAGGTAAGAAATTACTTAAGGGGTGACATCTGCATGAGTGCTCTCTCTGACGATGATGACAGGAAATGCTATTTAGGGAGACTACTCAAGCCTGGCTATTTCCTCCCATGTAGCACCAAGCCTGGATATTTCCTCTCATTTAGGACCCCAGTATTCAGAATTATCCTTAAGGTTGTGAGAAGATGCATTCCAACATGATCCTGTTAGCATTCATCATGGCACTGTTGTCAATGAATATCTCTGATTCCTTGTTGAATATGCTGATGCCATCTGCCTCTGCAGCTGCCCACGGCTGTACTATCCAGAAATGCACTATTTAATGAGTAAATAAATATTTTCTGTTTTAAAATGGTCTCCCACTCTGTTCATCAGATGGCCCTTATTTCTAGGAGTGCAGGCTGTGGCAAAAACTCGCATTACTAACTAAAATCTCAGTTATATCCCTCCTCAGTCACCTTCTCACCAAAGTGGTGACTCCAAGTTTGCTTTCCTGAGTGATGACTGTAGCAACCAGTTCGAGTTGAGCATTAGGAGGACCTGCTCTGGATTACTTTCCCCCAAGTGTACAATTTTGTTTTCCCTCTCTTGTTTGCACCAGTATTTTCACTGGAGGTGACCGGGGTGTTTAGAAACTCGAATTTCTAACTGTATATTTAGGAGTGGGATTTTCAGCTTAAAAACATCAGACTATTTTCTCTGTTAGTACTGAATGGTATTTGAGCTAGGAGTAGTGTTCAGAGAATGACATTTTTGAAAGTCAAGAAATTGTCATTGTACTGAAGAAAAAGGCTTACCTTCTCAGCAGGTATAAATCTTTATTATGACTATTACTTAAAGCACTGATTCTTATCAATTAACCATCCCTTCCAAGGAATATTTAGCTGTTTTTCTAGCTTTGTCTTTCTCTATGAAGAGATAAATCTAATGGTAAAAGTTGAACTTCATCCCATGAGGACCACTGATCCTTTCTTGGTTGAATTTTAATAATAAAACAGACAAGAGATACCAAAGAATATAATTTTGTGAGAGATGAAGATGTAAGTCTTCATTTCTCATTTTTGTAAAATGCAGATACCATTTTCTATTGTGTTTGAATATTATGATGAGGTAATATCTGTCATTTTGGTCAAGAAGCCTAGTTAGTGAAGATTGAAATCAAGAAAATGGTTGTATACACTTGTTAAAGTAAAAAAAGTTCTGTCTCAAGGATTAGATTTAAAATTTAAAGACAAGAAGCTTGTCTCTGTGTACTGTAGGAGAGATTTAAAGTCATCTGTTATAGTTCTTTTATTTCTGCATAATCTTATTTTTGCATATTTTATGATATACATTGCAGTAGAATTACATTAGAATAGTATTTTGTAATTGTTCTCTGTTATGATACTTTGTTCGTATTTGTATTTTTCCCACCTGTTCAGTGCATTTATAAGCTTGAAGTCTTTAATTTTTTAAAAATTGCAGTCCCCTGAAGGTAGAACAGTATCTCTTATACCAAATGCAAAGGAGAATTGCTATTTCCAAGAAAAGAATGGAGAATTTGACATGTTCTCAGTGTCTTCCACCCAGAAACTGGGACATAAAAGCCTCCTGAGCTCTGCTCAGTCACAGTCAGACAGAAATCATAGGACACCCATTGAGTTTGAACAACTCAAGAGTAAACAGCTATTACTTGTGCCAAAATGAGCAAGCTATATAAAGATGGACAAATATATCCTGAAGGGTTTTGTCTATTTACTTCCCTGAACCCTTTAATCAGAAAGATTTAGCCTTCCTTTAGCACTGAAGAAAATCTTACAGCAGTGTGAACTCCTAACCTGTCAGAGGACATCCACTGATAGTATTCTTGTCAGAGTACAAATTATGGAATTGCCTAAAATATATGTAATTTATTTGTTCTGTACTAATAGACACCATGCCAGGTAGGCAGTTTTCTTTCACAAATATATTTTTTTGTGTTTTCCTAGCTTTTACTTTCTTTACTTTTTTTGCAAACATTGGGGGTGGGGGTTTGTGTGTGTGATGAGGCCAGAATCTGCAGCAGGGATTCCTGGTAACTGCATGCTTCACACTCAGAGAATATTCTAGGAAATTGCTTATAAATTTGCTCAAGGCATTACAACACAAGTGCTTCAGTCTATGGAATTTGTTACTGCTATTTTAGGTTGCTTTCAATTGCCTTTTTTTTTTTTTTTTCTTTCGAGCAGAACTTATTTTAAACTGCACAAATAAGAGATGTTCTGTAAAGTACAATGGAATTGCTTTGGTTCTCACTACGGAAATTCTAGTGTGTTGATTAAACTCTGTATAAAACAGGTGTTAGAGTAATGGCCTTTACAAGTTAATTAATCTTCATTTTCAAAGGATGAGCTACCATTTGGCTTAGGTTTATTATAGGTAAGTGTAAATTACAATGTGATTTACTGTCCTAAAGAAAAAGCCAATCTCTAAGGACAGGTCTTGCCAGTAAACTGGCATTGTGGCACGTGGTGTGAGAAAATTATGCACACTTTTGTTGAATACATTTCCTTAAATATATGTACAATCTCATTTATGGCTTTTTCAAGAAATTTTGCTGAGAATATCAGTTTTAGGAAATACCTTCTAATCTCCAAAATAATACTGAAATTCCTCTTGCAGTCATTACAATCTTGATTTTGTTTAGGTGTGAAATCTTTCGATTACAGGACCAACATATTTTTCTGTACATATGTGAAGACTTGGAAAGATTTTATTTACAGTAAATTAAGAAAAAGCTTTTTGACATCATGTAATATTTAAAGGGTAATATAATCCTCTCATTCTCACTAAATAACACAGCTATATGTATAATTAGGCACCTTTTGGTGGGACTGATCTTGTTTCTGTTTTTCAGATTAGATCAAAGTCAACTCTGTTGAGGAGAAAAAAATGTATGTTCTACAAAATGCAGTGAGTATAAGCCACAGATTTCTATATTTTTCTGACAGAATTGAGTAAGATTTTCACTTTAAGCGGAAAGTTGTCCTTTTTTCCTTTTTTTTTTTTGTTGTGCACCCCCTCTGCAGCAAAGTCAACTTCCATTATGAGCTCTAATAGTCACACTGCTTTTATTTGATGTGCTTCCAACCTTTTATATTACAAAGCCTCCACTGCTTTCTGGTTCTCATGACACCAAGATGGTAGGTCAGAGTGTGGCCTGGATAAGTGTCTCCTCAGCTGCCAGGTGACACTGCTCATTCCTTTCATTTACTGAGAGTTACTTGGAGGGCACATCTGCTCTCACCATTCCCACAGCTGCTGCATCATCAGCCCACACCGTGGCAGTCCTCCCTGCTCCCTGCCCTTGTGCAGCACTAAACTTGGGGCACAGAGTTGCCCAGTGCTGGTATTCTGTTGACAAGTGCACTTTTTTGGAAGAGAGATGAAATTTTAAGAGGACCAGCAGACATGCTGGCATTTTGTACCGCCTCTGCTCTTTGAAGCCAAGGGAGTTTGAAAATGCACTGATTCACATCAAAGGGTTATGTAACTTTTACAGCACTAATATAACAGAGTAAGTGTAATTTGCCTTTAGAGGGTGAGGTATTTACTTGTCATGGCTACATTCTCCTATCCTGAGGTGTTAAATCATTTCCCATCTCTGTCGATTTTAAGGTATTTTGGTTAGAGCAGAGCTTTTGTGACCTGGCTCCCCAACAGAATTAACTTTGATCTCACCTGTCGTGGCTTCTCCTTTCCTCTGCGCTCCTGGATTTATTTTGTATGCTGTCCTGTTTTGGCTCAGCACAATTCTGTTCCCACAACTCCTCCTGCTTTTTGCCACAGACCAGACATATACCCTGCATTCCCCTGTGCAAGGCTCACGTATGCCCAGTGCTGTCTTGACATATCAGTGTGTTCTGGTGAGGTGCAGGGGAGCTCTCTGGGGCTCACAGGAGGGAAGGCAGCAGCAGCTCCATGGCTGTGACCTGTCTCCTGCCCAGGGGTGAGCAGTGTCAGGCAAAGAAGGGAATGAGGATTTGCACACAGCTGGCTGTATCTCAAAGGTGGTGTTGCCAGGATGGGAATAGTTGGGAGGTGTTAAATGGTTGAGCTCGTGAGGGACTGCAGAAGAGTAGAACATCATCTTCCCCGGTGCTGGAGAAGAAACTTCCATTGTGTCAGTGACTCCTAGCATTAAACCTCTTGTTAAACAAAATAGAGCTCTTGCAGTAAGCTCCATGCATTTTTCCTTTTTCTTCCTTATCTTCTTTTTTCCCTTTATGCTTTTTTTCACTCCTTTTCAATTCCTTCATTTCCTCAGTTGATTTTTTTTTTTCATTTGTCAAAAGATTTCTTTTTTCTTCCACAAATCCCTTTCTTGTTTCTCCTTTTGATGTGGCTTTTCTCTGTGTTTCCCTTTCAACCCTCAGAGCTTATTTTAGTCTCTTTTCTGTATTTGTTACATGGAGGAGAGCTATAGAAAAATTAAAAGTAGATTGCATGGAATTTTCTTATTTCTCTTTTTCCTCTAGAGGTCTGTTTCTCTTCCCTGCTATTTCTATGAAGTTTACCATTCCCAAATGCTTCCTTCCTTTTCTTCTGAATGATTTTACTCATCTTTTGCTCTCTTGCTCTGTCCTTCAACTTGCCCTTCACTTATTATTGTTTGATATTTAATTTCTCAGGCAGGGTGAGGCTTTGTGGAAGCATTCTGGATAAATACTCCAATCTGTACCTCAGCTCTGCTGACAAACCCTAACTTCCCAACTGGATCTATACTGGCTTTTTGTTCCATTTTTTTCCTATTTCACCCCCAGTTGCAGCAGCTATGTTGGCAGAATTAAGTGCTACAGCTACAGCCTTGTATAACCCATTAAAGATCAGGTCTGTATGACATTGTACTTTTAATAGCAGTCGCTGGCAGCCTATCTCTGCTTGTTCTCCTATTATTACAACCACTGTTCTACTGGGAAATTTCAAGTGTAGACAAAGCTTTAATCAACAGTAATCTGATCCTTTAAAAATGCAACACCAATTCATTTATTTCTCATTTCACATATGAAATTTTAATAGGTACAATCACCCTTAAAGATGTTTCAAATATTAACATTATGCACAATTACAAAACAGAATCTTTTTTCTGTATGAAACTATCAGCATCTTTGAACCAAGTAAGTAGTTTTCTGTGCAGACATCAAGTTTACTATCAATCAGAAGCTTATTAACAGCTGTGTTAGTCCTAATTAAGTGCAAAGCAATGCCAGACTTTTTAATTAAGTCTTCTTTTCCTAAGAGGAGTCTGATGGGGTTTTCTTTCCCTTTCTTTCCCCACCTCAATCCTTATTTACTGTGTAAAGTCGGCTTTAAAAATAACTGGGACACAAGATGGGGCCATTGACATGGGGCCAAGGTGCCAGGAAATATTTCCTTTACAGAATGGCTGTGTTGTGATTATACAGACCATATTTTATTCCTCTGGTTTTCATAAGCAAAAATGCTTATGATTTTTTAAGCTTTTATGCAATATTTTTAATTTTGTTATCTTTTTTATTTCTCCTCTTGTTGGAAGTGTGTTTCCTGTATTCTCAGTTTCAACAGAAGTAGAAATTAATTTTAGTGTATAAATTCACATGAGAAAAAGTGGAAATGTGTGACATCATATACACCAAAAAGGTCCTTGTTGCCTGACTAGACCTCTGTGTGTAGTGCAATGTAGTTAATACTCAGCTGTTATGAGAAAGAAATGGCCTCACAGATTGAAAGTTGAAATTTAAAAGTCTCTACAAATGTTTGGTTTTCTTAGTCCTGAGCAGTGCCCAGTGGAGTATGTGTACAAGTGAAGGAGAGAGAAAAGTGCCCTGAAAACTCTCTTAATCTGCACTTTCTTAACCCAGCACTATTTAAGCTGGAGAACTTCTGTAACCACAAATAATGGCTGGATGGTTACTTTGCTTAGTGGATAAGCAGTGTGTGAGAGGACACAGTATCATCTTACTGCTCTTGACAAAGCACTGTCCAGCACCAATATTTTTCTTTACCATTACAGGTATAAAATGCCTTTACCTGAGCTCTGTTCAGTCTATATTTTAACCTGAGGTAAAATGTCTCGAGACAAATCCTGGCCTGGATGTGCTCAGAGTTACACCAGGGATGCCTGTGAAATGCTGACAGTTTACAAAGGGTGAGGATCTCTCCCCTGCAGCTTAAAGACAGGGTGGATCACCATGTGAGATGAATTTCAGGGTTTACTTCTCTAACCAACCCCTGAGCTCCTGGGTTTGCTCTTGCAAGTTTTAGGCAACAGACTGTTTTCCTTTGGAGAATGTGTTCAGCAGAAAAAACTTAATGTGTTCCTGTAAAAAAGTGCTCCAAAGTTGCAAGGAGGGAGGGATCAAGGCATTGGCCAGCAAGTTTAAAAGGAACTGGAGCCTAAAAGCCATTAAACCTCATGATATTGCCTAGTTAGGCTTAACACTATGTGCTCCAGGGAACAGGAATTGTCATTTTCTAAGGGTTTGCAGGGCACTTGTTGCAGCCTGAGCTGGCTTGAGCCTAAGGCACTGATGTAATGTAAGCACTGAGGTCAGTAAAATCATAGTAACAGTCATGCTGGCTTTAAAATGCACTGGCTAAATTATGGCAGTAAATCCAAGTCTAGATATAGCAGCTCTTCACTTATGGGCACACAGGTATGTCATAATTGTCTGTAATAAAGTATGATGGAAATAAAAATGGCACACATTTTACCTCGTGCTTTGTGGAGTGGATTTATTCTTCATCTGCACCTACTGTGTATTTTTCATCTGCACCTATTTTGTGGTTTCTCTGCTGTTTCCAGCACAGTTTCTGGGTTTGTGTATTTAGAAGTTTCTGTTCAGTAATCAATACCTGGTACTCTCTGGTTCATTACAGCTGCAGGGGTTAATGAATGACTATTGTTTATACATTGTCTGATGTTAAAGCTTAATCTATATTTGAATCTAATGCCAGCTTTGTTTCCAGGAAGAAAGAACTGAGATAATAGCTAGGCATATTTTAAAAGAGAATAGGGTTTTTATAATGGTTATGGATCATTTTTATCCTTATATTGAGCACATTGAACCTGTATGCCTCAGGATTGCCCAAGTCCGATTATTTTTTTCCTCTTACTTTAATAAAAAGCAGAATAAGCTCATTAATTTCTTCCACTTCTTTTCTCTGTCTCTCATCTACTTATACGAGGTTTATATTCATATAAGAAACACTTATGGAACTCTGAATAATAAATTTTAAAAGTGCCATGTTACTTGTTTTGATTGCAATAGCAACGATAGGTTTAGGTGGGAGCCTTGACATCCAAACAGGATGCTTTAAGGTCCTCTGGACAAGGCAGCTGTTGTAACCAAACCTGTGTTGGCAGCTGTTGCTAGGAGTGCTTGGAAAGGGTTGTCAGACATTGGAATGGGCTGCCCAGAGAGGTGGTGGAGTCACAGTCTCTGGGGATTTTTAAAGAACAACTGGATGTGACAGTCAGTGCCATGGTCTGGTGGAATCAGTGGTGTTCAGTCGTAGGTTGGACTCGGTGATCTCGGAGGTCTTTTCCAACATAAATATTCCATGTTTCTGTAAAGGAGGCCTTGGAAATGGCTTCTTAAAAACAGATAGTACTCTAAGATTCCTGAAGCTTCTGCCTGTTTTGCATGTGGAATATCTGCTTTCCAAAGATAGAAGTTTGTTTCGGTAACTCCTAGATTGCCAAGAGCTCTACAACACTTACCTTGTACCACTTTCCTATGTTTAATAAGAATTTTTAACTGTTGGAATTTCTTTGCTCTTTGTCCAAATTAAACATATTAAGGAACACTATAAATGACACCGTGCTTACTGGATTAACTACCATTTTCTGGCAAAATTTGAATTAAACTTTAACAAAAATATGTGATAAAGGTGAATTTATCTTTCATGCTGATACTGTGAAGCAGTGCAGCATAGGTTTTAATGACTATGCTTACAAGTTCCAAGAAAAATAGAAAAGTTTTGTGCAAACATTACTGTATTCCAAATCAGAGACTACAAATAAAAGATGTGCTTGAAAAAAATATTACTCTGTTTCCATAAGTAAGTACTTTGCTAATTATCTATGAAGATACAAGGATCGGGCAGCCATAGGTGTGACTGTTGAAGACTATATTAGGGAGTTGGAGACTTATTACCATTAACTAGGAAATGTTTTGCAATAGGTGGCACATTAATGCCTACTGACAAAGAAAAGGAGACTGTGGGGTGAAAGAGAAGGAAGTGGAACCAGCAGCACAAGAGTGACTGCCATTACAGGTCTCTGATAAATAAAGGAGACTGCACCTGTCTGGAACGAGGAAAGTCAGCGAGAACATCTTTGAAAGAGATAAAAGGACTCTCATCCCCCTTTTCTCCCTTTATTTATTCAGTGAACTTCAGCCCTTGCAGAAAGCACCTGGCTGACAGCTCTGTACCTTGTAGTCCTTGGTGTATTCCCAGCAGGGTGTACACTGCAGACATCTACAGCGCCAGTTTCCCGTTAGCTCTCCTGATGGGAAATGTGAGTTATGCTTTTATTTCCAAGGTGTGTCCTGTCACAGGCCTGTCTGCCCACCTCTGCAGCAGGGTGGGTACAGGCTGGGGTGTCTGCAGGGCTTGGAGCCTGGACTAAAAAGAGGCAGCTAATGCTCTCAGTGCCCCAGCCATCATCCCCACCCTTTGGTGGATGTTGCCACCCCTGAGGCAGTGATGTCTAATCCACTCATGAATCAATTATTGAACTGTCGCATTTTTCAGCCTGGCCTATTAAATTAAACTGACATCAGTCTCATCTCACAAAGACATTAGATAGTGATGAATTTCAGGTACTGTTAACCTGGTTTTGAATTGGCCAGCTAGAGACAGACAGATTCATTTTACATTCCAGCTGCCAGAACCACTGTCATGTCCTATCTTGCTGTTGTGGCTTTTTGATCAATGGCCTTCCTTGCTAACTCTTGAGAAGGAGCAGTTTCATAAGAAGAAAGAGAGCATAAGAAAGCCAAAAAGGTCAAAATCTGGATTTTTTTTTTTCTGTCTTTGGTAGCCCTGTGAGGAAGAGGATGCATACGTAAACAGTGAGATTGGCTGGCTTGTTAAAAAAGCTTTACTGAAAGAATCATAGAATGGTTTATTTTGGAAGGGACATTAAAGATTGTCTGGTTCCTCCTGCCATGGGCAGGGACACATTTCACCAAACCAAGTTTCTCAAAGCCCCATCCAATCTGGCCTTGAGCTCCAGGCATGGGTCATCCACAGCTTCTCTGAGGTGCTGTTCCATTGCCTCACCACCTTCATAGTAAGACAAAACCACAATACTGCCTATAGGGGTTTAAAAAGGCACTGTGAGCAATTAATGCAGTCCAGGTAAGGGGAGATGAGGTCCATGGAAAATAAATATTCTGTACTGCCAACGGCATTGCTTTATACCTGCAGTACACCCACTGTGGGTAGGCCCTGCTTGCTCTCTGCTCTACTCCATCCACTGGGTGCACCTCCTCAGGAAAAATGTGGAAACCTTTGAACTGTGGCTTGTTAAGAGGTGGGAGACTGCTCTGAGCTGAACCTGCATGTGTTTGGCTTTGCCTGTACTCATTCCCTTCTTGGATTCTGGTTGTATTGGCAACTGAAATATAACAAAAAATGAGTTGGTTCACTGCTCCAAAAGTTTATCCTCTTTTCTCCACCTTAGGGGGAATTGATGAGTATCTGTGTGCTTCCTTTTGAGTCCTCAAAGCAAGGTGGAGCCTTGGGAGCCCTGTTACAATGGATGGCCAGAAGGGCAGTCTGTGTGTTTGCAGAGTGGGATGCTGACCTGTGCTCTTGCCCTGTAAAGCCTGCGTTTGTGAATGCACAGCTCTTCAAAAACACTTGTCCCTTTCACAGTGGGAAAAAAAATCAACATGGAAATGCTGGCAGATATTTCCTGCCTGCTGGAGCTGTGGATTCATTACTATTAATAGAACTCTTAATTGACTATTTGAGAGCAGCTATAAAAATTGATAAGATGCATATGAGGAAATAAACATGGGTCAGTCTGTAGCGGCACAATGATATGAATTTGATGACCTATTTAGGACACTTTTGTGTCTAGCAAAGGTTTTTTTTAATAAACATTAGACACTTCGCCCAAATTCTGCCCTCTAGCACTACTCCCAGTCTAATGAATGTATAATGAAAGCAAATATTTGGTATAGCAAAAGAATCCCATTTTTTTAAATCTCATTCCTGTACATTTTTAAGAGGTTAGGTTACTTGACATGTAAAGCATCTATGAATTTTAAGTGAGGCCAGATTAGTAAGGCTCTGTAGTTGGTCTTTCATCTTAATGTGACCAAGAATGTCCTCTAGCTCACTCTATTTACTAAGAAATTAAAAAATAGCAAATTGCACATCATTGCAGGCCATATGTCCGTTCCTCTCCTGGGCTCTGCTCTACAGCAATGTTAATTGACTTGCCCAAACCCTCTTCTCCTGAGCTGTGACCACTGCAGATGAAACAATCAACAATGCTCCTGAGCAGAATAGGGAATGAAAAAACAACATAAAACAGTGAACCACATTAAGAATAAATTCATTTCTGCAAACGGATGATAAAAATTTAATATTGACATATAACCTGGGCTTCCGAAGGTAAAATCTTGTTTTAAGTTCACTTAAAAAGCAGGGGTTTCAGCATGGTCTGAAAATCAGAGACTTTTTAAAGGCACTTTACACTGAGAAAACAAAACCAGCAATATACAAACCATTGACTATTACACATTTATTTCTGGTTTAGTAGACTTTGAATAAGGCACACAAAATTTTAAAAAAACCTGGAAGGGCTGTTAAATAAAGACTATATATTCTTCTATTGGGTAAATAATTTGATAAATATGTATGTAAAAGATAATTTGGATTAGATTACATTGAACAAAAGTAAAAAGGACCATATGCTTGTAGAGTATTAATGAGCTTACTTTTTGCCTTTTTTACTTGGGTCTTCAGAGAACCTCTCTTAAATCACAAGGTTTGTCTTTTAAGCTAATACATAATATTTAGATGAGGATGCTTGACTCTATCTCCACAGCACAGAACTGTGGAATGTTGAGGGACACACCTGAGGGCAGGACCCAGCTGAAGGCAGTTTTGCCCAGAGCCTGTGGCAGGTGCTGGCTGTTGCCCTGGGCTCCTTGCCCGGCCCATGAAGTGGGGAGCCCAAGCTTTGTCTTCAGACCTTCTTGGCGGTGGAAGAGAGAGACGAAGAGGAAGAGTCAGGAAGATGGGCCAGAGCCTGGCAGGAGTCCAGGCTGTAGCCCTGGAGCTGCCTGCAATTTTCCTGCATGGCTTTACCTCTACCCCTGCCCGCCTGCCGTCCCCAGCAGAGTGCTCAGTCCCCTACAGCCAAGGGAGATCGACCACAGGTAATTTTTGTGACTGTTCCTTCTAATGCTCACCCTGTAGGGCTGTTTTCAGTGCACTTCATCCAAACCTGATGCGGAATGTGAGGTTTTCCAGTTTCTCTGCAGGTTTATGCAACCAACTCTTCACTTGTTGCCTGTACCAAGCTTGCTTTTTTTTTTTTCCTTTTTGTTTTAAATTGTGTAAGATAACATGATCAGGTCAGAATTCCTTGCACTTTGTTTAAAAAAAAGCCACCTAAAATAGTAGGTCTTGTGGATGTAGAGAAAATACTTAAAATATCAAAACTGAAAAGACTCTGAAATGAAAAAAGCAAATATAATGATCACTTCCTCTAGCAGTTTCATAGTTTTTTTACTCCTTGAAGCTCTGAGTGGACAAAAATGGATCATGACTATGGCAGGCTTATTGTAGATTTTCTTTATAATGTTATTTGTTTAGTAGCTATGAAGTTAGAATTTTAATTTTAACAGCACTTTTTTTTTTCTAGGCATGGTCAATGTATATTTTTACTATGACAAGTTATTTTAAACTACTTAGTATTCAGGATATTTGCAGCTGCAAACGAACAAGTTCATTTAAACACCAAATCAATCAGTATTTTCACTAGAGAGAAATTTTTAAGTACCAATTAAGAATGAAAAAGTGATCTACATTCTGAAATACAATATTAATGTGCTGAGAGGGGTGATCCCAACTGCACGAGAAAAAAATGCAGCTGTGCATATGCTTCTGTTAAGATAGGGGTTTTTTCTGCCACTTAGAATAATTCAATGAATAAAAAGTGGTCCTTTTATTACTACTAATGAACGGAAATCCCATCAAATTGCGAGGCATCAACACAAGGACATTAGTCTTAAACTAAAAGTGCCATAGATTATCCCAGTGATAATGGAGGCCACGAGAACTTTCTGGGATGGATGGACTGTTCTCGTGGTGCTGTGCTGGAGTTACCTCTCAGCAGTGCATAGATCAATGTTAAGAGTTATGCTAGGTGCTTAATTCCTTTATTCTCTGTTGAAATATCAACCTATCTGCTCATAATGAGACCATTTAACAAAACATAATTACGGAGGCTGTGGGGAAATCACATCCTTTAGGCTGATCAGGGTGTGTGCTGATGTGCTGAGGGAAGTTGTGGAGTCTTGCTGATGAAGCAACTCATGGGAGTGTGGATCCATCAGTGGGGCCTGTAATGGTGGGAAGGATCCTGGCCTGGCTCTGTGTTCCATGTTCTCCTCTGGCACCTGCAGTTTGGGTTTTGTATGCTTTGAAGTAAGGGGAGCAGCACATGAAATGGCCCTGGGGGAAGGGGACCTGGTTTTTTTACAGGATTCAGCCTTGGATGGAAGGACCCTGTTTAGGTGGGGATTATGTTGCATGGGGAAAGGATTTTAGAGGCCTCCAACAACTGGAGGGCAGTTCAGGAGACCTAAAAAAGAAGGAACCAGTGCTTTAACCAGAAGATGGTTTATCACCTTGACTTAGATAGCTTTGTTTCAGCTTAATGCCCTCTTGGCTCTTTAGAGTTGATCTGCCAGGAACATTGCTGAACAATAAGGTGACAGCCTCACCCTATCAAAATGACATAAAATACATTTTCTTTCAAGTTGTGTTTGAACTTGTCTTACCATAAAAGTATTTTTAGAGCACAGGCACCTTGGGGGAACATCTGAAAATGTGAACAGAAAAAAAAAGAACCTGAAGTTGAATAGTGGGACCAAAGATTACCTGGCATCTCCAAGGATTTCATTAGTGAATTTCCTGTGAAACAGTTTCAGGACCCTATTTACAACAATTTTGGTCTTATTCTAGTGACTATCTTTCAATAATTTGTATAAATACTTTTTTTCCCTGTGATATTTCTGTAAATGTTATCTAAATGTACTGTTTTAAAGGACTGTTGGCTTAACTATTTTAAGCTAGTATTTTTATGAAATAGACTTTTTTTAGGACAGCAAGAGATATATAATCTCTTTCTGATTATCTAGGGGAAAAAGTATTTATTATTCATAAACACAAAAATTTGTGCACATAAAACCAGAGCCATTGAAGTTGGCTCGATATACACAAGTTGAAATCAATCCACGTTGTTCTCAAAGTACTTATTTTGCAGTTTTTGAGTGAAGAATATGCAAGTAAAACAGTAAAGCTTCTGCTCCCTTGCTGGTTTATAAATAGTTTATATATTAGGCATTTAGTATGCATTTTTTAATAAATCATTACTTGTCCTGAAATTCAGGATGCTTTGATCTGTGCATTTTTTCAAGGATATGTAGCACCTCTAGGATGACCCCAGTGCTAGCAGCAAACTGTGTGGGAGGGCTTTTCACAGGAATATTCCAAGTTTCTGCAGTTTGGTGGGCAGCAGCCTTGGCTGGGAGCCACATCACCCTTTCCCTGTGCACCACTGAGTGGGTGTTGTTGGAGATACCACAAAACCAGGCTCGAAGTTACTGAGCACAGGATGAAAAACAGCTTTGTGGGATGTTGCTGTGGCAATCCCAGCCTAGCAAGGTAAAGCTACACATAAAATATCCTTTCAAAAGAGAATAGGAAGTGTAGTAATTGGGGAAGTGAGTGGAGTCATGTGGGAAAATATTTGTAGCAGATGACTCTTTTCCAGTACCGAGGCTGTTACATTAAAGAGCTATTGTGTAAGTTAATGCTGCCTGAGGCAGGATTAGCTTCTGATGTGTAGGGATTCACGATTGCTAATGGCCTAGGTAGCATGAAAGCCAGCTTTACAGGGAAGGTGACTTACTCTACTTGCTTCTCTTATCTGGCTGTTGCCTGGTTTGTTGTGCTGAGCACCTGGCACCGAATTTTCACTGTCTGTCCAGCTCCTGAGGAGGCACAAGAGCTGTTGCCAAATCCAAGGCAGGGCAGAGCCATTGCTGAGGTGATTTGTTCCTGAGAACAAATCAAGGTGTATGACTGACTGCTTTCCTCATCTCTCCTTGCTGGCACAAAAGAGCTTGTGCTTCTTCCCAGGACCAGGCTTGTAACTATTGTAAGTGAGTGAATCCCAATGAAAATGGCAAATTTGCACGCTATGGAAATGTGATCCTTGTGTTTAGGTGATCCACTTTGTGGTACTGAAGCTTTCCAGAGTGATAGAAAGGTGTTCCTGCATCGATGGAGGGTGTCTGGCAGGGTGGTAAATACTGTGATGGATGGAGATAAGAGGATGCCCAGGCCTAGCCCCAGCTCCTGCTTTTCTCTCCTGTTGCGGAGGAGTGGCTGGGGTCCCTCTGGTGCATGCCAAGTATTGGATGGAGGTAAATTCCCATGGGAACCTGTTTCCCTGTGTCTCTCTCCAGTCTGAGTATGAGACAATGGGCTTACAGCATTGTCTCACATGCAGAGCAAGGTAGAATTTGTGTGGGTGGGAATTCTCTGGGGACACCTGCCATGGAACTTTGTGTTTCTCACTGGATACTGTCTTTACAGGGATTTAGTCTTTTTTGCATTTCTTCCTCAAATGTGCTACTGAGTTCTCGCTCTGTTCCCAGTTCCTTCTCTGGAAAAATACTTCATTGTACTCAGCTGTCCTGAGGGCACTGTTTCTTCAGCTTCTGGCTGCTTTCTCCCCTCCAGTGTGTTGATTCTCCTGGTGGAGAGGCAGAGCACCTTTTTGTATCCCAGCTGCAGTAGGTTCTGGGATTCTTTGTTGATTTTTGTCCCACTGGCAGTTGTGCAAGTTAATCCACTTTCTTATTAAAGTGTAAGCTGTTTCAATATTGCTATATAACTGCCCTCTTAGGATAAAAGGGAATTAAAAAAAAAATTAAAAGCAAGAGATGGGGTAAAACAAATGACTTTCCCTCCTTTTTATAAAAGTTGTTAATTGTGGGTGGAAGTGCTTGTATGGACTCAGTCTTGTACGGGTTTTTTTCCTTGAAAATTTTTTTCTAAATAAGACCTCAACCCTTGTGCCTAGATATAGTCTTTCAAATATAATATTTTTAAGATATCATCCTTTTGTGAATGTACTACCACTCAGCTGTTGCAGACGTAACAAGGCCCATCAGCATCTGTCAGTCTGAAGGTACCTCTGTGGTTGCCATATTAGAGATTCCTGCATGTTATGCAGCTTTTGGGCTGCATGCTGAACATGGAATATTTCTTTAGCACATGTGTACACAGTGTCTGTGTGAGGAAGCAGAGGGGATGAGGGATGTTGGTGAGAAACCCAGGAATTCCTTCAGCTGCACCAAGACATATTCTCTTCCCGATGAACATGGATAACTAATGCTAATGGGTGTAACACACAAGGGAGAGGATCTACCCTGTTGCATGCTCTGTGAAGTGCAATTTAAAGCTTTCCTGAGGCATCTTTAAATTAAATCCATTGGCATGTCTGTCTTTGAGTTGTCTTACTTGCAGAACTCCCACTGACTCAGCAGGGCTGACTGCACACAGATCCATGGCAGGAGATTTCTCCTTTGTTATATCTTTCCAAGAGATGTAAAAGACACAAAGGTAAATAGCTTTTGTATGAGAGACAGGTGCTTGCCTGTGTATGTGCTAGTGATTCACTACAAGGCATGTACTTTTGGGTTATCTGAATGCCAAAACACTGGAAAAATAAGCCAATTAAAAAAAAACCAAACAACTGGTCAGGAATTTCCTTTCCTTCAATCCAGAAGAACCTCCTCTACCCTTGACTGGTGACAGAAGTTGAAGGAGGGCAGATTGGTCAGATGAACTATAAAGTCTGGATGTTCAACATGACTAGCAAGGACATATAGATTTGCTGTGAGAACAATTATACAAACCAAAACAAAATCCCCACAGCCACAGGACTTGGGTGACAAAGAGGTGTACCCATAAAAAGGAGGATTCTGTAATAGCTGTGTCAGATATTTTAGCATCTTCCTCAGAAGCATGTGGTATTAGTTGTGGTCAGTGATTGCAACGTGGGATGCAGCTGACCTCTGCAGCTGACCAGTTTCCACATTCTGGTTTTATCCAGCAGAATTCAAAGAGCCTGGATCTTTTTAACTCTGCAGAAGATGGACTTGTGTTATCATAGTTAGACAGTGCTTGGCCAAATACCCTGCATTTTGCTAGTGAAAGGAAGGAGGCAGCATGTGGATTGTTCTGCTGGAACCAGAAGCATCAGGCTAATGTGTGATGCTGGCGTCTGCAATGCCAAACTGCTGCTTTGCTGTCTTACCTTATTTCATTTTCCTTCTTTAAACACAAGGGAAATTTTTAAATGATATCTTTTTCTTAAACAGATTTTTGAAATCAGTAGGGGTTAATTAAAAACTAAATTTGGAATCTACAAACATCCAGAAATTATTTACACTGTTGTTAATTTCTTCTTTAATATTCATAAGTGCTTTCTGTTAATTAAGAAGAGAGGGAGAACATGAAGAAAGGCTCAGAACAAAAGCAGTCTGCATACAGATTAGGGACTGAGTTCTCAAAGAACTGGACTAAATACATACTGCCAGCACTAAGTGATGAATTTATATGCAGTGAATGTGTCTTGCAGCTGAAAGATTGGGCAGACTTGCGTTTTAAACTTACTGCATCAGAATTTGACATGATCCTCTTACCACCATGGTTGCCACTTTCCTGCTTTCTGGCATTGGATATTCTGCAGTCCTGGAGCAGTTTCATAGAATCATTGAATGACCAGGGCTGGAAGGGACCTTAAAGATCATCTTCTTCCCACCAACTTTTCACCAGACCAGGTTGTTTAGAGCTCTATTCAACCTACCCTTGAGCACTTTCAGGAATGGGGCATCTGTAGCTTCTGGGCAACCTGTTCCAGGGCCTCACCACCCTCAGGATTAGCAGCAGGCTCAGGATTTTTCACAGCAACCTATTCCAAACTATGCAGCCCTATTTCATACAAATACTTTACATAAATCATTATATATTTATAAACCTGTCAGTGCTATTAGCCAGTACCTTAGCAACACCTAGAGACTGTTGCTCGAGATCAGGTTTCACCATGCTAGGTGAGACATAGACAGCCAAGTTCTTGCCATCAGCAGGCATAGGTGCTGCACTTCTCTCAGTGAATGTCCTTTCCTCACATGTGGAGATATTGGCAGCCCCTTCCACGGCTGGGACCCTCACCAGCTTTGTTCTTTCCAGTTTGTAGGAATACCTGTTTTGGTTCAAGTCTACAGTGTATTTACTTTCAGCATTGAAATAACCTCCTAGTGTAAATCTTTTTTTGAGCTGTTTTGAACACCGGCCTATTGGGCTGCAATTTTTCAACTCTGTAGGATCTGGGTGAGCTTCAAATAATGTACTTTAGAATATACTTATGAATAAAAGTACTGTATTTCTCAGCAAGATGTGGGAGTCTTGTGTTGTAAATAGCTGGACTTGATGCCTATGTGGATTCTCAGTATAGAGAAGAGATTGAAGGATGACCTTAGCTAAAGATGTATTTCATTTAGGATATTGAATATACCTGTGATCTCTTTGAAAAGCAGAAAATGCAAAAAACCTAGGTCCCTAAAATTCCCTGATGTCAGTAGGCTTTATGACTGCCATTCCTTCCCTGGTGGCTGCTGTCTTGCAGTGCTACCAAGACAGGCCTATTTTCAGGTTTCAGTCTCCACCATCCCTACCTACCATTGTGGCAAATTCTTCTAAGAAAAAGCTGTGAGGAAAACAGAAAGCTAGAAGTAAGGAAAACAGAACTTCAAAGAAAAAAAGAAATTTATTGCATTTCTTACCTCAAATCAAAGGTAGCAAATTATTTGTTTGGTTGTGGGGTTTTTTTGGTTTACTAAGGGTGGACAATCTGGAATGTTGCTGAGCGAAGAAATAGAATTAAAAAAGGATTTGAGTTCTGCTGTGCTCCAGGGAGGCTGTTGTATGCCTTGCACTCACTGTTCACAATATTCTGAGCTGTGACAGTAAGTTTAAAGTTGCAGAAGGATATATTTTGGCAAAGATTTATGGAAGAAATGCAGGATATAGGGGAGTCTGGGGAGTAGAAGCAGACTTCAGACTCTGGCAGCTTGAACACAAGTTAGAGACCCTCGTTAGAGATGAGTGAGCTGCATGTACAAATATATTTCTGTGATCTTTCTGATAGGAAAAAGATCACAAATTACATCAGAAAATACAGGGTCAACTGTACCAAGAACACCTTGGAGGGGATGGGAGTTGCAGAAATATCAGAAGACATCTGGTAATGGGGCTACAGCAGATATTTTTTCCCCCTCAGGGATGATGATGGAAGAGTAATTACCAAGAAAGCCAGCAACCTGCAGAGTGTAGGAGTGTCTTGCTTGCAGTTAGGAATGCTGAAGTCTGGAATATATAGAAATCAAAATTTGGTCTCTGAACAACTGAGTCTGCAGATGGTGACAGGTAAGAATGGGGAAGGGGGAGAAAGAACAGCATTGGGATGCAGTGACTTCCTCAAAGACCTAATACACATTAGAGATGTTCTTTAAGCGTTCATCAGCTAATGTAGCTGCATCTCCCTGAGCCAAATTTTATGTAAAACTGCAACCATGAAAAGGAATAGTCCAGGTATTAATGGGTGCAGTTGATCAGTCCCCTATGTCCCTAAAATAAAACAGCGTGGCTGTGCTTTTTAATCTTCTCTGTTGTTTTCCCAGCTGCTCTACAAAAATATTGTGCTGGTTTAGCTGGTGATTTCTAACTCTTCATGTTGGAATTGCAAATAGCTTTTGCATGGATTGTTGGTGTGAAGATGAAATGAAATTCTGCTATAAGAAATAAGCTGCAATCTAAAAGGAATAGACATACACTGTTTGAAGTGACAGTGATTTAAGGTGCTTGAAGCTCAGCGTGAGAAATCTGAAAAGAAACTGAAATCTTGGAAGTGCACAGACACCTATAAAAATCAGCCCTCTCTATGCTATCCCAAGGAGGTCACTTAAAGCTAGATTAGGCAAAAAACTGTCTCCCAGCAAGAGAGTTAAAAGTGAATGCCTGGAAAATAAAGTTTGGTACATGTGTGGTAGATATCTTCTGCAATACTGGTTCCTGAGGCTAGAACTTACTGATGTCTGTTTCTGCCCTTGTCAATACTTCTGTCTCCCCTACAGAAGTAAATGTGGTTTCTTCAGGGATCTTGTTTTGTTATCTGTGTTAACGAATTCCAGGGCAATCTGCAGTGTCAAAGGAAAAGCAAACTTAAAGGCTGAGATTTCAGTGGGAAATTGCCTATTCCCACTTCTCCTGCAGGTGCACTCTGAGTTGCTCATCCTGGTATCTGTTGCTCTATTTCTCTTAAAAAGACCTTCAGATTGCTTGGTGTCTGCTTTGTGCTACTGGAGCCCTCTGTGACTTTGATAAGTTGTTATGCTGTATTTATATGTAAGCAAAACATTCTTCTCTTTAAATAAGAGGTGAAACAAGTGGCAGTGAAAATGCAATTGAAAACAAAATCGCACAGACTTGAATAAATTCTGTCCTTTGCATATTAATGAAGGTCTGGTGGGATCAGCAGAAGGTACAGTGGTGGTAAAGTTTGGGTGGGTGTGTGTGAGAATCTCCCGTGTGAAAATCAAAGGACGTGGGAGTTAAGTCACTGCAGAACAGAGTTTAAAACCCACAGATTAAAAAAATCGTGGATGTTGTTTTTAAAAGAAATAAAGCAACAGATACTACTTTTCATTTTTTATATGGACAGAAATAATGAAGCCCATATATTTGTCTGTCAAGAGACTACTGGTTGCTCGTTTGTGTAGTGGAAATCTACCAATATAATAAAGATTTTCTGTTTCTGAGTGTTAAAACATCAAGCATTGAGTAGCTTTGAAATGCATGTTTTTTAACCGAGCTTTTTCTAGAAGTAAAATTAACTGCACATCACTATTTAATGCGTGAAACTGCGATTTACTGTCCTGAGAACTAATTTCAGCTTGCCGCAGTTGTAAACTTGCCCTCAATTAATGCGCTACTGGGCCCAATTCAGAGATGGGTAAAGTCAGCAGGTCTTTCCAATTACTTTTATGGGTATCAGATGAAGTCTTTAATTAATGCATCACTGAGTGCTCAGGCTCATTTAAAAATTTCTCATTTCTGGATATAATGCAGATCTTTCAAAATGTCATTGTACTTTAAAGCTGTTCTGCTCTCTTGGATGAGAAGTTATTTACACTTGTGTGACTACATCTGATATATTCCTTCTTTCCTCACACCATAATATGCCTACAGTATGTGTTTTGATATATTATGTGTATCCTTGAATACATAATATATTACCAGATGGTATGTGATTAGCAGGGTACACTAAAGTAGAAAGATGTCTTCTGCCCTGGGTACATGTACACAGTCTGGTAGTGTACGTATTTAAAGTGAATATTTCAAGATGTATTTTTAGGAGAGAAAATAATCTGTTGGTATATGCAAAAGTTCTCTGTGTGCAGTAAATGAGCTACCCGGGAAAGTTTCATATCTAACATGCTACTGGGAGTGTTGGAAAACTGTCTCTGGCTCATGAGGTCATCCTGGTGAAGTTTTGACTGAGAGAACTTAATGTTCGGATGCCACTGGCATATTTTCAGTTCCAGGAGCTTAATAGTTCAGATTTGGAATACGGAATAGCTGCTCTTAAGTTATAGAAGAGCAAAGAAAAGTGTTTCTGATGTGTTACTGCCTGCTCGAGTGGAAGCATGTGAAAGCCATTGTTTTCTCAAAACAAGTAAGCAAAATGCCAGTTTTGAGGTTGAGCTCCAGTGTCAAGGGAAACTTATGGATATGTTTCAGACTCCTGAAAAATCAACATTTGAATCAGAAACATTAATACAGCCTTGCCTGAAATCATGTAACTTGCTGTTAAATTCAGGCTGGTGTTGTGAAGACACCTGAAGTTATGGCCACCTGTTCCTTGCATAGATTTTAGTCATCAGAAATTGAGTGCCATTGGCCAAACTTTCAGCTCTTAGCAATAAAAATTACACAGTGAAGAGGAATTATAGACATTCTAGAAGTGCACTGTTTATGGGTCGATTCAGGTTTGGAGGTAGGCTTAGGTTGGTAACTGATAGAAAATTCATGTAAGGGCCTTACCTCACATAAATCAATAAGGCCTCCTTGATTGTAATGAGCTAATGCCAATTTATACCACCTGAAGAGCTATTGCACAGATTTACAGCGTAAGTATAATTACTATGACATAGATTTGCTTTGGTTCACTGAGCTGGCAACCAGCGAGGTTTCCAGTATCATGTCTTTTTGTTCTTGCTTAAATCGCCTTTCTTAGAGTTAGAACCCAGACCAGAGTTTCTCCCCCAGTCTGCTGTATTGTGGTATCATACACCAAATGCAAATCCTTGTGGAGTGTGGGGCTCGCTCCTATAGGCCCTGTGTGTTGCTGGCACAGCAGGGAAGGGCCATTCCAATGTGGTGCTTGGTGCAGCAGGAACTTGCTGACCCCCCAGTACCTGCAGGAGGATCTGTGCCTGTCAGTGGTGGCTGATGTAAGTGGCTGCAATTTATGCATTATTTTGTTGAAAGACACGGCATGTTTTTGGCCACAAGCTTTCCTGGTCTCCAAAGTGTGTCAGCACAGGTCTCTCTCCACCTGCTTAAAGGCTACACTTCAATTTTCATTACTCTTCCCCTTTTCTGTTCATGACATGTCTTTCCCAACTGTTAATATCAGTGAATAAAATCAATAAAGAATTATTAGTAATAATTAAAGAATGTGTGGCCCATTATACTGGGTGGGCTTGGTCCCTCCAAGTGCAGATTCTGCACTCATTTGTGCAAGTGCACCTGGAGTGACTTGGTGCAGCTGCAGTGAGCTCTGGATGTAACTGAGAGCAGGGATATGGCCCCTAGCTGTAGGAGATATTCTTTTAAGATATTGTTAAATGCAGTAAAACGTCTGATTTTAAGTGGTTGAAATGCCAGGTAAATCAGGGAAAATTGTACAGGAAGGAAAAGAGCTGGTGTGAGTCAGTGAGCAAGCTTTTTGTGCTTGGAAAAGAGGGGACCTTGTTTCCAAGTGCTCTTTGTGTCACAAATAAGAGTACAATAGTCCCAATCTAGCAGTCATTTCCCACAGTGTAAATGCACCATAACTTAGCATGATTTCTGTGCTCCTGGGAGGCCATACACTTAAATAATAAGGGTGCTCCAGGTCACAGCCGAGATGCAATTAACCCTGAGATTGAAGAAATACCTTCCACCTGCAGGAAGGATTCTCATTTTGAATAGCTTTCCATTAGTTTTCCTGTGGGAGTTACACAATATTGGCACTATTTCTGGAACTAATCTGACAGTGCTAGCCAGGGAGCAGCTTAGCTAGAGGTCCTTAATACTTCTGTGGTCACAGGAGTTCTGTGGGCTTTCAGTCAGGCTCTGTCTTCTGGCTATTGGGAAAATGCTTTTGCCCTTCTTCAACTAAGGTAATGCCATTTGGCAAAAGAAATGCCATGCCTGTATTTAACAAGGGCTGTGTTTGTGTGCATCTGTGATGTGATTTTGGTTGTTTGTTAATTCCTTTTGCTCCCTTGGGTGACCTGAAGACCTGAATACGGTGGTGTTTTAAGCTGACCAAAAATATTCATATGCTTCAAAATCCGTAAAAGAAATTTATTTTTATCTGAGTAATAACCTGATGGATAAATCAAGTAGGCACATTTGTAAGAATCAGAGCTTCGGATTATTTGAAGTCATGCAGCTAGGGTCACTAGGAAAAGTTTAAGAATTTGAAAATGGTCGTTTACAGAGGACAACTTTTTGTTTTTAAGTTATTGTGCAATTTTCACCCACGAGTAATTGACATCTGTCTGAATTCCTCTGCCTCTTTCTCACAGAATTGATGTTCTCCACTTCTCTGCTACAAGGTTTTTAGATAAACTGATATATCCAGACTGATGCTGCTTGCTATTCAATTACTTAAATGATTTTTCATCTTTTCTTTTAGTTTTTCGTAACTCTTACTTTACTGTAGACCCACTTCTGTAGAGGGACACATACAATAAAAATGAAACAAACTAGGAAATGTTACTGTAGAAGAAACTTGGTTAAGGACAGGATGTCCTTTAAGTCTTATGAAGTGTGAGTGCTTGAGATGTCCAGCATGAGAGAATCCCAGAGGGAAGAGTTATGTTCATCTGGAGAGTGGGTTTGGGATGATTAATGATTTGTTTTTTTGATGCTCCTGAAAATTTTTTCATCTGGGCTGTGGAGCATGAAAAGCCACTGCCTAAAGGAAGAGACTGACTTATGTTGGTTCTTGTGAAATCTTTAGAAGATGTGGTGAGTGGACTGGGTCACTAATATGTGAGAACAGGACTGCAGTGACTTTGAGGTGCATGTGAGGCACAGGTAAAAGAGCCTTTGTGAAATCAAGTGGTCTACATCTTCTGCTTTCCTGCCTCCCCTGCCTGTGGAGTCTGACCTGTCTGGCTATCTGGGATTGTGGCTTGATAAGTGCTGCTGTCACCCAGAAGGAGATGATAGGCAATGCTGCCAGTGGTTTGTGTTATCTTTGAAAAACAAAACCTGCAAGATCCTGTAGAACAAAAGGCAACAATATTGAAAGCAGTGAGATGTGGCTGCGGTGATGAGGAGAAAAACGGTAGCTGTAAAAGCACCACAGGAGCAGTCTGACTCATCAGTGCTGTCATGTGTGTGCTTAGGAAGGGATTATTCCTGGTGACCAGTTCCCACTCTGTCGGATAACTCAAAAATGAAAGTACTTAGGAAAAAAATATTATAAAAAAAGCATGGAGGATACATATTTTAATCACATGAAAGTGAAAAAAATTCTTCATTTTCTTAAGTGGTCATGAGGCAGGTAGACAAAATTAGGAGCACTTATTTATATAGTGATTATTGAATGAACATCAAATTTGGGAAGTGGGGAGATTTGGACCAGATGATTTTTTAATGTCCCTTTGGACCTAAAACATTCTTTGATCATCATTTTTGATGAAACCAAGAGGCAATAAACTCTTAAAGGATGGTTTGGCCTGTAGCCCCCCCTGCTATATCATACCACCGAGTCCATGACCTTAAATAAGAAAAAAAGGATTAGACATCAGTATAGATGGAAAAAAAACCAAACCCAAACCAAACTCCACTCTTGAGTTGGATTTGGATACCTTTTGCCAAGGGCTGGATGTTGTAAGGCACTGTAAGATTTCCTAAGAGGTAAAAAGGAGTTTCCCTTCCTTTCTTTAGTGTAGTTGGTATGGGCCATGGACAGAGTGAGCTCATTTATCTCCTCAGGACATGCTCCGTGGAGAGTGAGTCCAGACTCCAGCTATGAGAAGACAGTTCTCATAACCACAGCATGGTTCGTAAGGTAGTTTGATGTTCATACAAAAATTATTGGAGAAAAAAGATAACATTTATTTATGAATTTATGTTTAAATTTTCCCAGAATTTAAAAGCTTGCATTTTTCACTGGCTCCAGATCTACTCTCTGTTGCACAGATGGGGAGAGAGAGTCCAGTTCATCATGTATGCATTCAAGATTCTAGGCTATGAAATGTATGAAGGAATTAAGCAGGGAAATGTTGAATCCCTTCCTTGTAGAGGGTGAAGCCAACCTTGTTACACTGCTCTGTGACCCCTAGAGAAATGTTACCCCAAATGAAGCCAGTGGTTTCCTACTTTTTGCAAACTAGGCCAACAGATTCTTGAAGTGTTAAAAAACTATTCATCTCTTCTTGAGTAAAAGCAGATTAAGAGAAGAGTGTTGGCTCTTTTTTACAATAAACCCACCAACCTGTTCTTGTCTAGAATTTATTTCAATAAAATACTGTCTTCAAGAGTGAATAATAAGAAGATTATGCTTGAAAAGTGAGAGGAAAAGATTATAAGCCTGAAACCTACTTTTGTTAGTGCTGCAGTGTGAATTAGTTGCAAGGTTAATAATAGAGTTATCGCTGTCAACAAAGGAAAGAGTCTGACAACAGAGGAGAATTCCAAATGGGTTTGAGTTCCTTGCATAATTGTTATTTTAATTACCATGTTCTGAAAAGGCTTCAGAGGTTCCTCAAACACTGCTCATATCCAGATGAGATTTACCAGAACACCACTCACAAGCTTTCTTTTGAAAAGTCACTTTCTTGTTTTATCATGTTTACAAAAAACTGAAGTGAGAGTTAGCTATGAATCTTCTGTTATTTGAGTCGATGGCAGATGCTAGGAAGGCTTTGCTTTGTGATAGAGTTAAACTCTATGGGACTGATTACAAAGAAATTCCATTAGCAATATTTAAATGCCATCCTTGAAAGGCACTCAATAATATGTGTGTTGGCGCTGATCAAGAATAGTACCTTTTAAAAATGAAAAAGTAATGTGACTGTTAGTTTAACATAAAAATGTCAAACTGTGGGCAGTCTCTTGTCAGTTAAAGAATCTGGGCTATTCCTAATGGGAATAAGGATGAAGGGGTGGGGGGAGAAGTAGGTACTAAAAATTGCAGATGTGCAGAACTACTTAGAGATAATTTGTGCTGGCAAATAACACTGTCAGCCAGTTTGAGAGTAATACAGGCAGCTTGATACCTGTTCTCCCTGAGCCGCCTTTTTCTTAGTATCTTCCTTAATAGCTAGCAGGGCTTTAACAGCCAGCAGGGCTATGGTCATGGTGTGCTGAGTGGAGGTGGATTTGCCCAGATTTAAAGAACGTACTTGCTAAAGTTCATAAAATGTATTAAAATGGCAAACCTGCTTGTTGCTGAACTGAAGGATATACCTGTGGCGGGGGGAGGAGGATTCTTTAAACTTTGGATGCTGGTGGAGCTGATGCTCAGATAGGAGTCAGGGGAAGAGGATGTGCATCTCTGTAACCTGTCAGTTCTTGTTAAGGATATGTCTCTATAAATAAAACACCACTGCCAAGTTTCAAACTTTGCCTCATCTAAAAGTAGCTTCCAAGGAAACAAAAGTCTGGTAGATTTTCACTTGGAGGGAAAGCTATACAACATCTCTCTTTATTTGCTCACATGGGTCAGTTGCTCGCTTTTGGAAGGCCAGTGCCTGATTTATTTATCTTATATCAATGTTATTTCCATTGTAATTCACATACATGTTTCTTCAACCATCTTTAAACTAATCTATTTATTTAGTGTTCCCTCTTCCTTGACATGTTTCATATATCTTCTCACTTTTTAGAGAGATTCTAAGTATTTGCTCCAACACTGTCCCAGCTAAGATGAGGCCTGCATAGCAGCTGCTGCTGTGGTAGTAGGTGGATGTGCACCTAGAGCTGTCTTATGATCTAAATCTCAATTAGAATGGAAGAATTAGCATCTCTTTCCTGTCAGGTAGGAGCTGAAGCTGAGCATGTGATGTGACCATGGTCACGCAGGTCTGTGGCAGGCCTCGCAGCTGAACATCCCTGTGTGTTGTCTGAGCCCTGAGACACCCTTTCGTTTCAGTCTTTGTATCTTAATGACAATTTCTGATTTTTCTATCTAAAAAACTGTCCAAACTGTAACAGATTTTTTTTATTCTTCTCCCTGGGATCTTTTCTTTTATTTTTTCATTTTTTTCAAATTCCTCTAACCTGCTATTTGTAATTTGCTCACCAAACTTTTTAACCCAATCATTTGGATAGTTCTCCTTCATTAATCTGTTGTTCTTTGCACCTTATTTTTTTGATTTAATGACTTATCCCAACTTCTTAACAGAATTTTTTCCATAGATTTGATGGCTTTTCATGTCAGTTTAATATTTTGTAGTCCCTCAGGGTTACCAGTCATTGGCTCACCATTTTTGACATTGTTAATTGTTATACTTTGTTTTATTGCTCTGTCCTTCTACTATCCTTTCCCAATACTTTGCTGAAAGTGCTGAAAAAATGACTAAAATATAGTGTTATTGGCCAACTGTAAAGTGAATTAATGGACAATCTTTCTGTGAGGCCAAAGCCTCAGATCCTCAAGAACTATGCTGCAGAAGGCCAGCTGCAATCTGAGCTCTGTTTTTTCTTAGCACCACTACTATCAGAATTTCTCAGTGTTGTTAATCCCCAATATTTTAAATTTTTTTGCATACAAGCATGTCTATTTCCCTAAAAAAGCTGTTGGTGGCATGAATTTTGCATCTTTAAAGGAGCTATGCATATTCTAATGGACGTTTTCCCAGTGTTTGGAAGTTGTTGGAGCAGAGGTTGCAAAGTGAGGAGCGGATGCAGCGTGGGCTGGCACAGGGCAGGCAGTGGGTGGTGAACATCTCTCTGGCAGATTGGGCTTCTACCCAAGCCTAAGACAATTTTCTAATTTTTGCAAAACCCATGTAATCAGTAAAGTGAGAATTTTTCACATAGCAGAAACTTTGGACAGCTTTTAGGAGGACCAAAATGTACCTTGTTAATTTGACTTAGGAATGTGTGAGCCTTTAATTAGGAACTCTCTAATAAGAGCAGCAGCAGACTTCCCCTCATGCAAATGCTGTGGAGGGAACTTGTTCTCCTGAGTCTGATGAGTGCAGTATTTTTTATTACTACATTTTGTCTTTAAAGAGGGAATAAGTGTGTTTATTAAGGTGGTTGTATTTAGCCTTAATGCAATGCATTAAACATCTATTTATTTTTAAGAAGTCTACTTCAGCAGAGTGTGTGCCCGTAGGAAAGCAGAGCTATTGATCAGGCAGTGTCTGAGGCACTTTACTGTCATTACAGTCAGAGCAGATTTGATGTGGTGGACTCTGTTTCTATGAGCAGTGTGCTCTGCATGCATAGCTTGTCCACTGCATGCTTAATGGTTGCTGTTGGAAGTGATTTTGTTCTTACATGGCATTGGTCTTGGTTGAATGGTGGTGTTTCCTCTTCCTTTCCATTTGTTCTGTCAATGGTAATAATTAACCAGCTCTGATTTCACTTTTATTTATATATTGATCTCTCAGGTATCATAAATGGAGTCTCAGTATCTGTACTTTTGCATGAAATGGTGTTCCTGGAAGCTCTGAAATTTATTGCAAATAGCTTTTAAAAGCAAACAAGCAAAAAGAATCTTGCAGCACAGAAGTTCTGAATGCGTTTAGGAAAAAAGGGTCCAGAAATTGGGACACCAATATATTAGTACAATGATTTTTGTAATTCTTTTTTCTGTGATGTTGCAGATATATAAGACCTGTCTACAATTTGTGTACAGCTTTCACAGATTGTAGTGAGAGTAGCATTCAGCAAGCTCATTTTGGTTTTTTTAAAATTTTATTTATATTTTTGAGAAATATGAAAAAAACTTTTTTCTGCTGAAAAAATGTATTCCTGTATGGCAAACATTGATTTCCTGCTTTCTAACAAAATTAACATTTCTGTTAGTGGCATGGTGTGGGGTTTGTTTTTTTCTCTTTGCTTATATTTTTTCCTTTGGGCGTTTTTTTGGTCATTTGTTTGTGTTTGTTTGGGATTCTTTGTTTTTCTTGTTTTTTTGTTGGTTTGTTGTTTTTTTTTTAGCAACAAAGTTTGCATTCTTCTATTTGGAAACTGTGAGCTCTTGAGTTCATTTTTGGGAGACTTCTGTTCCCTTGCCCTGAACACAGCATGAGCAGCAATGGCAAAACATGTAAGCATGAGAAGATATGAGTTGGAGAAGTGGAGAAATCAGAAATATAACATTAATTTCCATCCCTAGGAAACTTATTTGTCCTTCCTGGTACTGATTTGGAGCATCAACACCAGAGACTGAAGTTGTGTCTCTTGTCTTCAAGAACCTTCACCTCATTTTTGAGACAAGGCTGGATGGTTTTGAGGAATATGGTGTCCTATCACAGCGCATTTAAGTTCTTGTCAGCAGTCTTAGGAATGCTAGACCTGTGGGAAAGTTTGTAGACAGCAACAACAAAAATTTAGGCTCTACAAAGCCTGAAAATAAGAGCTTTGGACAGCTTCCTCTAAATCAGAAAATAAAGGAGAGGCTTGAAATTTAAGCTGTTTCCTTTTCAATCCTTTATTTGCAAGATGTGTGTAGATTTCTGTCCTGGGAAGGTACCTCTTTGACATTCTTCCCTTGGCATGCCTGGAAAATTGGGTGCAAAGGTTCTGTGGTATCTTTCCAGCAAGGCAAGTACCAGTACTGGAACAGCTGCAACTTTGCAACTGCTATAGCATAACTGAGGCTTCTTGCAAAATCGAGGCTGATCATAGAATCAGGGTTGCTCTTTTGGAAAAGCCTTTGAGTTGCTGTTGTAGAAAGATAAACACTTTCTTTTTTGTTCTTCAGGAAGTAAAAAAAAAGGGTTTTTTTTGAAGTCAGGAACATTTTAATTAATAGAAAAAGTAGATTTATTCTAGACATATTAATATGGGTGGATATTTTTGTCTAAGTATTGCCTGCAAATTTTTGACTTAGGAACCTAAAAATTTCAGAATCTAGGAATTTCAGAATGCAATGGTGTGTGCAGCTTCATCACAGTGGTTACTGCCTAGGTTTCAAACACTTCAATGAAAGAAGTGTGAAACAGGCATTTGAAAAGCAAGTAGTGTAAAAAACAGAGTCCAGGGAAAAGTAAACCCTGCCTTGTCATTTTAATAACTAGTGTCACATATTGAAGCAATGGAAGTGGATGCAATTGCCCAGTAAGTCCAAGGCCAGACTCAGTACTTGCTTTTTCCCTTCTGAAATTCGTTCTTTAACCATGTAAAATTACCTGCCTTGGACTGAATGTTACTTTAAACCAAACCCTGATTTTTTCAGTATGTCTGGGGAGTGTAATAATTGGAAGCAGACTGTAACAATTGCAAATAGCTATTCCCAGCATTCGTAGCATTTGTATCGCTGTTGTATTCAGGATCTTCACAGTACTAAAAAACCCTAGTTATCTAAGAAATGACATGCAAGAGACTGGACAACAAAAAGGGGTCTTAGCCCTGTTATATCTTTTTGATGATTACAATTGCTTATTCTTTTCTTCCTTCTCCTGTTCCTGAAACTGTATCTATTAAAAGTCTTAATACTCCTCCTGCTTTGTTTGTTGCTCTTGAGCACTAGAGTAAGGCCAGGCGATTGTGCCAGTGCCATGGTGAAAATGGCAGGCCCAGCTGCTTCCTTTAAGCAGGTATGGCCATTTCCTTGGAAAATGCAGGGAATTGGGGATTTCTCCCTGCCAGTTTTTTCAGCAGAATCCTTCATCAATCCCCAAATGATTTTATAGCCACATTCCTTGGTTTAGCCAACCTGCCATCCACAGAGGCACCAGAACAAGTAGAAAAGGCTGTTCCATATAATATAATCTTTCCTAAACAGAAATATCCTGAAGTATTTTGACCTTGCTTCACAGGCAGGTCTGTACTCATGAGAGTGGGGGTCTTTTGCAGCAAAATCCCAAGTTGTGAATGTGTCTGAGCAGAGGAGTGGGGTGTGTGGAAACCCAGTCCTGGGAGGATACCTCAGGTCAGGTTGTTATTCTGCTTACACACGTAGTTAACCTACTAAAATTGAGAGTGCTTACACATGGGTTTACTCCAGTAATATTCCTTCAAATCCCATTTGTTTGCTCTTTCTGTGCTTGGCTGGACTGGGAGCCCTCCTGCTGCTGCTGTTTCTCTTCCCGTTCTCTCCCCCAGAGGCTGGTGTTCATTTGCCTAGGATGGAATTGCTGCTGAAACCTTCCAGTGGTCTCCTTCCTGCTAGTTACTCACAGTTTCCCTCACCAGTGTACCCTCAGGGCCAGTATTTTTCCTTTTGGGTGGAAAGCCCTCGTTTTGGGGCCTGGCAGTTGCTTCCTGGGCTGCCTGAGGGGTCTGCCCTGCTCTGGAAGGTTCTGTGGAGATGCACGAGCTGTCAGTGCCTTGGGGAGGTCACCTTGGGCACACCATGCGGCTGACAGCACTTCTGCAGCCCTTCAAAAGGCTAGGAGTGTTGGAAACAGCCTGGCTTTGGAGGGGAAACTCCGCTCTGAGGAAGGGGGGTTTGGTTTTGAGGCCTGTGTGCTGCTGTCGGAGTGGGGTCTGATGGCAGTGGGGTCTGATGGCAGCGGGGCTGCCTCTTAGCAGGGCAGGGATGGAGTGAGGGGATGGGCCAGGCACTGAGCAGTGCCAGGAGGGGGAGAGATCTGCTTGGGAGCAAAAATCTCTGCTCCCTGGCTATGGTGTGCCAGTTATGGGGGGGTGCTCAGTTATCCTGGAAAAGAGGAGAAATCTCCTGAGAAGACTCCCGCACCAGTGCTGATTGAAGCACCCTCCAACTCATTAAATCAGGCTTAATACTCTGTCACTAGCTGGCCTATCCTTCCCATTTCTTAGATTAAGTTTTTCCTTGCAATTTTTCTAAAATTTTAAGCTTCTTGCCTTTTCTTTTTCTCTTTTGCTATCATGTTTTTGAACTGCAGCTGTGGAACTGCTCCTCTGCCTTGGGCCTCAGGTAAATGGCAGCAAGTGCCACACTGTAGGTCAGGGAGCAGGTAAGGGAAAGGCTTTCTCCTGGCAGAATTGTATTTTATTCCACAGGGAGACAACATTTCTTTGCAAAACACTCCTCCGACTTTAAAATAATACATAATAACTATAAAATTACCAAATGTCAGGTAAACAAAAAGTTATTAAGGATGACCTTATTAGTTCTATCTGCAATTCACAGAGCAAGGTAATTGTCAAGCCTCACTGTTATTAGGTTGAAATAATAGTTTGGGGACCATCAACATTAAAATTTCATTATGATGGGACAAAAAGGCTCATGTATAATCAATAGTAAGAATCCATTATTATTGACTTGGAATGAATGAAGCATGAACACATTTGTGCAGATATGAACAGTTAGCAATCTTTTGAATAATAAAGAATTAACACTACACAGGTAATGCCATTCTGGGAATTGGACTCTATCTCAAATTGGTATATGTCTCTTTGTTATAAAGTGGGATCCATGTCCCTGGGTAACTTCCATTAGGCATTTTCTCAAAACACTCGGTGTCTACAGTTTTGTATTCCCCAGCTCTGATTCATGAGGGATGTGGGCATGCAGGGCCAGTATTGTGGCAGGAGCATGCTTTGCCATGTTTGGTGATCCTGCTGGGAATAGCCCTGCTTTGGGAACCAATGGAGAGGGCACAGGTGGCCGGGAGCACGTTGGAAGGGTGCAGTTGCTTTCTGCCCTCATGAGCCTGGCAGAGCCACTTCAATGAGACAGTGTTGCTGCTTGCACCACAGGCACCAGCCTGAAACTGGTGAGGGATGGTGAATGCTGAATGGAGAAGTACAGAGCCTGTGAAATATGCTGGGGATGTGGCCAAAGATGTGGTTGGGATGAATGACATTACCTTGTCTATGTGCTGAGACAAGATGTTCCCAGCATGTTCTGTTCTGTCTCTGTGGGATAAGTCACACTGGCAGTATTGCTGGGCTCTTTTTCCGCTGATGAGGTGAACCCAAAATGTACTTCATTACATGCTAAATCTGATGCATTTAAACTTTTTTCAACCTCGCTTTGAATTTCTGTGTACTAAGTGCCTTTGAAAGGTGTTATTTAAGGGTATTGTAACCTTCTTCCATGCTAGCAGCTGCCTCTCAGCATTACCTTCTGGCTACGGTTTGCCTGCTCCCTCATGCTGCCTCCCAGGTTCTTTGACATCCAAGGTACCCTGAATCTCTGTTGACTTGGACTGCAGTTTTACAGGGAAGAAGGTTTGGGTGGCTCCCAACCTGCCTCTGCTATTACAACATATTACATAATTATTACAAACATGTAGTGTTCCTTGTTGGTTATGGAGTGTTCCCCAGGGCTCCTTCTCCCACATCTTTCCGATTCCCAGCCATGTAGTCTCCCAGCACTACAAGGGAGATTCTGACCTTCTGCTCTGAGGCATCTCTGCTCCAATATCAGATGAGCAATCTTAGAAGCACTCCCTACAATTATTGGTCCATCTGATGCCTTAGGTTTTAACTTTTATATTTTTCAAATCTCTACTGCTAGTGGAAATCAAGTTTCCTGTAGCTTGTTCAGTGCTGTTCTCTCATGCTCACACAGACACAACAAAGCCTCTCCAGCTCACTCTCCAAGGACACCCAGACCCTCCTAGGCCCAAGAACTGTAAACCTTCATCTTGGGGAGAGGGGGGCAAGCTTGGGGAAATTCCTTCCTTGCCTGGGTTCTGGTTGGTGAATTGATGCTGATATCAAAGTGTGAAGAACTCATGCGCTGTCATTGTCCATGTTGGGATGCACTGAGGCAGGAGCCTCTGGAGCCCAGAGTGTACCTCTGAAGGCCTTTCCAATAAATCCCTCCTTTATTCCTGACTACTCTCTGTTTCTAGGTAGCCATTTAAGGCATCACAGTCAGAGAGCACCTAGGAACAGACTCTTCTGGACATTTGCCTGTTTTTTTTCCTGTGGCCTCATTCTGTAGCATGCCCTATTTCTAATGGAATTGGGAAAGTCACCTGATGCCTTAAAAAATGTAAAGGGATCTTGTGGCTGTGGCACTTGACAGGCTCAAGGAGACTTTTGGGGAATGTGGGAAATAATTTTTTTTTCACCTGTGAAATGGGAATGATTATTTTCTTAGTCAGTAGAGAGGGAATCATTATTTATTACTTGTATTGCAACAGCACTAAGGGCTGGTTAGGCTAAATGCCCAGAAACAGAGTAAGTTATTTAATGAATTAAGTGTATTTTTTTTTCAAAAGCACTCATAGTACTTTGGATGGAAGTGGCAATGAGTGGTGTATTGCAGTGGCACCTGCTTTAAGGCATTAGATTGAGTACAATCATGAAAGAACATGAGTGTTACTTCCTTTCAAATTTACTAACAGTGCATTTCTTCTTCCCAATACTTAACTTTCAGATGCCTTTCAGGGGTGAGAAAGGAAAATAACTGAGATACAAAGGGCAGATTTTTCTGCAGAGGGTAAAATATGACCTAGTCCTGGGAGAGAGGGAGGATTATACTGGCTCATTTACAGTGTCCCCTTTTCCAAGAAGGGGGCTGAAAGAGAGAGAAGCCTTTGACCTTTCCAGCAAGGAAGACCAGAGATCAAAAGTTTTAGAACATATGGATATATATTTAATTTGGCTTAATACCCTAAGCCTGTTTGAAATTATGGGCACACCTAACTTTTTCAAACTTCTCCCTGTGAGAGTGAAGGTTATGGACAACCTGAGATGTTTTCAGTGAGAAAAACCTGCAGAATGGAGGTACACTGAAAATTTTTGTCCTGATGAAGACATGAGTATCTTCTTGCTCTTTTTAAACTTTTTTTTGCTTGTTTTTGTGTTGACATATGATGTAGGCCATTGATGTTTCCTTTGCTTCTCTAAGGATGAAGAATAAGGAATAAATAGGTGTATATAAATTAATCAAAAAAGAGGAAATTTATATTACTTTTTTTGAGTTTAATTTCTGAATCTGTTCTTGAATTTTTACTATTTTTTTAAAGTGAGAGATACATGCAGGGCACATAAAAACATTAAAAAGATTTTACAGAGCACATACCATAAATCAATGAGTAAGTTGTTCAGAACAGCACAACAATGAATATAACTGGGCATATATAAATCTAGGGAGAAGGAAACCTTTTTTTCTCATCTTGTCAAGTCTCCTGCTGATTTATAAAATAGGTGAGTAGCCAGCAAAATCATCAAAGTGTGCCCAGAAATTATACAGTGATCTAAAAATACGATACTATTGTATTCATAACACAGAGTATTCATCACTGATGCTGTTCCATAATTATAATTGTTAAACACGAGTCCTCCATACCAGATCTGATACTTTATTAGAGTGATTGATCACTGCAAAATTTGTCTACAGAAAAAAATCCCATTTTTCTCCAGTGAATTGCATCAACCTATTTTCCTTTTAATGCTAAACCCAGTTTCAAGTATGCCATTTCAAAGCTGGCTTTTTAGCATAACTAAATTTTCATTTAAGTTGAAAATTTAAAGCCCAAGTCTTTTAAAACTTTTTCATACCTAAAACCAGGAAGTACTATAGGCTAAAAAACTTATGGATCATGTCTTCTGCTTCTTTTGGGTCTGCTTCCCTGCTGTGCTGCTTGGATCCCTTTTGGCTTCTGTGTGAGTATTTGTTTCCATTTGTATGTAAAAGTTTTTCTGATACCATACATGTAATATCTGGAAAGGGACTTGACATACTTGAATTCTCTTCATGGGAAAAACATTTCAGTTCTGCCTTTCTTGCAATCTATTCCTGAAACTTGGAGGCGAATGATAAAGGTATAGTGCTTTCCATAATGAGTAATATTTCAAGTAAAGCATTTACTTATGGGTCATAATTGTTTTTTAGTAGTTATAAGGGGAAAATGGAGTGCAATTTACAGTAGTTTAAACCAACCATGAGAATACTTCATGCCTGTAAATTGCATTTCACGTTAAACTGTTACCAATACCCAAGAGACCATGAATTTGCATACATGCATTTAAAACCCTGCATTTTCTTTCCTTTTTTTGTGTGTGCATGGTGACTTTTTCCTTGCTGAATTGCTACCTCATGTCCCTGGCCTCATTTTTTATTGCTGTAGCATACCTGCCACAAAATAATTGCAGCTATGAGCAAAGTCTAAATCTATTCCTCCTTCTTCTAACCAGTTGGAGAGTTCATAATATTGCTGGAGAGACATAAACAGAACTTGAGGTTCTGTGAAGGCTTGAGCATGTCAGAACTCGATAGAAGCTCTTTTTCTGTGACCTCCCCACTAATGCAGCCCTTTGGATTACAGAGAAGGATTTCTTCTCCTTCTCAATTAAGTAACCTACTCACAGAACTGTATTCCTACTTCTGGATAGAAGCCAGAACAGTGACAGAAAATGTAAGTTGTTACTTTTTGATGGTTTGTTTTGTATTAGGAGAGATAAATAACTACCAGTTTTTTGTGGCCTAGTAGCCTTCATATTCAAAACAAATAATGTTAAGTCTCTCCCAGCCAGAGTGTCCAAACCCAGACAAAACCAATTGGTTTGTCCAGTTGACTCTTTTAAGGATAATGCACATCAACATTAAAAGGACATGGGGAAATGGAATTGATTCAGTCTTAGTCTGTGCAAATTGTTCTGAAAGTTTTGTAGTCACTCCAGTCAAGTTGGCACATTTGATGTCTATCAAAAGAAGAGGTGTGAGCCATTGAGAAATGAGTCTCGTCTTTGAAACAAATCTGTTCAATTTTTTTTCTTTGAGTGCAAAAAGCATCTTAAAAATTTAACTTCTGTTTCTTTGTCGCTTTTATAGCTCCAAAATGTTAGACAAGTGTTCTTGAACTTCAGTAGAACTCTGTGAATGTTACTGAATTTTGAGTGGTGGAAGGAAAATTCTGATGAGAAATACTTCTGCTCACATCAGCTTCCAAAAACTTTGGTCCCCATTTAAACCTGCTCCACTCTTTGATCTGGCAGATGGACTGGAAGTCTCTTGGCATCTGATATTAAGGTTTTTTTAAATTTCTACCACTGCAAAAATTTTCTGAGAAAACTATCTCACTTGGCTGCTTTCCCTTCTGCTTAAGAGAGAGCAGTTTATTGTGAGGCCTTGACTTTGTTTAGAACCTAGATCTGGACTTCAAAAACCTGTGAGTTGGAGGAAGGGCATATTTCAAAGCTGAGCTTTCCAGAGCATTTTGATTGCTGAGACTATTGTTAGGAAACCTTTATTTTGTTTGTTTGTTTGTACAAGCCTTTCCTATCTAAAATGTATATAACTCTGTAGTAAGTTCTTAGAATAATGGAGTCTCACAAATATTTCAGTATTTACATCTTTTACTTACAATTCAATGAAAAATGATTCTGCCTGTCATAGGCAACTATTTTCCCTGTGATGTTTGAACTTCCATGATGACACTCATTATATTATGTAATATGGAGAGTTCTTTGTAATTACATTTTGACAAATACACATTTCATGTTCATGACATTATACAAAGTAACTTGTCTTTGTTTAACTCTTCAGCTTCTGCCTTGTTTTAATTTCACTGCAATAGGATTTTACTGTTCCTGAGCAGCCTTCTTTTCATGGAATGTATGTTAAAAAAAAAAAGTGCAGTATTGTATATTATGTGTTCATATTTGTCATATGCACAGATTGCTCTTGTGGTTTCATTAAAATAGTCAGGAAAAGCATGAATAGGTGCAATTGTACCATATAATAATGTCCAATTATAAGTTTTTATAGAATTTTAATGGGGGGACTGACTAGATTTGATAATCTGAGGTATTTTCTAACATAAAGGATTCTATGATCAGAACAACCTCTTTGCATATAAATTCTATTCAAGCAATCCAGTGTGAATGGAATTGGTGTGTTCTAAGCATGAAAGATTCCCATTGATTGAGATGGAATTGTCATGTGGAATCAGCTGAAGCTTACCTGGTGTTTGGCCATCTCTGGAGAGTGCTGGACAGCAAAGCTCATGTTCTGTACTTAATCCTTGGAGAATTAAAGGGAGTTTATTCCCCAGCTGAGCACAGGATAGATAAAACCCCATATGAATCCCTCAGATCCTTATAAAAGAAGAGGTGAAATAGAGCAAGTTGCTTCTAGTATTCAGTGTTCTTTCTTAGTATTTTCTGCTCATCCAGATCAATTGAACTGTTCTATAACTGCTGAGGATTCACAGAATGTTTCTTCCCCATTTATTTAGCAGGAAAATATTGTTGTGGCTTCTCCACTTCCAGGTTTTTAAGGTTGTCCCTTTGGTTTTGGTGATTGCCTTCCACTCTGGAGATCATTTGCAAGTGAGGCCTGATACCTCTGTGCTGACAATGTGTGAGCAGTTCTTGTCTTTAATACCCTGTGTTTGGTTTTGAAATCTGTCTTTGTTCCCAGAGAACCAACTGCTTCACTCAGCTCTGTCCATTAACAGTAGACCACATTGTATCATATTTATTTAAAAAGCCATGGGAATATTTTTATCCAAACTAGCAAAATTGGAATACATTCAATCCAAAGAGATTTTCCCCTCTGCATTCAAGGCATCAAAATTTTTCTTCCATCAAAACATAACAATTGTAATGAATGATATCATAATACTGAGAACTGCTTAAGAGCTTCCACTTTAAAACTGTAATGGGCCATGCAGACAGAAGAGAAAAAAAGGCTAAAAGCATAAATTGAAGATAATCAATGTGAATAGACCTTACCCATTGTGCAGTTTGAATAGGATAAGCACATATTATCTGGCATAATTGGTTCATGTGATTTTCTAATTGAAGAGAAGAAGTAATTAGAGCCTAATTGAAGCAAAGTAACACAATGTCTGTCAGCATTTCTCCTTCTACCACACATTATATTATTACCTGTCATCTTTTACTTTAGTGGGAGTGAAAAAATGAGGAAAAAACACCAGTATGAAGCATTTGGAGTTTACCCAGCCAAAGTAAAGGTACAGATAAAAGACACTAAATAAAAGCAAATAGGCCTGACATTATCTGTGTACACTCATGGGTGCTTCTAAACTAGGAGTGTTCAGTTTGCCTAATTAAGAAATGGATTGCATTTGGTAAAATGATATTATAAATTCAGTCTAATTAAATATTAGGAAGAAAAATATTTAAAACTTGTTTGATTTGATTCAGGGCTCTGTACTTGCTGCTTTACATTTCTAAATGAAGAACTTTGCAGTGAAAAATAAAATGGTTGCTATTTTTGGCAAAATGGTGGAAAATATCTGATTTTTTTTTTTTAATGAACTACATTGTTCCAAAACTGTCTAATATGAGAAGACCGATTGCTCTCAGTGTAGAAAACAGAATGTACTCAGAAATTGTTTGGGAGATGCTTTGAATAAAAAGAGAGAAGAATTTTAGATTTTCTCTGTCTTGGGAACAAAAATATGTTTTAAATATTTTTAATTCCCGGAAGAGAGAAAAGAGCCTGGATGATGAATTAGTTTTTATCATGCTACACCCATAAATTCAGGTTTAACTTGGAAATAAGTTTCTTGAGACAATATGAAGTAATTGTTTTTAAGGAAAGGTGATATATTAATGGAATAAGAGGTTACATTAAGTAAAGATGGAATAATATTTTTGGGGAAGAAGTTGTAACTAATCTCCACTCCCCTTCTTGCTATCATGTATTTAGTGTTGAGTCCCTGCCAGTGGAGCAGTGTGGCGAAAATGAGATCAATCACCTTAATATTGCAAGGCCTTTCAGGTTTCTTGCTGGCCATCCTGACATTAATTATTAACCTATAATGTTAGTAACAGATCTGGAAACTTTTTCGTGGAAGCAGTGAGAGCAGCACTGTGAGACAAACCTGCTAAGAATGATTAGAGCAAAGCAGCCTGTTCATAGCCAGCAAGTTCAGGGAGGCTCACTCAGGCATCTTTAGGAAGGGAGAGTCTAGAATAGCTACAGAGCAGAAAGGCAGAGGGATGGCTAAAAGGATTTTTTAAGCTTTTGTCTGTGAGGAGCCTAAATTGATTAAATTGAGTTGAAGTGAGTCTTGCTTTTTGTCCTAGTGCTGTTTGAGTTTCAAATAAGACATTTCCCAGTATAGACATGTTACTGGTGGAAACCATGCTAATCCTGCCTTGGTGCTGGGTAAGTTTGTACTGCTCATCTGAAAGTTAAATTTTATTGAGTGCAGTGAAAGGCAGTAGAGGAAAGTCTGAGTAGCAAAAAGGGGAGAAAATGTGCAGTCTTATGCTTAAGTTGAAAATATATAGAATGGGATGCTTTTGCTTGGAGCTAGGCAGGCAAATAAAACAATGATTTGCTCAAAAAAGAAGAAATGAAAGTTCTCACCTAGGTTTTGTTGTTGTTGTTCCTTAAAATATTGGAAAACATCTCCTTTTTCTATGAAATCTTGAGACAATTTCTAGCTCTGCTTCCGCCCTTAAAGAAATAATTTTTATGGAAAGGCTTTGTGGAGTATCTTTTTATTTGTTCTCTGTGGTCACAGCTTGCTGGACAGATGCCTAGTATGTCCTGGAAAGGCTAGAAGGACTTGGTCTATAGACATTGTCCTCAGTTTGCTACTTTCTCTAAGGGATTCTGACATTAGAACAAAGATATCATGGGCAATGAAGGAGAATAATAATCTGGTAATGAGTAAAAGCCAGAGCTGTATAAATAGATAATACCTGAAATTTTGCCTGCTGAATTCCTTAGGCCAAGGAAGATTGTTAATTTGGGAAAGCTGACATTGCGTTTGAATTTGGTTCACCTCCCATGAGAGGAAAGATTTAACCTAGGCTCTCTAAACTCTGGGACAAACTTGGAATTTAAATTTGGTACTGAAACTTCAAGAGATTTGTGGCCCGTAATGTTCCTTTCACAACATAGCATCCAGAGCCTTCCATCATTGCCATCAGGGCTGCCTTTTAGCTTTTCACATGTATTCACTTTCCCATTTTGTGATGTGACATTGTGGGTAAAATCTGTTACCCTCCCATCTGCTATTGACCACCACTGGGGCCAGGCTCATTCCTGAATGTCATTTACTATTCTGAAATACATGATTAACAGTGAGGCTGTAAAAATGCTCTGCTACATTATGCTGTTTTTTTTTTTTTTTAATAGAGGTGAGAAAGAATTAAATTTTTTAAATAAAACACTTCAAATAAAAGTAGATATTAAAATAGTAATGCCTCCAGATGTTGGCACTGTCAGAGAGGCATCCATTCTATTTATCAGTCCTTTAACATGAGGGTTTTTTCTCCTGTGTTGAGTAAATGTGGTGCACTTTGGAATAAAAATTGAATGTAATGACATGCTTTGCACAAGCTGATGAACACAAAGGAATTAAATCTGTCACCTGGCTGGGTGGAAATTCCCGGTGTGAGAAGCTCTAGCACTGAGCCAAACGCCTGATTCTTGCATCACCTCTTGTTTGCTCTGATGGAAGGCATATGTTAGGAGGTGAGTGTGGGACATGGGCTTCCCAACCTGGCCAGCAAACACATCTTGCCAGCTGATATCAATTAGATCTTCTGCCTGCCTGCCCCTCCCCACTCTCTGTAGGGCACAGAACCTCCATAAGGACTGAGGGCTTGCAGCCATCTCTCTGACCAGCACTACTGGGGAGGCAGGGATGGGCTCTGCTGGCTCACTGCTTGCCCTCAGCTTGCATTAAGCCTGTTCTACTGTGTCTTCCCTTCTGTTGATTAAATTAATTTGATTAAGCTTAGCACATATGACTGTACGCTGCAGTCATACATCCTGGCTGATTGCAATGCCAATATGTGTGTAGTTAAATTCCCTTTTGCTTTACTTAAGCAGTGTGAAACTTTGACTGAGTTCTATCTTTAATAGCTCTGCAATTTATGTTCATTGACGACGGATGCAAAACAGAATGAAATTCAAATCATAGTGAGCAGCCTCTCTCTATCTCTGTGCTTAATTAAATGGTTCTTCTCAGGAACACTAAATATGAAAAACTTGTTAGCACAGGAGACCAGGCTACCAATACATTATGTAGGCTGTGCACACTGTGAGCGAGGTTCTGATCTTTGTGTACAGTCTTCTTTTTGTTTGACAATGCATGTCAATAAGTTTTTACCACCAGTGCCTTCAGTTCTCCTTGAGGTATGCTGTGCTGATGCTGGAATGTGTGCTTACTTTAAATGCATCTCTGCACTGTTGGCCTCAAGAGTGAGTGGAAAAGTGCTAAGATCAAACGGGTATCATCTGAACATTTTTCATCTAATTCTTCCAAAGCCTGAAACTCCATTGCTGAAGACATTAATGTGGAAGAGTAATCTCCAGCAAAGTCAAAGGCCAAGCTGTTTTTATTTTTCAATACAATGAGCCTCATTCATTTGGAAATTGATGGAAAAATTAAATTAAGCATTTGCATGTACTGTGGATTGATGGAGGTCATGTTTCTGGCTTGCTTTACAATTACTTACGTTGCAGACACCCTCACAAAGCAGACGAACACTATAGGCAATACTGCTTAGGGCAAACGTGATGAGGGGAGTTATTTGCACGTATCCATAATATTTAAGTTGTATTTTTTAAGTGTAAAAATACCAAGAACCAGACCTGGGCCCTAAGAGCAGCCTTTTGCCCCACACAGACTGTCCTTTCATGCAGCTTTTTTTATGCCTAGGGAAGGCTGGCAGTATTTTGTGCTTACTCAATTACAAGATGTTATGTTTTGACCTTGTTCTTTTTGTTAATAATTAAAAGGAGACAGAGTGACAGAACCTAATAACAATGATTGGATTATAAAGATCTTCTTTATGAGTCTTTCCTGTGTCTCTCTCCCAGTGCAAAAATTAAGAGGAATGAATTAAAATTACCAGGAAACAAACTGGATGAAAAGACAAATGAACAATAGGGTTTCTTTGCATCTCTGAAGTTGTTGTGTGTTTGTGTATGAAAGAGAAAACTTGCAAGCATTTATCCTGATTTTATCTGATTGAGTATTCATAAGTCTTGAGACGTATGATTTCTGATAGTATTGCATTTTGTTCATCATGCTACTTAGATGTGTAATATGCTGAAATAGGTGTACTAATTCTGAATAAACTGGTTTTTTTGAGGCTCAGGTTAGACCTTTAGGAGTACAGTTTCAGCCTAGCCTCTAATAGGCCACTGTAAGTTATACTGAGGTACAGTCATGTACTTAGCCATCTGTATGTGATACACTGTGCTAGCAAATGGTTGCATGTACAAAACCATGAAAGCCAATATTTGAAAATTAGGATCGAGATTATTCTGACCTAACATTCCACTTGTGATATACAGTAGTGCAGTAGCAAGTTAAAATGCTTGCCAACAATTACTTGAAAAAAAGCATCTCAGTTTTGCTTAATGTACCATTGTTGAAGAACTATGAAATAATGATGTGTGGGAGAAAGAGGAGACTCTCAGTGAGGAGACTAGTCAATGCAGAATAGCACTCAAAGTAAATGTGTTTACCTGTGTAGACGTGTTAAGTGTGTTAGAAACAACTGGGAGCAAAATTTTTAGGAGTGGTAAACCAAAGCTGAAAACATGTGCTGCAGCATTTTTCCAGCAGTCCTGTCTAGAGAAGGAAAAGGGAAAAAAAAAGCCTTGAAAATATCTGAGTGCTATGTGGCTGCAAAACCTATGGCAAATGGATACCAGCAGGCATTACATGAATAGGACAAGAGAAAAATTCAAAGATGTTTGTGTGTAAGGTATAGGCTGGAGCTAATCTAGAATCCTACTGTGCAGGAAAATGATTTGAAGGGATGCTTAAAATGGCTAGTGGAAAAAAACCACAGATGCTGACCATTAGCAATATTATTAACAAAAAGATTGTTCTCAGATAAGATTAATTCCTAGTACTTGTATATCTTTGTTTCATTTTGGTTTCCTGACACTAGGACATCTCATCTTTTGGCTTTGAAGACTTTTCTTACCTAAATCTGTCCCTCATTTATGCACAGACTGCAATCTCACTTTACATCTTAACCATTTTTCAGGTGCAGATTCAGCTGTACATTAGTGATCATGTAGTATCTTCCAAAGTTTCATTATTCTTGAGGATCTTCTCATTTCTAATTTATTAATAGCATTTCTGGACTGTGGATATTAAAACTAAAGCCTACATTCCAATACTAATTACCTTAATGCCAAACTAAGGGAAATAAAACTTCTTGATTCCATCTTGCTGTTTGCTCCTTTCAAGCATTTTAGGACCAGATTCTTGGCAGCAGCATTGTTTAGGATCCATACTTGGCTGAATATGGCAATGACACTGAAGGTCTAGTCACAGCTTGTGCCCCACAACCTGCACATATACACACTGTTCCCAGATAAATTGCTTTAATAGGGACATAAGTATGCTCACTGGGCAACAGGTTGTTCAGATTCTCTGCAGCTCCAGTAGGAGTAGGATAAAGATTTCAGGGGGAAAATGTTTTGGAGGGCAAAGATTTCAGCTCTAAATAATATGAAGTAAGGTGATGGAGACCTTAGCTTTAAAAGCTGAAAATTTTCTGTGCATTAATTCAAAGTGATGATATGTTGCTTCTGTGCCAGTGACTGTCTAATTAGCTTGCATACTTACTGTTAATGACTCCCCTTCTGCTCCATTTCAGGCCAATTTGGCCTCATACTGGTGTCTCACAACACCATGAGGGAACTTTCAAACAACATCCCATGAGCAAACACCTCTGAGCTGCCATTTCTGCCACAAGTGAAGGAAGCAAAGGGTGCTTAAGAAATAAAATAACGCAACACTGTAGGTGATGTTATGTGAATTGACTTAAGCTTCATGTACTCCCGAGAATTTCCTGGTTTGTCTTCCAAGACTGAAGCAGATGCTTCTTGTGAATGTGTTTCCCTTCCCTGTTTTTTATGTAGTGCAGCCTTAGCTTTAAAATGCAAAATTAGGATGATAAACTGTGTCCCAAACTTCACGTGAATGAGAGGTTTTGATAAGATTCTTATTGATTCTTTTAGAATGTCTCTCATGGTGACTGCTGTTGTTGCTGTGACTTCTTTCCCCATGTAACTTCCCATGCCTTAAGTCTTTAAAGAGAGAGGCTAAAGGCTTTTCCAGAAGGTCAGGTGTTTTCTGCAGCGAAGGACTCCAGAAATAAACTGCAGAAGACTGCAGAATAGATGTGATCAAATGCATTTGCAGTGCTTTGTGGCAACTTCATGTTATTTCCTCCCTATCTGGGATAGTCTTCCAGCCCCACAGAGGGCTGTATGTTGAGCTGGTCTGTAAAAATCATTGAGCAGAATGCACTGAAAGCAGCTGGAGATCTGAACTCCTCGATACTCAGCTCCTGCCTTTTGTGAGATTTGACTTCAATAGTAACTTAAATAAAGAATGAAGTCGATTGCCTTTGTTGTCTCTAGATGTGAAGTCTTGTTGCAGAACCCTCCTGCAAGCAGAAATACTTTACACCCTTCTTGTCCTGAATTATGCTAGAAGGTATTCAAGGAAAATAGAACAGGCATTGGCCAGAATCTTTTTCCAAGATCTGTGTTCCTGATATGATGTTGCTTTAACAGCACTTTGGTACTGCTTTTAAAGGTGACAATTTTCAGGAGTAAGTAGAAAGCTGGACAGAACAGTCCATCAACTTACTTTCAGTTTGTGCTATTTTATTTTATAATCTAAGCTACATGATTAAAGGCAGTATGTGTTGTTTGCTATTTCATATTTGGCAGTGGCACAAAACAAATATAGCACAACTTGAAAATACAGTTTTATGGGGTTATTGTTTTCAGACAGTGACAAAACTTGCATCTCAGAAGTTCAGCATCTGTATTAATGGATGCCTTTTTAAAAACAGAGAGATCTTTGTATGATATCTTAGAAACCCTAAAAAGGCCAGGAGGACTGATAAGGCATAGAGGATGTACTCATAAGTATATAAGTAGGCAGTTACAAAATGGAAAAAGTCAAAGAGATTTTGTAATCATAAATTCTAAAAAGCCAAGGAAAAATTTGGTTTAGATATATATTAATGAAGAATTGAAGTCACTGCTATTGGATTTATAGCCTCTTGTTTAATTGCTCCCAACATGCTGGAAAGCTAGAATAAAACAACAATACTCTTGCTAGTGCTCTTGGGCCTTTTCCAGACACAAGTCTAGGCAGCACCGATCTTTAGTTTCGTTTAGAGAAATATAACCTTGGAGTCAGTTACTGAGAATTTAGATTTAAGCTAATGTAGAAGAGAACAAAATGTGTCCCCCCATAATGTGAGCCAAACAATACTTAAGAATGGTCTAATTTGGTAAATCTGTGCTGTCTTTCATCTCCTGCTTTATTAGCATTACAGCCATAGGGTTTTCTTATATGCTATTGGAAATTTACAGCTGGATCTGGCTTCAATGTATTGTTATCTAATGTACTCATATCTACAGGTGGCTCTGAATTTGGCCATTCTGTGTTGCTTTTACTTCAGTAGCTGGTTTGGTTTTTTTTATTTTATTTTTTAAATTGACCAAAAGATAAAAATCCCAGTTTCCTACTTAGCACTTCTAAGTATCAAATTCTTTCTGTGTTTCCATGTTACTGACTGGATTTTCAAATCATTCTTCTCTCTGTCTTGATCACTTTGTTGCCTTAAAATAGAAGAGCCAGTGATCTTTTTTCCCTTTGACTCATATGTGAAGGCTCTGGGGACAACAGAAGAAATTATGCCAGCAACTTAATACAGATCCATCAGTAAGACTTGATATCGATAGCATGCATGGAATGAGTCTATTAAAAAGTCAAAGAATAGCATTTATGAAAATACAGCATTTACAGCAATATTTTGCCTTAGCATCAACCACGAAATATATTCATGTAGAGCGACATAACATTCAGTGGAGTGGAAAATAGTTTATGTAAAATTGTCCTGACTATGAAATTGTATCAATACACAGGAAAAAAGGAGATATTTTTAAAGGTAAGAAGCAAAGCTGTTCTGTTGCTTCATGAAAAGGCTTTTACATGTGATAAAAATTACTTTAGACAGCTAAGCAAAAAAGCTAATTCACAGGAATTACCAAAGAAAACAAGTCATAGGCACTGTGAAGAGAGGTTGCATTAAGGTCAGGACCTCATAAATGATCATGACAGAAAATCGTATGCTCTTTTTGTCTGACCTGCATGAAATATCCATGTCTGCCCTAACTCATAAACGATATTAGGTCTGCAGTCTGGCTCACTCATAAAACAGTCTCTGATAATCCTCTGATGGATGGTCATGATTCCCAGTGATTAGGAGATATTTATAGTCTGGTGTTTTGGGTCCTCCTCATGCAGATACTCTCTTCCCAGGGAAACAAGGGAGTCCAACGAGACAAAACTCTTCAGTGCATGGGTTTGATTCCCACCCAACTCTCTCAGCCCCTGTGGATGTGTGGGAGGCCAGAGATGTCTTTCAAGCCTGAGTTCTCACTGTTCTTCCCAGTGCCATTGGAGCTGTCGCTCTGAGGTTCTCATCAACTGTTGCCATTGGTCTTCAAGAATGTAAAAAAGAAGATATAGAGTGGTTAATGCAGCCTCAGGCTTAGGCTGTGTGGTTGTCAGCTCTATTCACTTGTTTTTCCCTTTTGACTGGGCCTGGAGCCAGATCCCCAGACTTTCATCTCTAAAGAGATGGTGCTGGGAGGGCATGGATGCAAGTGTAAAGGATTATGCACTCAATTACTTGTAGCCAGATGGTTTCTGTGAACCACAAAATCCCTTCCAAAAGGAGGGAGGGAAAGGTGGCTGTGGGTTTATTTTTTTAAAATATCTTTTAATATCAAAGATCATTGCTTTATATTTGTAGATATAATATAGTGGTCTCCAAAGAGATTTTTACCTTAAAAATACCCAAACAACCAACTTCCTAAAATCATACCTCTACCTTTCTAGCTGTTAAAATTCTGTGGTTTTCTACAAAAGCTAAAACTGTCAGGAAGTCCTGAGTTCCAGCATTATGCATTTTGCATGCCCTGTTTTTTCTGGCCTTTACCATGCATTGTTTACAGTAGATAATTTTACTTGGAAATGCTGGTCCACTTAGTGTGGAGCCAACTTTCCAAAGTGTAGGACAGGACTCTGTGATTTTATGCAAAAGACATTGTTAATCTCTTTCTGGGTTAAAAAAAAACCCCAAAAATCTCTTTGAACTTGAAACCCATAGAAACACCTTTTCCCTATTATATCAGCCATATAGACAGGAGGGTGCTCTACTGATGACCTGTCTGCATTCTAAATCTTTCTTTGTTGCATGAACTTTTACCTGTGTTCTGTTATTATATAACTCTGTTGAGTATTTGACCTATGACTTCTTTGAGTTACACAAGCACAGAGTCCAAACTATTCCTCCATAGAGTTAATTTTACAATATTCTGGTTATCTCAGAAGGTTATATTAAGCTCCAGAAATGTCTCTCACATTGGCATTTTCACTATTTGACCAATATGTGGGAAATCAGAGGTGCTCAGTCTGAGTTTAGATAAGTTATCTGTGTGTCTTGGAAATCTTCAGTGGCTGCCTTTCATTTCAGTGTATTTCTCTAAACTTTGCAGTTTCTTATGCTGGCTAAAGGAGGAGAATTACCTGTACAAACACCAAATGTCTGGGCTAAATGTGAAAAAGGCTTGAGGGATCAGAACTGAGTCTTGCTAAAGTGGTGGATATGCTGCATGGAACTGACAAATTAGTTTTTGGTGGAGAAATAGAGTGCTCAGTGAAACTCTAAAGTTTTTTATTCTGAATTCTGCAATCTTGATACAGGAAAGTTACCCTCCATGAGCTGATCTCTGGGTGCATTTAATAACAGGACTTAGAGGTGGCTGTCACATCACATTGAAGTGATTTTTCTATTCAGGTAGTGGCCAAGTCTTTGAACACCAGGACATAATCTCTGTTTGAAACCGTGCACTGCAGGCATCAGGACTGAATGATTCAGTCAGACCATTGTTTTAATTTGAGACAATATCATCACTTAAAACAGAGCTTTATCATACTGCTTTAAATACTGCCCACCAAGTATTTTGATCCAAGAAATCTTTTGTAAAAATGTGATAATTTGTAACTGGCAGCTTAAGCAAAGGGATGGGAAAGTGGACTCATTGTCTGTGCTCACATGGCACCAACTTTCATGTCATAAGAAGTACTATTGTAACTTAAAATCTGCCTCCAGTGAATACACATTCTTTGCATGCTGCTCCTGGATATGTCCGTATAATGCAAAGTAATTTTTTTCTTAGGCATTGAATAGGTTTTTATATATGTAATTTCCTTCATTGCACATACTTTGTGGGTCTGACATTATTACATTAATGCTAACTTTGTTGTACCTAAGAGTGCAAAGAAAATGCAAAATTCTCTTCCCACTTATCCTCATCAGTATGGTTGAGTGAGAGCAATGGCTGGGTTATATACAAACAACCTAGATTGTCTTTCCCTTCAAAGGTCTCAAGCCAAAGTCAGTTTTAGTGAAGCAGGTGAGCCAGTCAGTAGAGAAAGGGATTTTTTTTTGCCTTTGTTTTTTTGTTTTTAGAGGTTTTTCATAGATTAAAGGGGAAACCAAATTGTTTGTTTGGTTAAAGGGAGACGAGAAAAAACAGGTGAAAATATGGACATGACAGTTGTTTTATTTTTCTTGGAAAATAAGAGTAAGAGGCCTGCTTACACACTCAAGAATGATGTGATGGGGTTGGGTTGAAGTATTTAGAGTGAACATGATACAGGCATCCTTGGGAGCAGGACAAATGATGTTGCAGGAATCAAGGTGTCCCCACAAATTGATTACACAAAATTTTCTGTAGAAGGGAAGGTGGGGAATGAAATCAGATCAATATCACTGTTAAGACTTGACTTTTCAGAGCTGCTCAGCACTGTTTGTACCAGTACCACAGAAATCATGTCCTTTATCTGGTAGCTGGGGCACATCAGAACATTTTCCTGCTCTCTCTTATTTACAAACTCACAGACTAATTATGATGACTGCAAGGAGCCTGCTTGGTGATGGGTAACAAAGGGTTTGAAATAGTATGGAGAATTATGAACAAACAAGAGAAAAATGCTGTTGATACAGAAAAATTGGTATTTACAGGAGGTATAAAAAGTTGTCCCCAGAGAGAAGCTAAGTCTGATTCACTCTTGCTTTAACCTTCTGTGCTGAATGCAAAAAAGCTTAAGGTATAAACAGATTGGGAATTAATTGGTGTAATTAACATTTTGTGATTATAATGACTTCTAATCAATACTTTATGCAAATAGCTGTATTGATGTGCTGAAAAACGGGTGCTAGTTGTATTTGGATGGAGAAAATAAAATACAACCCACTTTAAAGTCCTAATGAAATTCAAACCTTTTCAGCTCAGCTCCTGACCACATCTTTTTCAAGGTAAAAGGAAGATCCTTTAGTGACCTATTTAATTAAAATGTCTCTGATACAGCTGCTGACTAAACTTCATGGAATGAGGTGGCTGGAGGATGAAGCACATCCTCCTGCTGACTGTTCCCTCTGTTAAAACACTGTGTTTTATCATGTTAACAAAGCAAAACAGAGAAACTGTCCTGATCTGAGCTTGCAGCAGTGAAACCTCTTCCTGTGGTGGGTGTAGTCTGGGGGACCTGGTTCAGATGTCAGAGAAGTGAATGTGATATCAAGAAGCTTTTCAAGGCCAGGAGGAAAGGGATAGAAGCCTTTTTTTAGATCAGTGACTAGAATCTGACTTCTTTCTCTGTCTCTAGAAACAACCTTCAAATTGTTCCTCAGTTTTTTTCCTTTCTAAAGTTGTATTTAGAATGGGTAGTTTAGTGATCACTAGAGGTTAGATCGGAGCCACCACTGCTCCCACACTCCAACCTTCAACTTTGGGGTAAACCATACCTTTAACACACCTTATTTGCCAGTGATTCCATTTCTTTCCTCTTTTGAATATGTAATTGGAAATTGGGAGGCATAAAAATGCAGTCACTGCTAAAGTCAAATACTTCCTGAATCATCTATTTAGATAAATGGTGGAATAAAGAAAGTAAATCTTAGAGCATTGGTGTTCAGAGGCAGCAGGTGTGCATTTGAAATTGTGGTTTGTGAGCCTTCAGACATAAGGAGGCCTGAAATGTTCTGGAATTAGTTCTTTGCCATAAGAGATCAGCATGCTTTCATGGCTGGACTTAAAGATCTTAAGAGTTTTTTCCAATCTAAGTAATTCTATGGAATATATTTCTGGTCTTCAGTTTGGATGTTCATGAAGGTCTTTTCCCCAGGGATAGGAGGCCATCAGCAACAGGCCTTCCTCAAGGCAGTCTGAGAACTGTAGCAAGTTAGGATGGACAGATCTTGGAAAATACTATGTTGGGAAGACTATATAATTGTCTTTTGTGATAAGATATAATTGTCTTCTCTGTCCCAACAGAGCAGACAACTGCAATAAAGTAAATGAGCAAGCATTTCCCATGTACAATGTTGGTCTTGTTTTTAGAGATGGAATAAAAATGTTTTTTGTTATGGTTTTTGTGTTCTCAAAGGAAAAATCACTGTTAGGGATATGCTGAAAGGGTTGCTGAAGTTTATCAATAATGTTAGTTTTGTAAAACTCACAAGACTTTTGGCGAGTCATAAGGAAGCATTAAACTTTTCAAGAGAGCCTGATAAGCAAACTCCCTTAGTCCTCAGAGAGGAGGCAGTTCATGCCAGGTATTGGCCAAAAATAGCTGTTGGGATTTCACACAGTAAGCATGTGTCTCATCAGCATTCTGCAGTGCTGCCAAAGTTTGCTATAGCATGAAGGAGAAAGAAACAAAGAAACATAAGGAGAAGGGGGGGAAAGGAAGCTAATGAGAAGAAAAATTGCTTTTTAGCTGTTCATTGCAACTATTTTGGTTTCCCAGTGAACCTGAACAGCATCTTAGGTGATAATGTGGGGAAGCTAGCATTTTTGGCACCTGAGCAGGACACATTTGCAGTTTGGGCACTCCTGAAAGAACCAGTTTAAATGTTTTGCTGAACAGTGACAGAATGGAGTTTCTGTACTTTCCCAATGTCTTGCTGAACCGGAACCTTAGTCTGACTCCAGTGTTAAAAGTGCCTCCAAAAATTGTGGGTCTTCATCTTGGACTGCCATGGACCACACTCCCTTGTTAATGAAGGGTTCACACTTCATATGAATATAAATGTCTGTTTAGCTGCCCTGGGAGTATAAAGGGACCTTGAAGTGGCTCTAAATGCCACATGGTACAGGACTTTCTACTTAAATGACAATCAAACAAAAGGTAATTCTGTTTGTATACTTGGTGGGGTTCTTTTAGCACTGGACAGTGTAAAGTGTACCTGCTTGAAAGGGCTATTCAAAGGAAATTTGAGAAGACCCCTGCTTGGGTCTGCCTTCATGTGATAATTGCTTTCACTCTGTCATTTAGAATAGCGGATAGCTACTCCTCCTCTGAAGACTTCCCCTCTCCTTTGCAGCTGACAAGGCCCTCCCTGATTTTCTGGGGTTGACAAGAGCACTGCTGAAGTCAAGGTGTTAAACTCCAACCATCAGAAAGATGCCAAGGTGTGTGTGTGTCACACCTTTTGAAGATGGAAAGCTGAGAAGTTCAGGAAGTCGCTTAGCAGGATGGGTGGCAGCCACACTGCCATTCTCCTTTTCCTAAGGAAACAACCCCTGTGGGTTTTTCTCTGTGTAGCTACAGCTTTCTCTACACACCTGTTCTCTCACATCTCATGTTCTACCAGTAAATTTTGAATTAAGTGGTTAGAGGCACAATGGTCTCCAAATATTAAGTTAGATATTTCATGAAAACAACCATTGCTAGAGCCCTACCATATGCCAAGACCAGTCTGCCATGAGTCCTCATCATATAATGAAGAGTCTTGATAACCTCTAGAAGAAACTTGTTTGGCACATGACCTAAATTAGCAGGATACAAATGTTTGGGAACATCATTTGACCTCCTGTTTCCAGAATTGTTTGTCTGCAGACAGTGGAAGTGTTGTGCTGATTATTGAAGGTAGAATAAATTAATTTTTTGTCTTTCCTGTGTTGTAAAGGTCCTTCACAGCTACAGCTATGATGTTTGCTATCACACTGTGTCCTTGAGTGATGGTAATACAAGTTCTAAAGTCTTGTCTGCAGTTATGGTTTAAGAAGGATCTGACTGAAAGCAAGATTTACAGGCTCTAAAGCATGTATGCAAAAATTCAGTTGCTCAAGGGGCTCTTCTGCTTTGTCCTCAGCACAGCATAAATTGTCAGGAAAGATGGGATCCAACTGAAGGCTCTAATGTTTCAGCTTTGTTGAAAGGGAAAGTACAAAAAGCTAAAAAACCTTTTCTGGGGATGCCTTTGATATGGCTAAGGAAGTGGAGACTGCTCTGTATCTACCTGAATTCTACTTCTGAAAAAGATGAAATAAAATATTTCTACTCTTTGTACCTGTAACAGACACAAAACTGAAATCTAGGGAGTCTCTATAGGCTTCAGGAATATTCTTCAGTCCATTTACCAGCTTAGCCTCTTATTCGCTTTCAGACTTGCTTTGTATTTAGCTGGAAAAAAAGGTGGCTTACAATCAAAATAGTTTAAATACTGTGCCTCAGTAACTTGCTGTGTGCATGTTGTGTGCTACTTCCCTTCCAGAGGATTATGGCCACATGAAGGCAGGCTGGAGTTTCTGCTGGCTTGTGTCACGAAATATCTTTACTTTGTGTAACAGTTTTGACCACCAACAAGTGACTTTTTTTCTGGCATGCTCTGTGCTTTATCTTTCATGTAGAAACATGTGGTAAACATTCTGAAGGCAGGGCTAGGAGTTGGGCTTCTAAGCTGTTTTGGTACTTTTGATGTCTCTAAAACAATGTTGCTAGGCTGCTATTTCTTCCTGCAACGCTTACCTGTGCTGTGGTCAGAGCCACCCTAGAAATAAAAGCCATATTAATGGCATCAACACCTTTTCAAATCAATCAATTAATCCCCTTGAATTCTCTTGGGAGGAGGCAAGAAGGAGGGGAAGGACAGCAAACTCAAAAATAGACCTTTGAAAAGGAGTAGCTTGAGACCATAAGAGAGAGAAACCTGACAAACTGTCCAAACATAGAGTATTTTGCAGCCTCTAGAGAGGTGTCAGGCTGGAACATGGTGCTTATGGGGCAGAACCTGGGATTGTGGGTAGGTTTAGCAGACAGAGTAGAGGGTTTCTTGTGACATGGCACAGGGCTCCTAGAAGCAAATCAAGGCAGTTGGCCAGAACAAGGTGTTTCAGAGAAATTGAGTATATTTGTGTTCTGTGAACCTTTCTTTCACTGAGCTGCAAAGCTGAGAGGAGCCACCAGGCATTGCAAAGGAGACAAACAAGCAGGAAAGCAGCATTTGGGAATCCTAGAAGCTGATCTCGCTTCTAGAATGCTTATAGCTTGTAACCATGCAAATCTTTATTTCCACTTTTTTGTTCCTTGGCCTTAAATTGCAGTAGTAGTCATGAAACCTTCACAGTTCACTTTATGCTGTAGGTTCTTTTATTGGTCTTTCGTTGGTCTCTGGGAAATTATTGTGATTAAACCACTTTTATTCTACAGCAAACCTCTGTCTCCATTTATCTCTAAGAACTCCTCTTTATATTTTAGTCTTCCACTACTGGTGCAGCTGGACTGAATGAATTTGTCCTTTCCTCTTTTCTGATGAGTGAGGATGTGAATAAGCATTTGGCTGAACCAGTCCAATCCTTGGTCTGGCTGCTGCACAGGGTTTTCTTCCCACTTCTAAACGTTTGTTGCCTATCCCATGTCAACTTGATGTTTAAAAGGATCTCAGACCCTGTCTTCTCTCCTCAGAGCAAGAGTAGTCAGTGCATCTTTGAAGAGATTTCAGTGACTCAAGGAAGAGATTTTTAGGAAGGCTGGGGTTTGTTTACACCTTATGTGATATGGAATGAAGTCAGGAAATAATGGCAAAATTTAGGACTTTATAAATGTTAGTGACCTTGGCCATGTAATAAAGATGTTAATCTGTTTCATTAGCTAAAGGTGTGTGGGACAGTTGTCTTCATGATGCTCCATCTCCACTAGCAAAATATGCTTTGAAATGTAGAAAGTTATTCAAAGTTTCCAAGTGGTTCTGTCCATTGTTTTGTTCCACAGTGGCAGTTAAAGTCTTGAAATAGCTTAAAAAACAATAAAAACTGACAATGTATAAATTTTTCCTTCTCCCTTTAAGTGTTTAGTAAATTATTTTGTGCTTATCTTTTTGTAATAAATACGTGAACAGATCAGTGATGATTAAATACTAAGGTATTTAATACTTCAGAGAAAGAGAACATTAATACGGTGGACTGTTTTAGAAATGGATATCTTCTGATTGATAATGAAATCAGACAATGCAAATCAAGTGAAAAAGAATTAGAGCTGATGCCTGGCAGACTAGTTGTTTACAAGATTCTTCTGTATGCTCTAATGTGTGGAATATTTTTGCCAAGACTTACTAAATGATGAAATGATACTGCAATTAGAATTAAGACTGGCAGGGCCATTTGTTAAAATTCTGCTATTTCTTCTCCAAAACATAATCAATTAAAAAAGGCCTTTGAAAATAATGAGAACAAATGAGAAGTCAGGAAGTAGCCAAATAATCACTTGGCTGGTTCTGTTTGGAGAAACCGGAAAATTCTTCCCAGTCACAATTAAAAATTAAATTACACAAATTATGTCCTCTGTCCTGCAAGTTCATGGGGTGGATGTGTCTGAAAGAGAGAAATAGCTGTAAAACTGCCTACTTCTCTGCAGGAGAGAAGCTAATAAAGGTCAGGTTTAACCTTCCCTATAACCACAATCAACATATTCTGAACAAATGATTAAAAACCCATTTACTTCTCTAAGTATTCTCTATTACCAAGTGAGATCCTAAGAACTAGATGATGATTCTAAAACTAATCACAGACCCAATTATATGCTTATAAATATTATTATCACATTATTGGTTTGCATAGCCTGAGCACACAAAACATCAGCCTGAATTAATGTATTATTTTTTGAGGCATGGTATGAGTAGAATGAAAAAGGCAGACCCCAGTAAATATTACAGTCTGAAAAGGGAAATGTGATACCCTGGATAAGGAGAGCAAAACTCTGAAAGAAACCAGGTGGCTGAAGAGAACACAGATGAGTCATTAGGTTTGGTTTTGTGTTTGTGTGGTTTGTTTCTCTCTGTGATTGCATACTGAGGCTGAGGGTTCCACTAGCACATCATTCCCTGCTTCCAGGTATCACCGCTGCACTTAAGGATTGAGCAGCCTAGCTGTCAGTAATGAACTTTTGAGATATTCTCACAAGCTCTTCTGAGAAAAATAGACCCTCAGTTTCTGTAAAACCTAGAAGTTTTAGTCATTAGTCCAGAATTTGAAGTAATGTTCTGGAAAGAAAACAAACAAATGAGCCCCCCATCCCTGCCCCACCATTCTTATGCCTAGACACCAAAGATTGGAGAAGATTCAACTAACTTTGGGAAACCAGGCTTGAACTGAATTGTCTATTGTAAATATGGCAGTCTAGAACATTTTAAAATGAGACTTCTAAAAGCTCTTCGATTTCATTGCTACTAAACTTCTGTGCAAAGCTTTTGAGGCTAGGACGAGTGGCAACAAGATGGATTGTTCCACTCACATAGTATAATGGTAATTAAATGTACAGTGAAAGCCTTTACAAGATTCTGCCAAAATTACTGAAATTATATTGAGCCAAACTCGTGACTAGTGCAATTCCATCTGTGTCAGTGTTCCTGCTACATCTAAGCACGGAGAGATGATGAGTCATAAGGAAAAGTGTATTTTCAAGGGAAGAGAGGGAAAATGGGTAATTGTAGTACAAATATGAAGCAAGTTTCTAAAATTGTGTTTGACAAAAGACAGAGTTCTTTGATATTTTCCCAGCTGGTTAAAATTTAACTAGTTTCAGGAGAGTGCGTACCGAGTTTGGTCAGAACTAGTGTAGGGAGGGGAAGCTTTTCATAAAGAATTGCTAACAAATGGGATTCAACACTCAAGAGGCTCAGATGGCCTATTAATTCTGGTCCTGGCTTTCTTCCAAAACAACTGTGCTTCTCTTAATTCATGGCTAATTTCTATCAGAGATACCAAGAGACCGTTTCTTTTTTTTTTTGACAGGAAGCATCCACATATCTTAAATGGATTCGTGCGAGAGGCTTTAGCAGGGAGACATTGATTGGCTTCTCTCTGGGGCCCAGTGCAGGCCCGACGGGTTCTGGTCTGACACAGGCAGCAAATGAAATACGACCTCCTGTAAACGGGCCTGAGCTTTTGGGCCTTTGTGGAATCCGGGAGCTAAGGACCTTTTCAATCCCTTTTAATTAATGAAGTGATTTGACTTGACGGAGATTACACTTACAATAATGAATTAAAAAGTAATAAAAAGAAATCTCTTAACAAATATGCAACAGGGAGCGAGGACCGAATTCAGTGCGTATCTGATCCCCACTGTATATCTCATTTCTGTGTGCACTTCAGATCAATAGTTTTTAAAGGGAGGCTCTTATTTTCCAAGCACTGACATCTGCATGCTCCAATTTTGTTCAAGTGCTTTTGTGTAGAAGATTAAAATTATGATGATCTCACATGCTTGGATGATTAGTTTAGTCCTTTCTTATCTCTGGTGTGCTAAATCTCTCTGTTCCTCAGGGTTCTTGACATCTTATCCCTGCCACCTCTCTGCTGTATTTTCTCCTGTGGTATGGCACGATTTCAGCCACATTTTGCTGCATACCAGTGAGCAGTGGTCACTGTGTATATTTTGTAATGGGAATGCAGTCACTCAGCGTCACTTCTGATGTGCACAGTGTGAACCTGTGTCCAGCCCAATTTAAATGATTCCCCTCTGTATTATATCTGAAATCACAATTGCATTTTTTCCCCCACCCCTTTCATTGTACTATAAAGTGACATGCTGTAGAGATGATCCTAAATTTTCTTGGAGAACATCATATTCTGACTCCGATGGGTATGTCATAATTTTGGAGAATTAACTCACTGGTTTTTTTTCCAGTCTGTTTTGAGTTCAGGTATGATTTAAATCAGTGCAAATCTAGAAAAGCTCCACAGTAATCGTTTGGGGCCATTCTGATCCTAGAACTGTGGCTTGGACTTCTCTCTGATGTCATGTTTCAAGGCTGTCATCTTACAAGCTGAGAGGGTGCTTCACTTAAACACCTGATTTAAACAGCCAAAGCACTTGCTGAAATAGAAGTAAAATACAGGTTTGATGGAATAAATGGATCAAAGCCTCTATATTCTTGGCTGATATCTAGGGGCTTTCAAGAATATCAAGTGTATTTAAGTGGATAGATGAGGTTAGTTAAGAAAAACATGGAGAAAACATAATTGCAAGAGTTACATTTGTATTGTGTGTTTGCTTGTGCACATGCACAAAATACTGTGTGTGAGCAGAGTGCAGTGTGACACACAGAGGGATCTTGGAGCCTCCCACACACAGGATTTCCACTGTAAGGAAACTGCAATGCCACCATAGTTATCAATCTGCTTTATTATATTATTATAGGATGTGCTTCAAGTTTAGTTAATTCAGTTTCTTTCCTTTTATCACAACCTCATTGCCTTCCTCTCCTACAGCATAGCTTTATTCTAATTCTTCTCTCTTATATTGTCTATAGAAGCCACTTTATTTATTTTTCTACTGTAAAAAAGAAATGTCATCAATATAAAGTTGAAGTAGAAAACTTAAAATTGTCAGATTTCTAAAAATTGTTTCATCATTTGACAGACTAGATCAAAGCAGGAGTACAGATGTCATAAAGGCCTTGTGTATGATCCACTGGGACTCATTAAAAAGCAGTTACACTTAGATACTATTTAGGTTTTTAGGATGAGAAGTGTCTTGGCTTGTAGAAGAGAAGGATTTAGAGTGGTAAACACTGAGCAGTAATGTAGCAATTGGTTAAATAACAAAGCATAATTTCTATGCTTTCTATTTTAGTTTTCAGCATTTAAAGCTTGGTTAAAATGCCACTTAGTTACACAAATTCGTACGAAATATCTCCTTAATTGCTAATGTAGTGGGAGAATCCACAGAGAGGTGGTTATCACCTACTTTAATCTGTTATATATTGCTTAAAAATAAGTGACCTAAAAGTAAACCCCCCTGCTCTCTGGAGACGTTTTCTTGAAGATTTAAATTTGGAACTACAGTAGTTTTATATGCACGTGCAGACCTTTAGACTAATTGGAAATTAGAAGTTATCAGTGAATGAATGAAAAGCTCTTTTTAATAAAAGTGATTTTATTTATCAGGGGTACCTACCTGATACTCTGAAAGAGCCACCCATGGTTTATATAAGAGTGAAACTTGCCGAATGCAGGGCTCGTAACCACATTTTCCTTTGAAACTTCTTCCCGGTACTTTTAAGCCAACACTACCCATTTGGCAAGTACGCTCTGGGAAGATTTAGTAACTCTCTTATTTTCACCATTATCCTGCAGTAGCTGCTCGGAACTTGAATTACTGCGGGGAGCGTGCGGCAAACACGGACGGCTGCGGTGTGCGGCTGTGAGCACTGTGAGGACTGTCCCAGTCCTTGGGGATGTTTGGGGGTTCCTGGGGCTGCCGAAACTCGCACGCAGCCTCCTGTAGGAGCTGCGGCCGAGGGCGAGCGTGCGATTCCCGGCGGGCCGGGGCCGTGCGGTGCTGGAGCAGCAGCAGGTGGCAGCAGCGCACCGGGGATGCGCAGCGCCCGCAGAGGAACCGGAGAGCTGGGAGCGGGACCCCCGAGGGAAGCCTGAGTTTGGGTGGAAGGCTTCCTTCCCCACGGAGAGGTGCCATTAGCGAGCGTGGTTGGGGTGGTCTTGTGGGAAGTGGTGCAGGAAGGGAAGGCAAAGTAATATATTGATGTCTCAACGCGGAGATGTCCAAGTATGATAGCTTTATTAAGCTTCTGCTTATAGCTGTATGGTGGGTGACTGAAAGAAGAAAATCACCTACGAGGTATCTCTGAGGGAGGTGGCAAGTTGGCTGGAGCGCAGGAGGGTGGAAGTTGCCCACAAGTTACAGATGTAAACACGTACCTGCACACTTTTATTTGCATATAATCAGTTTACTTGCGTCGGTTTAATTATCTTAACATCCTGGTGCCACGAACTCAGTGTAAATCAGATTTGTGTTCATTTTCTGTAGGTGGGTCTGCTGTATTTGGTTTTCAGAAACAGTTTGAATTAGCTGGAAAATATCCTTGAGAACAGAGAAATCAGGAAGGAGGGGAAAGAAAACAGAGATTAATATATTTCGCAAAATGTGAAGAGGTCACTGTGGTTGGCTGTCCACTAGAGAAGGCATTGATAGCAGGAAGTTTTCTTAAATTTGAATACAATCAGGTGGAAAATGGAGAAATGATACTGGGAAAGGTACGTGAGCGAGACTATATTCAAGCAACTTATCAATAGGCAGACAATCTAGATATGAGGAAATCACTGTTTAAAATAATGCAGAAGGAAAGATTCAGGAGTGACACAACGGATGAGTAAAACCTATTTTCTCTTCCAAAATTTGGGAGCAGTGGGAGGAAGAAGGCTGTGAGGCAGGAACAAAACTTTATAGAATAGTAAAAATTTTAGTGTGATGGAATGGGAGGTTATTTGGAAAAGAGTTGAAGGATTATGCTGAGAATAACAAAGGGCCTAGAGACAACTGAGATCTCTTTCAGGAGAGCTGGAAGAGAGGCAGAAAGAACTGGAGAGGGCCACCCTCAAATTTAAAGTGTATTCCATTCTCATCAGTATGTTGGCAGGTTAATTGTTGAGAGCTCAGACAACCTCACAGAGTCTGGCATCTGGATATTAAGTTCCTTGTTGGAAATATGTGTGTATTATTTCCTAATGTGGAAACTTTGTGCTCTGTGGCCCATTTACCTCCAGTTTCCCTTAAATCAACTCGTTGGGTGTCACTAGTTTGATATTGTATCTGAGATTTATTGGTGAGATTTGTGCTGTTCTGCCCTATTCCAGTTCCAATGTGCACTGTGTTCCCTGGCAGTACTCATTTCTATGATCCCTCCAAAGTCCTAAGAGGAGGTGATGACAATATTTCATAAGTTTTCCTATGTGGATCCAAGAGTGCTTTATGATAGCCGTCAGCATCCTGATTCTCCCTGTGTAAACAGAGACTCAGTGCCAAGCATTAGGGGAAGACATGAAAGACAGGTCCATTCAGCCACTCTGCAGCATGATGGCCTGCATGGATACTAATCCCTCTTGGAAAATTTCTGGCTTGGTGTTTGCCAGAAGGTGCACCCAAGGAAAGGTGTCCATGCTATCCAGCGTCTCTGCTCCCCCTCCCTGATGCAGAGAGCTCCCTGGGCTGTGCAGCTGGGCTCTGGCCTGGCACACCTCTCTTTGTGATGTGTGTGGATTCAGACTATGCACATTTGCTTTGATTGGCAAATTAAACAAGAATAGAAATTTGGAAAAGCATGATTTCAGAAAACAGTATATCATTCTAAATGCACTACTAGGTCACAGTGTTTAATGCAGCACTTACCTGTGCTTTGTGTTTACATGGTGTTGCATCTTCCCTGCCTTGTACCATGTGATCCTCTCTCAGCACATTGCCCTCTAGTATTGTCTAAATAAATACAAGAGGAGTCAGCTATAGAAATTGAGTTATTTTTACTATTTTCATGTAATAACTGTGAGCCCTGCAGGCCTAGTGCTGGCAAAATACCACAGATTTGTCATTTGGAAGCAGAAATTTCTGTATAATTTCCCAAATAGAATTTTGGTCCCGTCTGCTGCATTGAATTTGTTATTGTTGCATGTTTTCGCTGGTGTTTCTAATGAGCTGTTAATGAGCTGCTAACTATGTATGTAAATTAAATGGGGTTAGACATTGAAAGGTTATCAGGAAATAAAATGCCATATAATACTTCAAAGTGATATAAAATAAATTAGTGTATTTAATTTTGCTGGCACAAAGCTGGTATTTAATAACCTATGGCCTCAATTCATCTAAATGATGTTAATTTGAAACATTTTCAATCTGTACCCTGAGTGACATAGCAAACAAGTTCTTTCATTCCCCCTTCATTAGAAGATATATCTGTAGAGTAGGTGTGGGTTCCTCTGTGCCTCAACTGAATGATCAAGTTATTAAAGATAATTTGAGACCAGTGAAGCCTAATGTAAATATTTTTGTTATGATTTAATGCAGCAGGTTAAGGATGTGGCAGCGGTGAATGCTTTGGCTGTGGCAATCTTTTGGAAGTTATGATACAGGCAGCTCAGCTGCCTTGCTTGTCACTTGTGGTTGTATTTTAGCACCCCAAAACCAAAATGTTGTGGAGCAGGCTTTTCACAACACAAAGGTGCTCTGGTGAAACTGCTTTCACTGAAGGCCTCTGCCACCTTGCAAAGAAGAGACAGCACAGCCTTTCCTTTAGTATCATAGCAGAAAGATCTTAAAGAGCTTGTGAGGTGCAGCTCTGAAGGTTCACTAACCAAGATATCTCCTGTAAATATTAATATTTCCATTAGAGGTATTGGTATCCAAAACACTTCTCCGTGTGTCTGATTTGGGCAGGCATTAGTTTGGCTGAGCAACCCAAGCTTTAATTCAAAGTTCACCTGAACCTTGTAGATATGCAAAGCAACCAGGCATCAGCTGCAAGCTGTATTGCTCTGAATGTGGCAGGTAGAAAAAAAAGGCCAGACTAATTTATAGTGTGGGCAGTTAGGAAGCTGAGAAACAGTACCAGAGTGAAAAAATCTAGGGTTCTGCATCACAAAATGTAATTTAGTAATTTGTTTGACAAGTGTAGTTTAGCTTAAATAATGTAGACTAATACTTCAGAGTATGCTAGCAAATGTTCTGCAGTATGTGTTGTGAAATTAATGAGGTTGTGGTAATTTGAGATCTCACTACCACACTTTGCCATTAAATGTTTGTTGAAAAGTAGGACAGGGCACAATTCTTTATGGTGGCTGACTCGTGCAGAAGTCTGGTTAGTCTGCTAGGTATCTGCATTATTCTGCCAGACTTCAGTGTAAATGGGTATCTTCTTCCTCATGTTGAATACTAATCTGGCTTTTCTTTGTCATGATTTGAATGTTTACCTTTTTTGCAGAATATTATGCTTAAGTTAGTAGTAGTATTTAAATTGTCTTGGAAACCAGACTACTTGGTAGACAAAAAGAAAAACATATATAACCATGCTGCTTTTGCTTCTCAGAATTTCCCAGAGTAGCTGCAGGAATTTTACCACCATACCTAGATCAGAAAGATGGACTTATTCTGAATTTTAGTCAACACAGAGATCTGAGATAAGATCCTTAACTGTACAAGTGTAGTTTTTCAGTACTTACATGGACCTACACATTGTGCCACTGTGTGACACTGAAAAAAGGGCAATTTTAATTTTTTTTTTAATGCACTGAGCCATCCTTGCTGCTTGCAAAAAATAAGATGTATAATTTATGTTCATTTCCCAGAAGATTGACAATTTTGTCCTAAAAACCTGTAGGGACTTTAATACTCCAGAGTCAGCACTCCAAAGACTAGTAACATAAAGCAGCACTCCACTGCAGACAAACTAATCCTCCAACAATGTTTCATTCAATCAAAAAATGCTGCAGATTGGAGGTGTTACTGCGTGCCTGCGTTTTCAAGAGATTATTGTGAATGAACCGTATTTTCCACTAAATAGTAACAGCAAAACAGCCTACCCATCTGAATGTTTCCCATGATAATTTTGCCCTAAAAGAGCAAAGATTGGGAAGGAAACAGTTTTTTGTTTTAATCTTTCTCCTTTTGAGTATGCAAAAAAAAGCTGTTTTGAAAAAAATTAGTATTTGTGGTTTAAATTCCTGAAGTGAAATTTATTTTATATTACATGGTACCTGTTTTTATCTTCATCTAAATATGAAAAAAAAAATACTGAGAAATCTTGTTATAACACATTTGAATTTATTTTGCCACATATATGTCTAGATAATTTCCCCATGTATGCATTTTGTTTTGCAAAATCAATACCTGATGGATCTTTTCCAGTACGTGAAGTTGTCTACAAAACTTGCATTAACTAAATGTGCTGCTTTGGACAAAATCCTCCTTCTGATGCCATGATCTCAGTAGAGAGCCCATATCCCGTTTTCAGATGCTCAGCTATCTGCTTTGGTGTCTGAAAGCATTCGCGTGTGTCCTGATGATAGAGCTGAATATTTAAAACCCAAGGTCTGTCTGCAGAAGGAGAGAGTGTGGCTAAAGCCTCGGTGGCTGAGATGACAAGTCAATTCCCAAATTTGCCATTCCCTTCATTGAGGCTTGAGGCTGGTCTGAAGGGGCTCACCAAGCAGGAGAGTGGCATAACCTTGTCTTAGGATAGCTTGAAAGTTCCTAAAGTTGTCCCCGGAAAACTCTTTGGTGAAATGCACAAAGATAAATGAAGGTCCAATTGCCATTCCCAGGGAATGCATTTTTTCATAGCAAAACTCTCTCAAGCCTCTGCAAGGTTTTTTTCAGATGTGGCAGGGACTAACAGGCTTGGGTCAGGGGCCTGGTTGTGTCCCCCTCTTCAGGCCTGTTTTGGGGAAAAATGGGCCTGTTCAGGCCTGCCATGTGTGCCTGCTGTGGTGAATATCCTGATGTTGGACTGGGTAGCTGTCAGCTGGATATTTTTCCAGTGTCCCATAGTTCATTCTTAAAAGAAAAATCCCAACGAGGTAATGAAACCAGTGGAACTGTTAATCCAAAGCCAGGGAGTGGTCTGTGCCCCATGGAATCCACATTGCCAAATAATCTAATGACACAATGACTGCTTTAGTTATGGGCTGCTCTTTATTTCTATTCACGTCTTCTTGCTTCTTAGCAATTAAATGTTTTGTTTTTAAGGCTCAGAGCCAATCTTCACAGAGCAGAGATGAAGTTTCAGCCTAGATGAAGAAGGTTTTTGCTGTGAGGTGCCATCCGGTACTGCAACAGTACAAATGGACACTTACTGCTTATTAAACAGGGAACAACTGCACTGATGCTCACCATCCCACCTGGCTGAGAGTGAAGATCAGGGGATAAAGGTGTGATCATAATAAAAGCAGGGGGTTAAGGAAGTGGTGGTGATGGAATGTTTGGACTAGTAACTGTTTTATGAAGAAAACAAAATGAAAAGGGGGGAGAAGGAAGAAAAAAAATTAGTGTATGGGAGAGGTGTGTGTATTTATGAACCAAAGCCTTCTTTCCATAAAGTGGGGGGGAAAAGATCTTTTAGCCAAAGGAGGTCATTCTAAGCAAACATCTAAGGGAAAGAGGATTTTTGAACAATGAAGGAAGGCGGGGGGGAGTCTGTTTCTTACATTTTAATGATTTTTTTGCTGCTCATAGATAGGAGCTGGAACTCCACACTATTAGCCACAAATGGCATTTTGAAATGACTTTTTTTTTTTTTGGGCAAACCCAAAAGACATTGCTAAGATTTACATTTTCAAATATATGCTGACCTTTTTTTCCTCTTTCTTTTAGTTCATTTGTCATCAGTATGTAATTGAATCAATATATTTCCTGATCAACCCAAAGATTGAATAAGGTCATGGGAAGCCATGTGTGGACATTAAAAATCATTATTTTACTCAAAATGAGCAGAGATGGCATAGACCATTCAGAGTTCCAAATGAAATTCTATTAGATTCTATTACACTTTTACAATTATAGAGACGTTCCAATATTACAAGGGGAAATGAAGTCATAATAAAAAAGCCCAGAGGTGTATTACAAAGAAATGGGCATACTATTTTTCTAGTTAAAAACTTGATGAAAGGAGCTCTGTTACTTTTCAGTTGCTGAGATGTGACCTTGTTCTTAAAAAAAAAGAAAAAAGGGGAAAAAAATATACCAGGAGGCAGTTTTCTTCTAACCATTTACACATCTTGTTTCACAGCATGTTTCTAAGGAGTACAGGATGTTTAATCTGAATTCAATTGTAAAAATATTTGTAGAAAGATGCAATGAATTAGGTCTGATATATTTAAACACAAATAATTTTAGTGTCTGATACTGGAAAAGTAGTTTTGGGGAGCTGCTTGCCTGTTTATGGCAGCTGGAAATATCAGAGCTTTTGGCATGAAAGAGACATGAATCTGTTAATTTTATATTAATTCTCTAACTGTTCCTCTTTACTTCATCTCCCCACCCTCACTAAAGTGTTTGGTCAAGCTGTAAACCTTGGATTTGGGGCAAACTTCTAGGATTTTTTTGGAAACCCAGAACTGGTGTCTGACAGGGAACCATTCCTACGTCTCAGGAATGAAGTAGTGAACTGACCTGTAGATAAGGATAAGGATAAGGTTACTACAGAGTTTTAAAGGCAAAGTCATTGTATGAACAAAGACTGTCTCATCTTGGCATTCCATGGAGAAGAGTGGAAGGAAACAGTTTGTGGAGTTCAAACCCTATCCTGGGTCTGCAGGAATGGGGGAGGGTTTTTGTGTCACGTTTTTTCAAGACTCGAGCATGTTGTATGCATTAGTTCTATACTTAAATATGGTGGCCTAGGTAATAAGGAATTTCTCTGCCACTGCATCCAAAGAAATAAGGCAAAGTATTGAGATTGTTCCGAGACAAGTTAATTGAAAAATGAAGCAATGAGATGTTGCCTGAGATACAGAAGGGATAGAGGAAAATGGTGTGGCATATTCCAATCTCCTAACTTTGCAATGGAAAGTTACTAAGGAAGTGCAAAACTGAGGAATGGAAATGCAGAAACAGCGTACACCAAGCATAAAGTTGGAGTCCTACTCCTTCTATAAGGTTTCTGGATATCTGCTGAGAAAAGCAGGGTTGAGATGGGAAATACTCTTTGGTGTATATGTGGATTTGTTTGCATTTAGAATTCTAGACTGCCCCAGGCTGCAAAGGTATCTCAGTTTCCATGGGGGCATGAAGAATGAAACAGGGTCTTCCACAACTTTTCTAGTCTGTAAGTCAGGTAGCAACTTTAAAGGCATCTATTAAACCCTAGAATAATGTGTATCACCCACCACAATAAATTAGTCATTTCCAGAAACAAACACTTCAGAGATGATCAAGTGGAGCATGAGAAGGGGCAAGGTAAGAAGCATAATCTATTTTTTCCAAGGTTTGTGGGACACTAGCAGAGCTGATTTTGGAGAATTCCTTGTAATTAGGTTGCCATTTATTTCCTTTTTCACATGGTGAAAGGCAGAAGCTGTGATTCAAGACAGAAAGAAGTACTTGAAGAGCCCCCTGGTAATGCCAATGAGGGTTGGAGCATTAATCGTTCCTAGTGTTTCCAGTGTTACCTTTGACAATATTCCCTCAGTACCTGAGCTTGCTTCTGCAAGTTATGAAGTCATCTAGGGTCCCTCCAGGTACTTTTCAGACAGTCTGCTCAGACAAGTTTACAAAGTGTGGATATATTTCCAAAGGTGACTGAGCCATGCTGCTGGATGAATGCTTTCTGAGCACATCTGTGATTCAGCCTTTATTTTAAATCACTGCATAAATTGAATGAATTTGTAATTTCAGGACATAGAATTTCAGGTTTACTTTTGGCTCTCTTGGAAGCTGCCAAGAAGTCTGTTTAAATGTGCAATGAAGGATAAGCTCTCTAATATGTTCCACTGGTGCCATTAGGGCTTTTCTCCAGACACTTGTTATGGATGCATTAGAATAAATATCATGGAATCATAAAATGGCTTGGGCTGGAAGGGATCTTAGAGAACATGTATTTCCAACCCCACTGGTGAAAGGTGTCCAGTAACACCTTTCACCAGACCATGTTGCTTAGAGCTCCATCCAGCCTGGTCTTGAAGGCTGCCAGAGATGAAGCATCCACTAATTCTCAAGGCAACTTGTTTTAATGCCTCACCACACTCACAGAAGAGAATTTCCTCTGTACATCTGACCTAAGCTACTCTCTAACTCTGAAGCCATTCCCCTTGTCCTGTTACTACATGTTTCTGTAAAAAATGCCTCTTCACCGTCCTAGTAAGTTCCCTTCATGTACTGGAAGGACACGATTAGGTTAACTCAAAACCTGTTCTTTTCCAAGCTGGACAAGCCCAGTTCTCCCAGCCTTTCCTCAGAGGAGAGGTGCTCCAGTATGAGGAACTATTGTCTTGGTTCTTGTTAGCAATCCTGCATCTGCTATTTGGACCTCATAAAGGGCAAATCTGGTTATCCTAATTTTTGTTTTTGTACCATGTTGATTCTTTTTTCACCTGGGGAAAAGATTTCTTAACAGGTTGGTGCTTTTTGGCACCTTCTCATGACTTATACAATTTGGCAGCTTTCAACGAAATAGTTGCAAAACTTTGTTTTAGCAGTATGAGTGGCTACTGAATATTTGGCAAATGACAAATCTAGATTCTTTCATGTCTCTCATGGAAGTGGTAATCCTGAAAATGTATCTTCACTTTTCTTAAAGCATCTTGCTGGGATAAATGTATTTTGAACTGGCATATACCTCACAAGGTCCTGTGCTAGGCCTGTGAAAGGAGTCAGTATAGAATGAGATGAGGAGGAAGAAAAATCTCTTAAAGGATTGTGTAGTCTGTACTAAATTAGTCTGAAGTCACCTCCAAAGCAGGAGACTGATCTTGAATCTTGAGCATAGCTTTCTACCTGCTACCTTGAAGTCGTGCAGTGAGATTTGTTTTAGGCCTGTTGTGTAATGAAAATATGTGCAAGTGTCCTAGCAGCTTTTAAATGGGTAAGTAATAATTGATGAAACAGTCAATTGCTGGAATGACCTCCCCACATTCTCCTAGCAGTTACTGAGACATTAAAGTGACGGAGATGGGATCAAGCTAGCAAATGGGAATGTGCATTGCTGTCTTCTTTGGATGATTTCCAGTCACTGCAACTGTTTGGAGCCCAGAATAGCATGCAATAGTTTGGAAAGCAAATGCCTAATGAAAGACTGAATTTAAATGCCATGACTGTTTAGTGGGCTTTTTCACCTATAAATACTTACAGTTTTGCCACTATCCTTACCCTCTTTGTTCATTTTTCAGTGGATTTTTTTCCATATGGTTAAAATAGAAAAAACAATAGGAAAAATTAGAGAAGTAAGATTTATTATTTTTAGCCAAAGCCTTTGTCCAGCCCTATTTAATATTCTTCATTCTTTCCAAGTTTTAACCACAATAATTCATTTTGGCAGTCACTTTGCAAGAAAACAGGTGAATATTTTGCACTAGTTTCTCAGAAGCCAACTGATTTGAAGGGCAAATTTTGCTTTCCTGTCTTGTACTGCATAGTGCCTGCCCTCCTTCATGAGGAGACCTATTTGAGTCTGACCTTAAGTGATTTGCTGAAAGCCAGAAAAGCAGTCAGTGTTAGAGTGGAGGAATTTTGGCTTCTAATCCAGAGTTCAAATGACAAAACCATATATCTGATAAAATGAAACTTAAACCTGTGATACTGCATACCATACAGCACATTTAAAATGCATTTACTTCCCCACCCCAGGAGCCCGAATAGCTCCAAAATAACTTTTAAAAATAAATTGTTTATTGAAAGATTAAGGGCATTT